>MU158846.1:401312-506421 GCA_015888305.1 Antheraea pernyi | reverse complement strand
AATATATCTTAATTCTTTTATTTTATAGATAGATATAATATGCCCGTATTGTCGATATACTTAAGTTATTCTTATACGTTGCTATAATAACTGAGTTATGTAGAAGCAAAATGACAAAAAAGATGATATAATTCATATTACATACAAATATATGTCTTTCAATTAAGTATATTTATTCTTGGAGTCAGTAAGGCACACGTCTCATGCAGTTGTAACATATTTTTGATCAATTTTACACGGACGAATACATAGGTAGCAGTTAATCACTACATAGTGTACCAATTCAAATAAAAAAAGAATCATTAAAATCGGTTCACAATTGACTAAAATATCGATTAACATACATAAAAAAATACATACAACCGAACAAGTTTATAATTTTCATTACTTTCTTATATAGTGTTAGTGAGCACTGAGTTTGGTATATAGTAGGTTGAAGTTCCAGGTATGTCGCTGATGATAAATCCCATCCCATTCGATATACTATTAGTATTCATATATCTAATGTACACGTTACATGTTACAGTAGATGGCGTTCGTATCGTAGTTACAAATGTTTTTGAAAAAGCGTTTCTGTAATGTACACACTCACTTACAATTTTACATTTCTTTAATAAATTTTTAAAAAGCGCGTGCGTAGCCGCGGGTAACAGCTAGTATATAATAAGATTATAAATGTATTGTGCCTATTTGGAGATTTTCGTATAAATATAATTGCAAGTGACTGAGCATAAGAAATGAAATACACTTAAATCACTATTATAAATCTCTGTGGAGCTGTTATTTAGCTGTGTAAATAACTGATAAAGTATAATGTTTATGATAATACGTCGCATCGCCAAAAACTAATCATAAAGCATATCCTCGAGTAACAGTTGTTACTTTTATTAAAATCGATTCACGCGTGCATCACTCAAACGCTATTGGAGATACATTGATCACATGTTTTTAGTTTTAGTTTTAGACATCTCGGAGTTCCGATCGGGCAGCCGTGCAGTTCGGACGCGTGCACCAAGTGACAAGTAACAAAGCGCCCTCGTTACCCCAGGCAGGTGTCGCCGTCTAGGACGGCCGCGCCCCCGCCCGCTCTCGACCTCCACCTCTCATGTCCCGAGAAGCCTTCCCGAGCACATCTCGTGCACCGGCAGCGTCCGTACCCGCGTCTAGCGCGTACCCCGCTCCTCACGGACTCCTCAGGCTCTGTGGGCTCCTAAGTCCGCGTCCCAGCCTATTCCCAGACCCCCCCACCGCCTTTTCCTTTTCCCTATCAAGTATTGACTACGCAGGGCTATTACTTATCTTCCACGAGATCCCGGAGATCTCGGACTACGAAGAGACCGCTAGGAATCCGTCACTAGGTGTCGTAACCGCGATTCATAGATTCCCAGCCATCGCGGCTACACTACAACGGTTCGCGCGTGCCGCCGTTCAAAAATAAATAACTCATATAAGATAGAGTAAATCCGTGTATTTACGTCTATCTTCCCCTAAAACGACCGAGCAATAATAATAATTTTTGTTATGTCTATTTTTAGATTCCGGCGCCGACGCCGTTCAATAAATTTAAATTCAATCTCTTTAAATACGTGTTTGCGCCCACGCACGCGAAACCAACCCTCACGGCCCCGTGAGGGAAGGATTCCTCTTTCGCTCCCGCACACAACGTGGTTCTCAGTGATATTTCGAGCCGAGGTCGTCCCCGGATGGAGCCCTCGAGATATTATTATCGCGATACAGTGACTCACCCACATCACTTGTACTCACATATGAGATCACCTCTCACGCACGTGCACATATATACACATGGTGGAAGGGTTTTGTTTTTTCGCTTATCGAACTGAATCGAATAGTTTAGTTCGTTTCATTCCGATATACACCTTTCATTTGTGAATCATGCAATTTCGATTGTATGATTCACAAATGAATATATGTATGAATAGCTTAGAATAGTTAGCTAGGTCAGACGCGTCTTCTCAGGTAACAGCCCAAGCCGACATTGCTTTTAATTTTTTCATGTTTATTCTTGTATACATAAAATATATTCATAAGATAATATGGTAAACAGTCCAGAGGAAGTAGTGGTATTAGCTAGTCAAAAATAAGCCTCCTCACGTCTTTTTTAGAGCGTTTTCCAGTGGAGCGGATTAGACTCCAAGGTACAACAAATAACAATAAGAACAAGTAATAAAAAAGACGTGAGGAGGCTTATTTTTGACTAGCTAATACCACTACTTCCTCTGGACTATCGTCACACAAAAAAGCTTTGGATAAAAATTTCAAAACAAACCCAACAGATATATCACTTTAAAAAAAATCTATTGCTTCATGAATTCAATGTAAGGAAGATGGATAAATTACAGTTAGTACAAGTATTAGTTAAAAAGTATGTTGATTAGTAGTAGTCATTTGCTGGTTTTTTTTTCTCGATCTGATATCGCTATTGACCTAGCAAAGTCTTAACAGCTTCACCGGATTACTAAGGCAAGCGCTTAACACTCAGCCGATTTTATTTGACAACTAACTCAAGGGCGCACGGCCCACCTCGGCTTCGGCTGTTCAGGCAGGTGTCGCCGTCTAGGACGGCCGCGCCCCCGCCCGCTCTCGACCTCCACCTCTCATGTCCCGAGAAGCCTTCCCGAGCACATCTCGTGCACCGGCAGCGTCCGTACCCGCGTCTAGCGCGTACCCCGCTCCTCACGGACTCCTCAGGCTCTGTGGGCTCCTAAGTCCGCGTCCCAGCCTATTCCCAGACCCCCCCACCGCCTTTTCCTTTTCCCTATCAAGTATTGACTACGCAGGGCTATTACTTATCTTCCACGAGATCCCGGAGATCTCGGACTACGAAGAGACCGCTAGGAATCCGTCACTAGGTGTCGTAACCGCGATTCATAGATTCCCAGCCATCGCGGCTACACTACAACGGTTCGCGCGTGCCGCCGTTCAAAAATAAATAACTCATATAAGATAGAGTAAATCCGTGTATTTACGTCTATCTTCCCCTAAAACGACCGAGCAATAATAATAATTTTTGTTATGTCTATTTTTAGATTCCGGCGCCGACGCCGTTCAATAAATTTAAATTCAATCTCTTTAAATACGTGTTTGCGCCCACGCACGCGAAACCAACCCTCACGGCCCCGTGAGGGAAGGATTCCTCTTTCGCTCCCGCACACAACGTGGTTCTCAGTGATATTTCGAGCCGAGGTCGTCCCCGGATGGAGCCCTCGAGATATTATTATCGCGATACAGTGACTCACCCACATCACTTGTACTCACATATGAGATCACCTCTCACGCACGTGCACATATATACACATGGTGGAAGGGTTTTGTTTTTTCGCTTATCGAACTGAATCGAATAGTTTAGTTCGTTTCATTCCGATATACACCTTTCATTTGTGAATCATGCAATTTCGATTGTATGATTCACAAATGAATATATGTATGAATAGCTTAGAATAGTTAGCTAGGTCAGACGCGTCTTCTCAGGTAACAGCCCAAGCCGACATTGCTTTTAATTTTTTCATGTTTATTCTTGTATACATAAAATATATTCATAAGATAATATGGTAAACAGTCCAGAGGAAGTAGTGGTATTAGCTAGTCAAAAATAAGCCTCCTCACGTCTTTTTTATTACTTGTTCTTATTGTTATTTGTTGTACCTAATTACTATTTTTGTAATGAAGACACTGCTCCCACTACCGGATACAGTGTCTACGCTACCAGTGCATCGTCACACAAAAAAGCTTTGGATAAAAATTTCAAAACAAACCCAACAGATATATCACTTTAAAAAAAATCTATTGCTTCATGAATTCAATGTAAGGAAGATGGATAAATTACAGTTAGTACAAGTATTAGTTAAAAAGTATGTTGATTAGTAGTAGTCATTTGCTGGTTTTTTTTTCTCGATCTGATATCGCTATTGACCTAGCAAAGTCTTAACAGCTTCACCGGATTACTAAGGCAAGCGCTTAACACTCAGCCGATTTTATTTGACAACTAACTCAAGGGCGCACGGCCCACCTCGGCTTCGGCTGTTGCCTGACTCATGCAATTCGCGACCTAGCTTTTTTTTTTAAATCCCTTATGGATACGCCACCCTCTCGGGGGAGAGGGTGGGTTATGTCCGACTCGCACGGACTAAAACCCCTCGGTGTACCGACAGACCGTTATTGTGGGGGCGGCAATGGATCGAACAAGCTAATCAACCTTGTAGAGCCGCCCCCACGTTCCGCCTGGCGGAAGGTGACCGCCGGGCTCCTACCTATAGAGAGGCAGACTGGGCACACACCAGCTGCCTCCCCTCGTCCGCCGGACCTGTGCAATGAGGAGATGAGCCTCCCGGCCCATCCTCTCAGGTCCGGCTACGGTGGCAGGAGGAGTTGGGCAAAGCACCGCCTCCTCCTGCCTGTCCTTCGTTGACGGAGACGGCCACTTTGAGGTCTGCCTCTCGGGCTCTCTCCGCCGCCTCCTTCTGCGAGATGACCTCCTCGCAGAAGGAGGCCATCGCTCGCCACGCCTGGTTACGGCCATCCTCGGCAGCGATAAGTCCGCTCCTACCGCCACCACCAGAATGCGGCGCTGCTCTCCCCACGCAGCACACTCAGACACAGAGTGTGCTACGCGGTATCTTCGTCAGCGCCGCACTCGTGGCAGGCGGCGATCGGCTCCCTGCGTCTGATCTGGTGCAGGTACCACCCGAAATAACCGTGTCCGGTGAGTACCTGCACCAGTCGGGACGTCAGGGATCCCAACTCCCTCTCCATCCACTCCCGCAGGACCGGACGGACGGCATCTACGGTAAACCACCCAAAAAGTCCGTGAGACAGGTCCTGCTTCCATCTTTCGGCGGCGTCTCTCCTGAGACGCCGTCTCTCCGCCTCTACCTACCTGGAAGCCAGAGGCTCCCCCCTTCGTTTCCTCGCCGCCATGAATTCATACACGGCGGCGAGAACTCCTGCCTCCAGCTCCCAGGGCAGGGATCCGGCGAGCACGAAAGCTGCCACCGAGGACACCGTACGGTACGCCCGGATCGCCCTCAGTGCCACCGTGCGCTGCACATTACGCAACGCGGCACGTAGGCCCACACAGGTGCCCCGTAGGCGGCCATCGCTCGCACGACTCCCATGTAGAGTCTGCGGCACCCGAAACCCGGCAATCGGCCGAGTGCCGTAGCCGCCCCAGCAATTCGCGGTCCGAGCCCCGCAAAATGGGGCTCGAACCGCCAGCGCCCTTACAGGGTGAGGCCCAGATATTTCATCTGGGTCCCCACCCTGAAATTCGCGACCTATCTGAGCTAACCTAAGCTAAGCTACATATTCATACCTATATGAGTTATTGAAATATATATGTGTACCAAGTATACATACCTTCGGTCTTTCGCGGGTATATTACTATGCCACTATTGCCATTAGTAGCAGTTTGCACAGACACGTATACGTATTTAAGAAATACGTAAAGTATTTCTTTCTTTCTTTCTCACGCTTACAATTTTGACAGTAAATTTGCACTCTCAACAAAATGAGTCAATGATTCTTGGTCTCGTTTAACGTTACCGGTAAATAATAGATATGATTATGAGTCCGAAATTACATTGATAATTATTTCAATTTTATGGAAGATCATCTACCAGTGTCGTTTTATGAAGTATAAACAGAATCAGAAATGATGTGCAACTAAATAAAGTATGTTAAACTCGATTGGTCAAAACGAATTGAAAATGAACGAGACAGAGTTTAATATTTTTCATGGCAAATAAGTATTTAGTTTGGGGATACCGTACTTATGTAGTTATGTGCTTCTATTTTGGATGAAATTTAGAATCACTATATAAGGAACACATTTATTTACTTAATCTATTGTACGTACAATTATTTCCACCGAATGATTTTATATTCTACTCCTTTCAGTGTTATCAAGTCTTGTAATGTATAACATTAATATTATTTATATAAAATGTTCACTTACCAATATAAATAACAAAGTGTAGTCTCATATTATTAATATTAAAAAAAAAAAAACAATTTTGTTTGTAGCACCACCTAGTGATAATACACGTATACAACAGTATTTTGTGAGCTGGCAACACATGACCCTCATTTTCTTTCTGTTAGTTCATGTCGGAGCCATTTGGATGGATTTGGGCGTCACTATCGCATGGCGGAATTGATTGTAACGCCCTCGTTGAGAAATTTATGAAGCTTTATTTGTTGTAATCAGGTATTCTTTTATGTGATTTATGCTAATTGAAACGTAATAAGGACAAATAAATCAACTTTCGTGCCAATATTGCGAGATGAATGGACACTTGTGTAGTTAAAGTTTCTGGAAGTGTTTAAAACATCTGTGAAAACGCAAGACATTACCAACGTTGAAATGGCACGACAGCGCCTCCTGTGTACCCTGCATTAGTTATCTTGTGGCGGTAATTTGTTATTATAAACTTCAAAAGGACACACTTAACAATTTGTTTTGTAGTTTATGTCGGATATTGAAATAAGTTTTACTTTGAAGATAAGATGGCGGACTGCTAACCCGGTAATATGCTACGTTGAAGAAAATTACGCATATTCAACACTTTTTACTTGCGATTAATGTTTTTTGAGAATGTTTACTTTTCGATATAACCTCAAATTTCTGTGTTATGCGTTTTAAAAACAATTTTGATTATAACTATTTCGTAATAATAATCAAGGCTTAATATTGATTTTTAATATTTATAAGGTTATGTATACTCTTTGTGAGGTAGTTCTGAAACGGTACGTTTTCAATGTTGGAATCAGTTGGCGTCACTTTATATAAATTTTGGTCAGACTCGCTTGTAGAGAGGAGAATATAAAAACTAATTATCCATATAATCTAATTTCAGATCATACGCGACAATCGTTCTCTCTGGATGAAGCATCTTTAAAATATATTGTGTCAGGTTGGTAGTTTTAAATTCCATTACAATCCTTTTCTTTGTTTTTAAGCATGTATAAGCTTACAATCTTGGTAATATGATTTCAATTGTGGATTTTTTGATCATATTCTATAATTGCCCTAATTTGTTCTTGCCATTAAATCATCTACTCCCTAGCTATAGCTATACAACCTTCTAACCATATACATACATACATATATGAAGTAAGTAAATAAGTTACAGTTTTTTAAACTACTACAAGAATATTGTCAAAGATAATGGGAAATAAATCCTGTTAAAGACTGAACAGCCTCCACTAGCATTTAATTGTATTGAAAAGATCATTGCATATGATTGTACAGTTCAAATGAAATTGATGATCAATTTCATCTTTATTTAAACATGAAACTCATTATTGTGTAGCAGGTTACTTTCTTTACACTAGACAACTTACCTTTATCAGATCAATGAGTACACAATATAAATATCACTACTTTGTTACAATGTGTGTGAATATTTTTGTCTATCACTATTTGACTTAGTGTCCGAGGAGTTCTTTGACAAGATGAAGAGATCCCAAAGGTAAGTATTTATTACAAATACAATCATTGTTTTGATAAATATTTCAGTTTTGTGTATATTTTTTTAAATGAACATTTATACTTTTTTTGCAGCTTTTACCATAGCTTTCGTACAACTGCTGCCTGATAATCATACTGTGTCATATATATTGAACAAGGAAAATGTTAGTGCATCGTATGAGTTAAATGATAACTAAATAATGGATAATTTGGAAGTAAATGATGACCTGATGCAGCAAAGGCTACGAGGAAAGGGCGTTCAAAATATGGGGTCAAGTTAGAGGTTATGGATGATGATCATCAATTAAGGCCCTAAATATGAAAAAAGAAAAGAATGTGCTAATTTCTATGGAATGTAAAAAAGTATATTTGTTCAAAATGCAAGAGTGTAATTTATGATTCCAATAAATTAGATTTTTACCTATAATTATTAAAAATATTAGTTTTTATTTGTTTTACTGAATAATACTAACTAAATAGGATTCTGACAATTTATGTGCATCCAAGAAAATGATAGTTTCATTCATAGTTTTTTTTTAATTTTCAAATTATCATCTTTAATCTTAAAAACCTATTTTTTTACAATATAACATATAAAATAAATATTATCATGCTATCTTTCAAATTTACTGTTTTCTCATTACATTACATAGTATAAAACAAAGTCCCCTACTGCGTCTGTCTGTCTATATGTTCGCGATAAACTCAAAAACTACTGAACGGATCTTTATGCGGTTTTCACCAGTGGATAAAGTGATTCACGAGGAACATTTTGGTATATAATTTGTCTAGGATTTTATTATAATCAGGGTGGGACAACATCTGCCGGGCCCGCTAGTTTACTATAAGTAATACCTGGTTTATGTATTAAGGTATTAAAAGTTATGGAAACATATTCATAGAAAAAACTATAAGAGAAAAAAAAATGATTTGAGAAATTGAAGTGATATATGTATATATATATTGAAACTTAACATTAAAAGGGGTATGAGTGAAAGTTTGGTATCTGGAATGGAAGAAAACAGTAAATTTCTCAGTTCATTAATGACTATAAGTATTCTTATTTTAATTTAAACAATTAAATTATAGTAAATGTGGGAAAGTAGTTAAATTGAGCTGGAGATTAGTATAGGCATATTAATGATATTTCTACATATTTTGTACATGGATTCAGACTACAATAGGATTGTGTTAATATTAAAATAATTGTGTGCCAATTTACATCCTTTTCTCTTAATACATATTATTCTTTTAGTTTTACCTTTTTACTTGAACAGAGTTAACTATATTTTTACACTGTTTTCACAATAGTTATAAGTATTACTATGGAGTTTTTACCTGTAATAACAATTTGTAAATTAACCTTTTGTTGTATAATTCTTCAATATAATGTTTAGTTGCCTGATCATCACACATTGAATCTGAGTGCAATACTATTATTTATTATAACATACCTGTATTGTGATATAAACTCAAATATATGTTTTATAATTATACGCACTGAAAATAGTTAAAGGTAAAAATTATCCTTTTCTATATTCGTGAAGAATAACATTTCATTATTGGTTACTTCATATTTTGTCCATTCGATATATGACAATTTAAATGCAATTGTGGTAAATTAAACATGCCATAAGCTTAGTAAATATTTCTGATCCATGACAGACTGAATTTAACGTAATATGTATTTATTGAAAATTAAAATATATCATAATTATATGTTATTACATTTTCAACAACCACCTTCAGACAATTTTTTATGAAGGTAAAAAAAACAGGAATATTTGTTACATCACTACTTCACATATATCATTTTACATTAAAATGGGATATGCATTTACATTAAATTAAAATAGGAGGTAATAATTTTCATAAAATATCTCAAGTGAACTAAATCATAAGTTAAAATATTGTAATTATTGCAGATATCATATTTAACAACTCTGCTGGAACACTAGGGGTAAGTTTCATAACATGCAATTAATTGAATCATTTCACGAAAATATTTTTTATGTCCTCCACTCATCCCCTTACAAGTTTATTCCTATGTTTTATTTTAAGATAAAATATGTTTTTTCTTTAGTGATGGTTGTGCATATCATTAATATATAATGAACGATGTTATTATTATTTTAAATGAAATATACAAAAAGGAATAACGGCCATATATTCACTTTTATATCTCTTGTTACCTGTAATGATTATTATTCGGTAAAACATGCTTGATTTTTTGTTCATCAAATTTATATTATATAGATATGGTTAATCCCAAGCGATGTGGAACAAACATGTAGCGTGAATATGGGGAATCCAAAACTCAAACAAAGAGAATAGGAAAACAAGCATTATGTCTACTTGTGTTGTGCTCCCTGTAATGCTGCAGGCCGCAGGCGGCATGTTCCAACGCGAGTTTCATATACACCAATTTTTTATTATATTCTGGGACACATAATATTTTCGGATATAGATTAAAAAATAAACTTTGATTATTTATTTCAGCAATGACGACCATAAAGCAAGAGAAGGACCAAACTTTGATTCAGACTTTGATGAATCCACCAGATGATTCAGTTATAGCAAGTAAGTATATATTGCTTTGCCAACTTAACAATATAGTTCTATTTATAATCATGGTAATATACCGAAAATGTCATAATCCTTTTCATGGCACTTAAATAATTTGTAATGTTTCAGTGAACGGTGATGAAGAAAATGACACTGGTGTAACATATTTTGTTGATGAAGAAGGGCGGTATTACTATCAGGAGACTGGGAACAATCAGAATGTTGTTTCACTGCAACCCCAGGTCAGTTGCGGAAGTGCTCAATTACTGTTCTTTCCATTATAATCCAATTTCTCATCAATTCATGTGTTCAAGTTTAAAGTAGGATTTAATAGTGTTTTGGCACTTGAGTCAAGATAGTCTCACTTGTATTGAAGTCTACAATGCTATCTATCTATCCAAGTTAACATGGTTGTGAGCCAAGGAATATTTACAAATAAATTAAAATATATAAAGTGCTAGGATGACAATTTATATTCTTTTATAAGTTATCACAAACAAAGTGGTACAGTTTTAATTATGTTGTTTCTTTCCCCACCGTTATGGGCCACAGGAGCAAAAGATCCTCGTTGAAACAGACAGCGAGGGTTATCAAACAGTAACACTGGTACCCTCTGATACAAATGCTGGTGAGGTGAGCTATGTCCTGGTTGTCCAGGAAGACAACAAGCCGCTTGTCAACATTGATATTAAAATGGATCAGGTGAGATATAAGAATGTTTTTCAATTGTCTTCACACCATCACTGTCTCATCAGTATCAATATATATTTATGAAAGTATGTTATTAATTGTATTGTGCTTTGTGATAGGATGAAGTTAAATCGAATGGTGATGTATATAACTTCGAAGAGGAAGGTGCTGAGGAACAATCTGAAGAAGAAGAGGAAACTGAGGGAAAACCAAAGGCACCTTCAGCGAAACGAACCAAGTATCCTCGTCCAAAGTTCACTTGCAACTTCTGCAATTATAGCAGTCATCGACGGTGTGTATATATATATGTAACCCAAGTGACAATAAAAACTTCTATGTTTTATGTTTCCATCTAATTTATAGAATAAACACATAATTTTGGAGTTGCAATCTATTCCATTTATAACCACAATACCTTTAAATGATATAGAACATTTATATTTATGACGTATAAATGAATTTAACTATGTAAATACAAAATGTATCAATAGTGGTCATGTATTTTCTCAGGTATTTGTTACTAAGACATATGAAGTCTCACTCGGAGGATCGGCCACACAAGTGTGGTGTGTGTGATAGAGGCTTCAAAACGTTAGCCTCATTACAAAATCACTTGAATATGCACAATGGTGTCAAGCCTCACGTCTGTAAATACTGCAGCAGCCCTTTTACCACATCAGGTCATTTTTATTTCCTTTCTATTAGTAATTGACTTAAATTATTCACAAATATTTAGTGAAGTTTAGTATATTCTGATGGGGGGGTTTTTTTGTCTGAATGGTGGTTGTTTTTATGTTAATGATTATCTACTCAGGGCCTAAATTGAATGAAGTATATTTGATTTTGATAATGGGTAATTGAAACCAGTAGGTCTAATATCATGAAATTTATATTGGTTAATATTAAGAGAAGGTTTTTATAAATTCATCTCCTGGGAGGGTAGAGTATAAAAATAGAATGCTTTATGGGATATTGCCAATGGGAGACTTTATTAAATACATAACTGTAGAAAATAAATTTTATATTAATGATTCTCCATCGAGTAATATGTTTAGGTACCTATGTCTCAATATTTAACTTTATGGTTGGTTTTAATTTTATTGACTTGATTATTACAAGTCAATAAGGTGTTTCATGGTGCTGAATAGGTTAGTAATAGCTGCCAATACTTAATTCTGTTTTAAGTTGGATTTTTTTCTGCACTATATTTCTTAAAATATTACTTGTAAAATTGTTTATTATAACAAATTTATTTTGGATCTTGTTCTACACTTGATGTTGTTGTGTAAATCATTTATGATGAGGTTCCAGTCAAATGTTAACCTGTGAAAGAACCTGTTTATAGAAAGTTATAGTTTAGCTTGAAAAATGTTTAAATTTCAGTCAGTAGGAGGAATCGAGATAGTGATGCTTGTTATAGGAATGGTGTTAAAGTTTGTGTGACATGATTAATAATATGTTGAAGTGGAATATATGAAAAGAGTGTTTGTGTATTGAATTCGATAATTAACGGTTTTGTGTTGTGTTACAGGTGAACTGGTACGACACGTTCGTTACAGACACACTCACGAGAAGCCGCACAAGTGCAGCGACTGTGATTACGCTTCAGTCGAATTGTCGAAACTTCGCCGCCACATTAGGTGTCACACTGGAGAGAGACCCTACCAGGTATATTCAATTTCGGTCAAATACATACACACTTTATACATAAATCAAATAAAAAAAGGTCTCATCAAAAAGTTGCTAAATAACAGTGTAATTTTCTTTAAAGAAACTAACTATTATAAATACAGCAATAAAATAAAATTAGACTAGATATTTGCTAAACAGTAATATCTAAATTTTATGGGTAATACTAAGATTTAGTAAATATAAAGGAAAGATATGGTCTTATTTTCATTAAGTGAAAATTATTATAAGACACATTAAAATGTCATTTACTGTCCTTGTGTTGCAAGAAATATAGTGTTAATTTTTTACAATCAGTGCCCGCATTGCACGTACGCTTCGCCTGACACGTTTAAACTGAAACGGCATCTGCGCACTCACACTGGTGAGAAACCTTACAAGTGCGAACACTGCAATATGTGTTTCACTCAGTCGAACTCTCTCAAGGCACACAAACTTATACATAACGGTGAGTGGCTTTTATTTTCAACCAAATCAGTGCGTAGGATTTAATTATCGAGAAAATTATTATGTTCTTTCATGATAACTAGTTATTTGGATTAATTTTAGTTTACTTTATGTAACCAATTAAAAAAGAGTCTTCTATATTGTTGATAATTTAATTTTTCTCTGTTTATTACATCAGAATTTCATCGTTTATAAACAAATTAAATTTACATTTTTTTATTTGTTTGCAAAGGGAACATTTTCATGGTTAGTCCTATTGTTCTAACATCGGACGTTGTATTTCAAAAATACACTAGGACACTAAAAATCGAATAAGCAGATCTGACATTAGTAGATTTTGACAATCCAAGACTAGGTACCCAATCATAGTCAATAATGCCCTTCTGGTATAATTTTTTTAAATTACTTGCAATTCTATTAAAAATGATGGTCTTTCACAGAAGGTAAATGGTATCTTAAACTTAACCTCTATAGAAAATCATACAGACATGTTGCCGACATAATACGCAGAGTATTAGAGAAATGATTTCCTCTCAGTAAAATTATTGAAAATGATTCATTAGTTTTCGAAAAGTGATCACGTTAAACAACAAACTTCCATTTTATTTATATGTATAGTTTATGATTTACGTACATAAAGGTAAATGACTCGCGTATCCGGGAACAACGAATATTTATTTATTTCGTAAACACAAGAAGAATATGTTATATTACTCTGTTCTAGACTTATAAAACGTGTTTTTGTCGTGATGATATTGAATTAAAGTTGAGTTGATAAAAGTATTTGGAATTAGTGTATATTACAACTTTTATTCTTTGGGAAAACAATCGGCCGTTGGTAGTAGGTATGTCAATGAAATAGATATTTTTTTATTTTGATTAGTCTTATTAGAATGTCGACCAGGTAGATAAATATAAAAGGTAATTCAAAGTGATTACAATATTGCATTCAGTGTCCGAGAAACCAGTGTATGCGTGCGAGCTGTGTCCCGCTAAGTGTGGACGTAAGACTGACCTGCGGATCCACGTACAAAAGTTACACACATCCGACAAGCCGCTGAAGTGCAAACGATGCGGCAAATCCTTCCCGGATAGATATTCCTGCAAAGTTCACAACAAGGTATATCATTAACAAAACTGAATATACTACAATAATTTTTATGACCAAATTACCTTTATGACTAAACATTTTTTCTATGGCCAGATAGATTTTTATAAAGATATGTTTCCACACAGACCCATGAAGGTGAGAAATGCTACAGATGCGAGCATTGTCCATATGCTTCAACAACGTTACGCCATCTCAAATCGCACTTACTGAAACACACAGATGAGAAGCCTTTCGTTTGTGATCAGTGCGACCAGTCCTTCAGGTATACATTGATAATAGAAATTTCATATAACACTACTTTCTGATCGCGATTCCAGTCTCATGAAAATATTTTCACTGAATTATAATGTCATATTTTTTGAGGCATTTTTCAATTATAACTTTGTCAGTCCGACTTGATCTCTAAAACTATTTGATCAATTTTAAATTACGTCTATTACATTTTATTATTATTCCTTGGCGCCTATTGAAAAGCGCAATAATATGGGAAATACTAATACTATGAAAAATCCTGTCAGCTAGCAAATTTTCTCAAATTTAGTTTAGACACAGATTAACTTAGACAAATAACAGGCATCAATTTTATTTCTACAGTAGAACCAGTTTAAATCGAAAATCTCTAAACTCGAAAAAATGTTTTTTTCCTTCCTTTCAAGACCCAATACCCCCATTACTAGAAATATCAATCTGCTATAAACGGAAATAATCAATAAACCTAAAAGTTATATATAGATATTCCAAATCTAACAATATTGCTTTTTTGGTAACCAGGCAAAAACAACTTCTTCGTCGCCACCAAAACCTTTACCACAACCCCGATTATGTGCCAAAACCACCAAAGGAAAAGACGCACAGTTGCCAAGAATGCAAGAGGACTTTCGCCCACAAGGGCAACTTGATCCGACATCTTGCTGTCCATGATCCCGACTCTGGTCATCAGGAACGGGCCCTCGAATTGAAACTGGGAAGAGAGAGAAAAGTGAAGATGGTAGATGGACAGATCATTAAGGTACGTTTCTTCTCATTTTTACGGACATCGAAATAATATTCCACCGGTCAAACCACTAGGCCACCACGACTTTATAGTTATCCACTTTTCGGAGCATTGTCTTAAAGGAATTATTTTTACACAGATTTTTTTTATAAAGTATTTTTATAATTAAATTTCCTGTTAAATATTTCTTATTTATTGTTTTAATATTTGTTTAAATGTATCTTAATAGACTCTTAGAGAGAGAGGAGATAGCGTTTTTAATAACGCATGTGATTAAACTGTCGCCAGAAAATGGCAGCCATTGTATTAAAGAACAGTAACTGTTGAAAATAATTTCATCTCATGTTTTCCAACAGATAAGTTATAGTGTCGCGAACCATTTTCTTTTTAATAACTCAATTATTAGGTGTCTATGGATATATGGTTGGTACCTTAAATATCAATTATTTACATTTTTACTGATAAAAAAAGCTGGCGTTTTCCCTTGTTTTTTACTTTGGCCTCAGTAATCTCATGTAATTATTTATGTGTTTTAATTTTTTTTCCCAATCTTGCACAGCGGCATGTTTTTATCATATATATGTCATACCGATAACCATTATCTTACAATAATATCTTGCTTGATTCGTACTTTATTACTATTGGCTCATAGTTATAGCCAATCGTAAAAAGGGACCGACGATAGGCTGAAAACATTTTCGTTTGATTTCATTGGACTATTCACATCTCTACAGTGAATTCGTTACTATAATATATTATGTAGTATTGTGTTATATTATTTGTTGTTTATGCTTAACTCTTTTGTCATCAATAGCAGACTAATCATGACTGACTAATTGATTAAATGATGTCATCATAGATGCCATCATAGTTTTATGACAGACGCATGGTCATTGTCCCAAAATATACATTCATGTGCTTAATTTGGTAATTTTGTAGTACCTAACATTACTCTGCAAAATCACTATTTATTGTTAACACTTGCCTTGACATACCTTGATATGTCTTGCTATAAATTTATTTTATTCTGAAGTAAAAAGGAACCTTGCAAAACACCTGGAAATGTGTTTCGAGAAGTGTACTTGAGAACCAATCTCTACACTACATTTATCAAGCTACATAATTTTAGTCCCATCATACCGAAAGTGGTCATGTTACAACTTTTGAACTAACGCATTTACGTTATATGTTAAACTATAAAGGATTATACTAGCTTTTTCTCGCGACTTCGCTCATATTAGTGTCAGATCTCATCTATCTCTAGAGAACAGTACTTTTTTTCTGGATAAAAAGTACCCTACGTACTTTTCTGAACCCTTATGTATGCAAAGGTTTATGATAATCGTTAAGTAGTTGAATCGTGAAAGCATAACAAACAAACTCACATTCGGGTTCACAAAATTAGTTAGATTTAACCTAACAATTTTTTTTTTATTATGACATAGCAACCATGCGTACACTCCACTTGATATGAAGTGATCACTGCCGCTTTTATTTATTTATAATCACCCTTAACCAACCAATCAACCAACTAGTCATTGCACCTTGCCAAAATAGAACACAACCGGGTCCAAACTGCTGCTAGTTGGCAGTAATAAGTATGGTGTACTTCCACAGTAGAATTTGACAAAGTCTCTCTCATATAATCTGAAATGGAAGTCAATCCCCTGGTTGAGGGCGAGTATCGATTTTCCAAACATTATTTAATGCTTCGCGTCTATTTAAACAAATTTTCTATAGCGGAAACACGCGAGACGTAAATATTGTAGTAAATATACTATAAGGCACAACAATATACATGCATCCGAATTGTATAAATTTAGATAACCATCATTTCGCTGAGCGACAAAATAGAATAACATTTTTCATTTGAAGAATGTTAAGTTCTACCGATTTTCATGGTAATAGTTAAACAGCTGGCGTTTACCAAACTCATATACACCAAAATAATTATAAACAAAGTAATATAATATAATGAGTAAGAATGTATTTTTAATTATGTCCTGGGGACGCGCGTGCCTTACGGCAGTCTATGGTTTAATTAATTTACACTTTTTTTTTTCGAAAACTGTTAGATATAATCTTCAAATTTTTTGTCGAGTTTTGGGAATATGGTAGTATTGAACCTAAAGGGGAACCCGGGAACCAGTAAAATTTTGAAAGGGGTGATAAAAAAGTTTGGGAACCTCTGATCTAGACTATGATACAGTTACCGCGATACTACTACTTCTCAAGAGAATGTTAAGATATGATACCTTGATTGGGCACTACGGGACTAAATATTTAAGCACAAATTCGATGTTTCTGTCTATTACATATACATATTTAAGTTTAGTTATACTGTTCTTGACGTAGTATGACCTAGAGAAACTATAATTTATTTTGGTTCTATAACATCAAATATAACAAAAAGTAGAACATCAATAATAAGAAAATATTGTAATATTTTTTATAAAAGTATAAAAGTCGTTTAAAGTACGTTATAATCCCCCGGTTATCAGTTATCGTGTTTGTGTGCGTGAGCTGTATGTGTCTAGTAGGACTCGATGCCAAAATTGAACCGCGAAAAATTGAGAGCGCGTCCCCTTAAAGGCAGTTTAACCTAACTCGAAGTTTTCCGAAATATCTATAATAAGATGTGTGTTCACTAAGCATATTTGCTTTTGTATATGTTGTGTATGTAAGTGTACGGCCTTAGTGAATCTGCGTTCGGAGGGCCGTGCGGCGACCAAGAGCGCCACTCGCGCGCCACCCAGGATACCTACCTGTTAATGCATCTGTTTGAAACGAACGCCACACGCCCCGCCACGCTCAACGCTGGATTTGGCACACCTCGGCTTGGGCTGTTGCCTGATAAATGCAATTCGCGACCTATCTGAGCCTAGCTAAGCTAATTATTCATACATATATGAGTTGTTGAAATATATATGTGTACCAAGCATACATACCTCAACAACTCCTATATATAATAGGTCTTTACCTATGAAATTGCCGTTCTGCAGTACTGGACATTTCAAATCAAAATAATTTTTGTTTGACTTAGAATCTAATTTCAAAATTTTTTTATTTTAAAAACATGGAATTCTTTTTCCAAACGTAGTCATTTTTTTATCGATTAGTGTTACATTTTCATCGCATTTCAATCTTTTTTGTCATCATGGATACGTAAAAATTCGAGTAATTATGGAATATGAGTACCGCCATGGCAGCAACGCGGCACAAGCGGCACGCAACATCAACGACGTTTACGGAGCTAACACTACAAACCAACGCACCACCTGTTATTGGTTTGCTCTCTTCCGTTCTTAAAAAATTAGTATACTAGTCATTATTAAATTATAAGTTTTTAAGTATCATGATTGTAAATATAAATATAGGAATTTTAAAATAGTATACAAATGCATTAAATGTAATAGCTATAAGTTAATATAAGAAAAGGCTACACAATCAAATAAAAGCCATTGAAAAAACTCATTGCAAAAAAGATCTCGGATATGTGTCTGAGGACAAGGGGACTTTAAAAAAAAAAAAAAAAAAAAAAAAAAAAAAAAAAAAAAAAAAAAAAAAAAAAAAAAAAAAAAAAAAAAACGTCGAGACGTGCCTTGCACTGCTCAACAGACACACAAATGAAGGAATTTTAAACCGCATTGTTACCTGCGATGAAAAATGGATTCTGTTTAATAACCGCAAGTGCTCAGCAAGTTGGTTGGATCCTGGTTCAGCATCTAAACAATGCCCTAAACGAAAACTTACTCCTAGAAAAGTGATGATCACTGTTTGGTGGTCTAGCTCCGGTGTGTTTTATCACAGCATCTTACGTACCGGGGTGAGCATTACTGCAGATGTGTACTGTGAACAACTGAACACAATGGAGAAGCTGGCACATCTCCAACCAGCATTGGTCAATCACTCGTCTCCGCTGCTCCTGCACGACAACGCGTCATCTAAGGTGATCCAGTACATAGCTAATCTCAATAGTAGTTTTGTTGACTTACAGATATGGCGAGTAAGAAATGTTTTTAATAGTGCCATTATACTAATGTATTCAAAGTAGACGGGTTAAAAAAGAATACTGTAGAATTTAAATTTATTTGTGCAAATCTGAATAACATAACCAACAAAATGATATTGACACTATTGACGTAAACCGTTTAATTATTGCTTTCGACCCTATTAATACGTTTTATTTTCAGGACATAAATTTTGTTAAATAGTGTTTCAATTTATATGTACTTAAGAATCAATGTTAGTTTTAGAACAAACGCGTAACCATTTTTTGAGAATATCGTTTTAACCGTTGTGTATCAAAGGTCAAAGGACAGGCTTATATATTACAAGCTGTGCTCGCGACTCCGTAACCTAATGCATAAAACAGTGATTAATAAAATCATCTGAATGTATTATGTCCAGTTGAACACGTCACACGTGCACGCATACACGCTTACACGCATACATGCTTGGTATACATATATGTTTCATCAACTCATATATGTATGAATAGTTAGCTTAGCTTAGGTTAGCTCAGATAGGTCGCGAATTGCATGTATCAGGCAACAGCCAAAGCCGAGGTGTGCCGCGCACCCTTGAGCTAGATGTGTAATGTTGTCGCAGTGATGTAAGATTTTGTGTCACTGTATCGCGCGAGCAGCGTACTCAAGGGCTCCACGCCGAGGGAACGGAACGGACCTAGGCTTGAGCCGCTGCCGAGGGTCCTAATCTGCGCGTGAGCAAAATTGACCCCTAGACCACGGCGGCGTGATCTGTGGTTACGTGGGCGTGGGCGTGAGCATGCTCTGTTTGGAGAGACGGGCTGGTACTGATCGTTCACTGCCGTTATTTAATCGGGAGGGTAGGTAAAAATATGTCGTGGACGTCTTTTATAATGCGCAGCTTTCGGTACGGGTTCGTATTTTGCGGCGGATACCACTAACGGGCTGGAATTATTCACAGTTTTTTTCAAAATAACTAATCGTAAGTGATTTCACGTACGCCCAGACAGAAGTACGTCCATCATCTAGGTCCCTATGGAGATTGATTCTCTGGACGTACCACGGGACATCGGTCCCTTTACGTAAAACGCGGTTTTGAAGAACCTGCAACTTATGAAAATTATCTTTCGACATATGCGCAAAAACGGGACTGCTATATGTCATCACGGGACGTATACACGTCTTATACAAAGTGAGCTTGTGTCTGAGGATCATCTTACTCTTATAACAAAGCAAAGGATGGAGGTGACCCAAGACCATAGCGGCTTTGTTTCGCACTCTATCTATATGTGAATTTAACTTGAACCGTGTCTAATCATTAGACTCTGATGTAAACGTAACACCAAGATACTTGACTTCTTCGGCCCAAGGTATGTCTGTTACATATAGCCTGTTGGGCTCAAGATTATTGACGCGTTGTTTGAGATCGAAAAGTATCGCGGCGTTCTTGTCATGATTAACTTTTATGCGCCATCGCGCCAAACCATTTACCGAGTGTGCAAACGGCCTTTTCGATGCGCTTCCTAAGAGAGTCCGACCGCCAGCCGGAAGCGTAGATAATATATCGTCAGCATAACAACCTACCTCGATCCTCTTAGATGAGCGTATCGGGTGGGGCGGGGATAGTTCACCATCCACTCTGAAGCGGAAAGTCCTATCAGTGAGATAATCGCGGATAATATGAATTAACCTATCGGGTGGGATAAATTTTAAGTCTGTAATTTAGACCTGGAGACGGTTCAGAAGGAGCCGCTCGTACGGTTTACCTAATGTCTCTAACCGTGGGGCTGTGCATTTTGGATTTTAATAGCGTTTCTTGTACGAGGAAAATGTCTATTTGTTTATCGCGCAAGAAGGCAGCTACTAGAACGCGCTGTTTTAAGATTTCTATATTTAAATAATGAAAGCGCGGGTTTACACTATTTATGGCCGCGAACATTTTTATTTCGAGCTATTGTAGTGTGCACGGGCGTTGCTTTTCAACGTAACGCCTGGAAAGCGTGAGATCGCGCTGAGCAGACCTAGGTCTTTCTTGGATTCAAGGATCTCTGAGAACGCAAATGACTTCCTGTACTTCGTGCACCAGCAGGAACTGGCTAATCCAGTCAACCCCAGCGAAAGTGAAAGAGGTGAGGGGGTCGGCCTGTACGGGCACTGTCTTCGGGGGCTGAGCTTAGAAGCTTGAGGCTGGGGTCTGGGAGCCCAGGAGGCCATAGGGGCCCAGGTCCAGGTTGTGGCGTGCGCAGCACAAATGGTGGCACGCGCGACACAGAGGGTGGCATGCGTGGCACAGAAGGTGGCGTGCGTGCGGAGTGGGCGAGGAAGGCACCCGGTAGGCCAGGGAAGGTCTCCACGGACATAAGTGATGGAGGCAGAGAGTGGGCGGGGGCGTAGCGTGCGAGGCGCGCGGGTGCACCTGCGATAATTCGTATGGGAAATACATGGGAGACGTGCGAGCGATGGCCGCCTACGGGGCTCCGGTGTGGGCCGACGCCCTCAGTGCCGCTAACGTGCGCGCACTCCGTAGAGCCGTCCGGGGGCCCATCTCCTCATTGCACAGGTCCGGCGGACGAGGGGAGGCAGCTGGTGTGTACCCAGTCTACCTCTCTATAGGTAGGAGCCCGGCGGTGACGTTCCGCCGGGCGGACCGTTGGGGCAGCTCTACAAGGTTGATTAGCATTGTACGATCCCTTGCCGCCCCAATAATCACGGTCTGTCGGTACACCGTGGGGTTTTAGTCCGTGCAAGTCGGACATAACCCATCCTCCCCCCCAGGAGGGTGGCGTATCCATAAAGGATTTCCCCACGTTAATATAAAAAAAAGGTGGCACGGCAAACGGTAAACTACGGGACTATCCCGGGTTCGGAACAAGAGCGATGATTAAAATTAACCGAAAGAAGAAAACACAAGAAATACTTGAGCAAGACAAGCAAAGGTAAACAGAATACGTAAATAATGAAAGAAAGAAATAAAGAGACAACTAAATAAAAATATAATTGAAAAATAAATAAATGACGGCTAAAGAAATACGTAAATAAATAGATAAACAAATAAATGTACCAATAAATAAATAGAGCAATAAATAAATAGAAAGGAAAGGTCTCACTCAATTCCAGGAAAAAGAACGCAAGTGTGGAGCGCTCGTGCACTTCACGACGACGCCGAACACTCTCGAAGTAATAACGAACGTCACTAACTCGCGAGTATCGAAATCGAAGAGCAACGAGCTCGTACGTCCGTCTTTGACCGTGGTCGGATCGAAACTCCTCCTCGATTTAAGCGTCTATTCTGGATTATTTTATTTATTGTACTTTTGCTTTTTATTGTGCTATAGATAGCAGATTTGTCATGATATATAAAAAAAATGTAGTATCAATAAATCGATTAAGATTAGGATCTAAAATTATTATTTTTAAATATTTCTATACATGTGATCATTCACGATATCGATTCTATTATTAAAACGATTGTTTTTAAAATATCTTGATGAATAGCCTAGTTGCTATAGTTGCTAGTGCTACACGCGAAAGTATCGATACTATATATTTTATATTTTTGGCTCGCGTTGCCTTATTCCCCACTCAGGAATTATGGTATTTTTTGAGTATGGTTAGTAAAAATTTGTAGCTGTAACCTAATGGTTAATAATAACAAATGAAATTGTCGGCTGTTAGATGACATGAAATGTTCTAAAAATATGATTACAATAATATCAAATTAGACCACTATATGAAGTAAACCTTTTTATTACAGGACTCGAGACGTGATCGGTCCGATAACTCTGAACTGGTCAAGTTGGGTCTGACGACCAACGATTTGAAGCGGGGTGAGCTGGTGACCGTCGGCGATGGAGACGGGCAGCAGTACGTTGTGCTGGAAGTAATTCAACTCGAGGATGGTACCGAGCAGCAGGTGGCTGTTGTGGCACCAGAATACCTTGAGGACGTAGACATAGATGCAGGTGCGACGCTAACACATTATGATGTGATAGATTGTGTGCTTATATTTTTTATCATAACTTTATTTTTTTTTTAACTTATCTGTTGACACTTTCTTCGTTATTTTATTTTTGGCAAACAATCTTCTAGCCCCCTTGTTAAAACTTTCCAGGCAGTTTTTGTGTTTTCAGAATTCATGGTTTGTGATATTATTTCTCATCCACTTCACTTATGCACAATAACCGAACAATGTTACGTAAAATGCCACCAATATTACAAAATGTGAAATCAAATAACAAGAGATTATTAATGAAATATAAAAGCCACTATATGACAGACTAAGATCACACCAAGAAATCCCTGTTGACACTTGCGAGTGTTTGTAGCGACACACAGCTGACAGACAACATTCCTGTGTGCACTATAACAATTAGCCTGAGAAACCAAATATGATTCACTGAAAGATTCGAATTTTCTAGGAATACATCAGATGCTTGGAAATTATTGTAATTAAGTGTGAATCTGGGGCATGCAAAGGACAACAAAAGGAGAGCACAACCAAACAATTATTGCTTATCACTGATAATTATTTTTTCCGTGTTTATTTTATTACTCGTTTTTATTGGACATTAACAGACTGATTTAATTCTTTTATTGCTCCAACATTGTACTCATTTCTAGTATCTACTACTTGTATTTTCACCGACTGTATTTGCACGTGTTTTATATATTCTCCTATCCCTTAAATATGCCTGCTCGACTTAATAAAAAAGAATTCGTAAACTTGCTCGCAAAGTGTTTACAAGTCAATACAAACAGAGTTAGTTATTTTATTTATCTTCAACCTTCTGAAAGTAGCAACTGGTAGTCACTGTAACAAGCTTACTGTACACATTTTTTAAACAATTTGTATACAGATCATAATGAATACATATTGTTTCATAATAGAAGACGATGAAGAAGAGATGGAAGAGGAAGATGAAGACGTCAAACAGCATATTGATTTGAGAAAGAATCAATCAAATCAAAAAGATGTCGAACGGACAATAAAATTGGAAAAGGAAGTCGATTCCTGTTTTGGATTTGATGTAAGTTAACTTGATATAACACCTAAAATTTAATCCTAAAAGTAAATCGCTGTTCTATATACAATTGAAAATTAATTATTTCAAGAGAAATTGCTTGAAATTTAATATATAATATTTAGAATATTTTAAGGTCTAAAAGCAATCTTTTTATACCTATATAAACTCTTGCATAATTTTGTTGTAATCTAT
Source organism: Antheraea pernyi (assembly GCA_015888305.1). NCBI lineage: Eukaryota > Metazoa > Arthropoda > Insecta > Lepidoptera > Saturniidae > Antheraea > Antheraea pernyi. The sequence goes on along the minus strand of MU158846.1, from coordinate 482,234 downwards.
GGGCATTCACTTTCAAATTTTGTAATAAGCTATACTACGCTCAACGTGCCGTGTTGCTTTTGAAACCCAATAACATGTTAGAAAATATATAAAGATTAAAAAGTTACATATTGCAAAGTCTGAAATTAAAAAAAAAAGTGAATAAACAGTCTCCAAATTTCCACAATACATTGTCTATAATATGAATTTTAAAATCGTGTAAACTAGGAAGATAGTTATTTATTATGTAATTTTGATTCTTTTCTGTACAAGCTTTTTTAATACCCATAGTTCTCAAATTATATCTTATAATAAAATCATGCCGGATTTTGTATGTTGCTATACTCTGTTAAAAGATGTCATACATCTGTACTTATAATACATTGTCATATTATGCAGAGGAATCATTCAATATTCATAGTTTTGTCATCATCTTCATTGAAACAGTGGAAAATCCACTGAACCTTTTTCCTTTGTTTATTTCAAATAGGATATTATTGAAACTATAAAAAAGTTACTTTTATGTTACAGAAATTGGTAAATTGCTTTATGATTTGTAATGTTTTATAGATGCCATTTAATCTTATATATAAATAATGATTACACAGTCGTGTTATTGTATTGATATTTTTTTATTCGTATCATGAGTTGAGTATGGGTTGCTTTGCAACTTTTGTGAAATAATACTTGCTTGTTCACATGACGTCATAATTCGATAACTGCCAATGTGAGTAATAATAAACGGTAAGGGCTTATCAATAGCCGAATAATACTTAAGAATTGACCATTATAATCATCAGCCTGTAAGAGACCAACTGCAAGGTTTCAAAGGTACGGGCGATTTCAAAGTGAAAAAATCCATACTTCTATGTTTTCCCTCATACAGTAGTACTATAAGAATCTCCGGTTTTCTCACGATATGTGCCTTCCCTGTCAGCCGATAGTTTTTTTAATTAATAAAAGTATGCGGGTTCTGAAAAATTCGTTGGTACGTGCCTGGGGTTTGAACTTGCGGACATTAGGCTGATATTCCATCGGTCAGACCACAGGACTGCCACGACTTTTAAAGAATTAATGCATAATATTATTAATTCTCGTAATAATGGTGACCTTTATGTGTTCCAGGAGGAAGAGGAGGAAGATGATGAGACAAATGAAGCGGAGGACGAAGTCTACAACAATATGGTGTTGCGCTTAGTCCCCTCAGAAGATATATAACTTGACATTGTTTCATCTATAGAGGAAAAAATACATTCGATAAATTTACAAGGTGCTTTCACAGTGAGATATACAATTTTCGTTTAAATAACAAAAATTATACACAGTTTTCAGTTTAATACGCTAGAACATTTAATTTACTTTAAAAAAACCAATTCTATGTTCAATAGTGTTCGATAGATATGCTTTAAAAGGTTTATATATAAAGTAATATGATAGAGTAGTTAAATTAAGTTACAAGACGACACTCCAAATTGGTCAGTTATTGAAACATTTGACCTGGCAGGTTGTATAAAAATATGCTGGTAATACTGGAAAACATAGATCCATACATAGAAAACATGATCTTTTTGGACGATGATTATCCGACAACGAATTTTGTATCTGTGTGTTGAAGTTTACAGTTACAATGTAATAACATCTTATTAAATGTTGTGTAATAAGTTAATTTCAATTTGCAAGCTGAATGTATTCATTTTCCCCGATAGATATCTCAGTCATTTGTAGTAAGTTATTATATTCTAAACTATTGATTCTTGTAGCACTTCATTAAAATTGAGCTCATTTAGAATACTGAACTAAGATGATATTTCATCATCAACTCTATTCATCTTAGAACATACATTCACCATATCCAGAAAAAGGAATTATGTTGAATTTTTTCTGTTTTTTTTTTATTTCACCATATCCAGAAGAAAGAATTTATGTTAATTTTTTTTTTTCAACTTTAATTATAGTATTGTTTACACGGTGTGATGATGTTTATCATTTTCTGAGTTATATATATACTACCCGTAATGGTATGTGTAAATTGTTGAAAACATTTATATATGAGCTCAGCCAAATCATGTTTCTTACATAGAAAGTATTTGTTTCATTATGGGGTGTCCATTAATTACGAGAGGCGTTTTTGAGGATTTTTCGATCTTTCCCTCCGTGATATGTCGTAATAATTGTCTCGATCCATACCCCCATTCCTCCCCTGACATCACGTGATACCTTTCAAATTTTATATTATGATTAAAAATTACGTGATATTTACTGAAATCCCTTCTTTCCCTCCACGTGACATTTAGCGTGATTCGGCTTCCCCCCGCCCTGATTTTCTCTCATTTAATTATTGCACACCCCCTTTACTTTTTTTTCTTAAAGTTTTGTATTCTTTTTTTTTACATAGTAATTACATATTATATACTTAAACATGTAAATATTATGCGATATGTCATTTAGTTTTAAGTAGTGTCTATCCAGATTCTGGTTTTCCTGCACATTCGAGTTACTAAACCAAGTGACAAACACACTTGTAAATATTACGAGAGATAATTATAAAGTCTCATTTACTTATTCAGCGGATCGTTGATAAAAATTAATCGCGGTGTTTGTACTTGTCATAACTTGTAATTACTTAGTATAATACCACATAATATTTTCTTTACATAGTTTCGGTTGTATACGGCAGACAATGATATGATATGATATAATGATGATTATGAGACAATGGATAAGGTAGAGAAACTGCATGAGTGCAAAAGAGACAGTAACTTAGTAATTTTTGAGGTCACCGCTATATTCATATTGTTCTGAACATCAGAAATATAGTTATTTTGGCGAGTGAATATAATAACCTATCTAGTATTATAATAGATAAGGTAGAAAACTTGTATAATAAGCTCTGTAATAAACTTCGAAGTCATACTTAAATTATTTCACATATCTATATATACAAGAAGTTACTATGTCAATCGAAAGTAACTAAAAACAATATGAAGTAAAATATCTAGTTACTGTAGTTGATAAGCTCTCAAATTGTAACCGTAATGTAAATTATGTATATCCCTTGCCGGAACAAGAATATGTACCTTACACATTGATTGACCCAAGTCTATGTGGAAATGGTTAGCAAGTACCTTTATTTATTATTTACCTTAATATTTGCGGCTCAGTACGAAGACACATGATTTTTATTGTAATTTAACATCATAATTCTGAGGTGGCGTAGTATTAAATAAACAATTTATAAAAATATATTCACGTTATCATTACATATACAAAATATAAATATATAGTAGTTGGCATTCAATCGTTTTTGGATATTTTTTTTTATGTATACGTATTTTTCTGTAAGGCAGTAGGTTTCCATTGAGATTACTATGATTGCCTTAAAATTCTGTTTTCTACCTTGAATTATGTTTCTCTCTTTTTTTTAAATGAAATTATACTGGACGCTCTAATTTTTGGCGATAATAATAAATCAATAAATATTATGTGTTTTGTACAAAAACCACAAGCACTTAGATATCATGTAAGAAGTTGTAATTAATTATTTTGTAAACTTTAAGTAAATCAGTTGATTCAAGCGTATATTCTTTTATTTTGAACCATATTCCCTTTGTGTATTATATCTTCATTGTTTTCTACTTGGTTTATACCAATTTGAACGTGCGATTTACAACATTGATCTATTATTTTCACACAAAAAACATCGTTTTTTTGTAGCGCGTGCTTTAAAATCTATAATTTATTTTGAGATAAAGAAGTTACTATATACGTAGTTAATATACGTTAAAAATAGCAATTTTGGATGTACATTAAATGCCCAACGTAGGTATTAATACTAGATTGTTATATTATATAATGCTATAGAACCATAACAATATAAAGCTATGAGATATCTTCAACATGGGTTATCCTTAGTAGATGGACATATTCCATTACGGAATTTTCTATAAGCTTCTTTTTTTGGTGTACGAAACGAAACTGTGTTTGATTTTACAATTTAAAGTTATGTATTTTTTAAATATTCTTAAAATTAAATACTTTAACGTAAACACAGCTTACATTGTTGAAACGGGACGTATATAAATGCATATATGCGTATGCGTAAGAAAACATAAAAGAAAAATAAGTAAAACTAAAATACTCATTTACAAATAAAAAAACAAAGCTAATACATAAAAAAACGGCTATAAAAGTATACAATAATAATATGTAAAATAATTTTAAGATTAATTACGGTAATACTGCTTTAATATAGATTTAAATGAGGGATATTAAGCATTCAGCCCCTTTTATTAATTTTATGGATTATGTTGGGTCCTTCTGTACAAATATGCGTCCGTTCCGAATCCACATGAAGCGATAACTTTTCTCTTTTGTTGCTAGCTTAGTGGTAGCATGAAGCATTTTGTTTTCGGATGAAAGGTGCCCAGCAACGAATATAGGTAATTCTTAATGTATACATTTTGTAATACAACTATATTATTAGGTTGTAGAGTTCGAAAGGTAAGCAACTTACAATAAATCAATTTGTATCCCTTTCTTTTCTATAAATATAATATGCATTGTAAGGATATAAAGTTCCCAGAGCTAATTCTCATAATAAAAATTGTACAAAATTTCGTAACATACTTTAGAATAACTAAAAGCAGACAAGAAATGCAACTTTGTTTTGTAATAATTATTATGAGAATATTAATGTGAACCTTTGTCTGGTGATAAAGTATAGTAGTAGCTTGTAAATAATAATGTACTAATTTTTTTGTACATTATTTATTAGTACTTTGAAATACCACGAAATTTGTCTACATTCTTCTAACTAGATGGTGGTAATAGTTTAGGATCACTTGTGAAATTCTAAAGATTTAGCTAAAATTACATTTATGACAATAAATATCATTATTAGAATTCTGTACAAACAGCTGATATATACTAGTGATTACATATATCTTGATATATACATTCATCAAAATACTTGCTAACATTATTGTCACAAATACTTGTTGCAACGGTCTGACAATAATCTATCTTATCTATATTACATATGATACGAATGTAAAATATCATTATTAGAATTCTGTACAAACAGCTGATATATACTAGTGATTACATATATCTTGATATATACATTCATCAAAATACTTGCTAACATTATTGTCACAAATACTTGTTGCAACAGTCTGACAATAATCTATCTTATCTATATTACATATGATACGAATGTAAATCTAATGTGTTTGTACTTTTTAGATTTTTGTGAAAGTAATTGTTGCAGATGTCTTGGAAAAAATAATAAAATACATTTCATTCATTTTTTAAATGTCTGCCTGTTTGAATGTGTATGACTGTTAAAGTACTGCATTCATGATAAAACCTGACCGAGAAAATAATAAAGCATATCCTCGAGTTCAAAAGTATCAAAAGTTATTGTAATTTTAATCATGATGCAACTTAAGTATGAGTAACGTATGAGAGAAAAGTAGATAAGTAAATGGACTCAATATGTTCAGATGATTATGTTAGTCATTGAATGACTATAATGATATATACAGTGCATATACGATGTAGTCCGGTGAAGCTGTTAAGACCTTGCTTGGTCAATAGTGTAGTCGGTTCGAAAAAAAAAAAAAACAGTGCATATACACTGGCCAATTTACAACATGACAAACCGAAGCATGCTACTATTTTGTTTGTATCTCCTGCTGTATGACGATAGCCAGACATACACACAAGCTACTCAGTAAAAATAACAATTTCTTTTAGCATAACCTAACCTCCTCAAGATAATTCATAATGAAAGCTCTGTTTTACATTTTTAAAGTGACATTTATTATGTTATGGTATTATATATGCCTGTGGTTGTGTGGACTGCATTCAACCAGCACGCCAATCACTGTACACAGTCTATGCTATTCAAAAGTGATTTATGAGTAATTAAAATGTTTCCCTATAATACAAAAGTTTAACTTCTATCATGTGACACCTATCAAGGTGTCAAGGTCTATCTTTATGACACCCCGTTTTTTATTCCACACATCTCAATAGCTTCTCTGTGGGGAATTAACATACACACAAGCTACTCAGTAAAAATAACAATTTCTTTTAGCATAACCTAACCTCCTCAAGATAATTCATAATGAAAGCTCTGTTTTACATTTTTAAAGTGACATTTATTATGTTATGGTATTATATATGCCTGTGGTTGTGTGGACTGCATTCAACCAGCACGCCAATCACTATACACAGTATATGCTATTCAAAAGTGATTTATGAGTAATAAAAATGTTTCCCTATAATAAAAAAGTTTAACTTCTATCATGTGACACCAATCAAGGTGTCAAGGTCTATCTTTATCACACCCCGTTTTTTTATTCCACACTTCTCATTACTGCTTCTTCTCTGTGGGGAATTGTAATGTGGAGCCTAAATAATTGAAACTTTAACAATTTCACAGCTTTAAGACAAGCAAAGTCCCTTAAAAATTAATTCAACCATTTCAAAGTTTAAAGCAGACAAAAAACAAACATTTTAGAAACATATTTAAGGTTTACAAGTCTACAGATAATTGTTGGCTTGAACAAAAGCTTTTTTATTACAATGCAAAAATATTGTTAACAATTTTTATAAGTTATCATGTTTTAGTGACATACTTGACGTAAATGAAACACAAAACTATTAGGAAACACTTTTATTAAGATAGATTGAGCAACATCAAAATTAATTAATAATTACAATTATTAATTTGAAATATTATAGTCTTTTCCCATAATAATGTCCATGATGCTTGTATATTGTGTATTATTGTATGAAGTAGGTTGTCTCAACTTTTCTTTGATCAAGTCACAAGGTGACTTTGTGCTGAAATCAAATCTCACTACATTGTGCGGTTCTATCTTCACTTTTAAGTATGGCGCAGCAACCGGTTTCAGTCTAGCAGTCAATACCTTACCAAATGCTGAACATTTAGCTTTATTAATTTTCTGTGTGAAAATATATGAAAAATCAGTTAGGCATGGTACTGAAGCTGTAACCTCGTCTTCTATGGATTCTTCAGTTTTAGATGATTCAGTCATCTCATCAAATTGTTTAATGTTTTCAAGTAATAACGATTCAATAGAATTGCTACGACTAATCACTGATTCAGCTGGTTCTCTTATCGGTACAGGGGTTTGGATTGCTGACAACAAATCTATCACATACTCATCATCTTTCTCTTTTTGCAGGCTCAACTTTTTCATTTCTTCCTCTAAACGTTGTTTCTCCTCTTGTTGTTTTCGTTCTTTGGCTTTGAGCATGTTAGATATCTGTTCAGCGAGTACATTTTGTATGGGACTGTCTGAGACACAGTATTTCGGTAGGGAAACTTTTTCTCCGCGTGATTTCACGCAAGTATCAGATGAAACTCTTTGTACACCATTCAATGATGGTATTGGTATAGATTTAGATGATGTACCTTCTACGTTGTCCGAACGTAAATCTTGTACGTTGTATTTTGATAAATGACTGTCCACTAGTTCGAGTAGCGATGTAAACGAACTGGAGTCACCCATGATGGGATTTATTATAGATTTTATGTCAACACTTATACAATTGCATAATCATACAAAAATGTTATATATTTACCTTATAATGGGAATTTATTATGACAAAGGAATTGTTTTAGTTTTTACATTGCGTACATAATAAAAACTATAGAGGCCGTGGGATACAAGTCTTTTAAGCTTTTTGTAAGCCTGTGCTACCAATGCTCACCAATTGTTTAAACTCCCTCTCTACAATATAAATTCACATATTTAAAGAGAAATACTTTAATAAAATCAATACAATTAATTACACACTCATATAAACTTTCTTTATATAGATATATTGGATGACATCAGTGAAAGGGAGGCATGACAGTAATGGACGTTCCGCTTTAATATATTGTATATACATTTCTAAACTATATTTTGAGGGCTATTAATTTAATAATTTAAAACGGCTGCTTTGGAAAGTTTATAAGTTGATTTAATAAAAATATTTACAGTTATGGTGGTACCGAAAAAAAGCTTGACATTATATTAATGGTTCAACAATTTCCATAGCCATTATGCCACAATCTTTAAAATAATTATTTAATTTATAGCTGTATTCAATAAACATAACAAAGGATATAAATAATAAAATCATATTTTTAGGTCTGCACTTCTATATGGTAAACTCCCAAGAAATGCACAATCAATTTAAGATTCCATGCAAATTTGAGAATCTCCGAGAATCAACTGTTTATATTAATAGTATATCAATAATAAATATTACAGTAAAAAAAACGATATTATTTACTAAACAGATTTACAGCGTTGTCACCAGCGGCTCAAAACACAGGTATTCAGAGTAGTAAAAAGGATTGCAAACACGTATCATATGACTTTGTTTATAGGCGTGAGTTTTTGGCGGGATTTTGGTCTGTCATGTAGTGGATTTTATATTTTATTCATAATCTTGTGTTACTTGACTCTATATTGTGTAAAATTGGTGGTGTTTTATGTAATAAAGTTTGTTTATTGTGCATACGTGAAGTGAATGGAAAATAAAATGGAAAATAATTCTGAGATGCCACAAAAACTCCATGGAAAGTTCTAACAAGAGAGCCATCATCTTGTTGGAACATTGAATTAATTACTCGACAATGGAAATAACCAACACTCTGGACAAAGAAAATAGTAGTACGCTACTATTAACAAATAGACTAAGATAAAAAGAATATATTATATAAGATTTGGCGTTTCTGCCGTTTGAGAATCTCCGAGAATCAACTGTTTATATTAATAGTATATCAATAATAAATATTACAGTAAAAAAAACGATATTATTTACTAAACAGATTTACAGCGTTGTCACCAGCGGCTCAAAACACAGGTATTCAGAGTAGTAAAAAGGATTGCAAACACGTATCATATGACTTTGTTTATAGGCGATATACACCAATTTACGATTTTTTTTCTATAGGTACCTACTTTACGCTGTTAAATTTAAGCTCGCAGTACTAATAGGTTAATGTATTATCATAAATTGATACATACAACTTGGAACATTAGTTGCATGGTACACTGTGAATTATAATAGGATATAAACCGTTTTCTGTTAGTTTTAAAAATATATATTGAAACCAGATTGTTTTATTTTAACTTTTTTTACATTAAAAATAATAACAATATATGATTTTTTCCAATTCTAAAAATGGTGGTAAATTTATTGCTTTATTTCTTTAATGTTACAAGGAAATATATAGATAAAACTGAAATTAGAGCACGCGAAAACTGCGGATTTTTTCTGCACAATTTCTTTTCCGCAAAATCTGTAACGTACAAAATTATATGGACGCGCCCACCGCAGGTAAAATTCCGCACCGGATTTAAATCAAGTAGATTCTTAAATATTTCTTGCGATGCGAAAAAATTATCGCAGTAATGCTCAAATTACGGTGAAGGAATGTTGTCGCTACGTGTTTTAGATAAAAAGAAGGAGGTGTAAATTTCATGGTTTATATTTGTAATCAAATTGTTAAATAGATTTATGGCAATTCTAAAGTATTCGAAACCTTTTTATATTAGGTCTTTACCTATGAAATTGCCGGTTTGTATGAAAAAATATAAACGAATTTTTTTCATGTATTTTACTTTTTCATTTCTTCCTCTAAACGTTGTTTCTCCTCTTGTTGTTTTCGTTCTTTGGCTTTGAGCATGTTAGATATCTGTTCAGCGAGTACATTTTGTATGGGACTGTCTGAGACACAGTATTTCGGTAGGGAAACTTTTTCTCCGCGTGATTTCACGCAAGTATCAGATGAAACTCTTTGTACACCATTCAATGATGGTATTGGTATAGATTTAGATGATGTACCTTCTACGTTGTCCGAACGTAAATCTTGTACGTTGTATTTTGATAAATGACTGTCCACTAGTTCGAGTAGCGATGTAAACGAACTGGAGTCACCCATGATGGGATTTATTATAGATTTTATGTCAACACTTATACAATTGCATAATCATACAAAAATGTTATATATTTACCTTATAATGGGAATTTATTATGACAAAGGAATTGTTTTAGTTTTTACATTGCGTACATAATAAAAACTAAAGAGGCCGTGGGATAAAAGTCTTTTAAGCTTTTTGTAAGCCAGTGTTACCAATGCTCACCAATTGTTTAAACTCCCTCTCTACAATATAAATTCACATATTTAAAGAGAAATACTTTAATAAAATCAATACAATTAATTACACACTCATATAAACTTTCTTTATATAGATATATTGGATGACATCAGTGAAAGGGAGGCATGACAGTAATGGACGTTCCGCTTTAATATATTGTATATACATTTCTAAACTATATTTTGAGGGCTATTAATTTAATAATTTAAAACGGCTGCTTTGGAAAGTTTATAAGTTGATTTAATAAAAATATTTACAGTTATGGTGGTACCGAAAAAAAGCTTGACATTATATTAATGGTTTAACAATTTTCATAGCCATTATGCCACAATCTTTAAAATAATTATTTAATTTATAGCTGTATTCAATAAACATAACAAAGGTGTTTTAATTCCTGAATCATAATTTAGGTCTGCACTTGTATATGGTAAACTCCCAAGAAATGCACAATCAATTTAAGATTCCATGCAAATTTGAGAATCTCCGAGAATCAACTGTTTATATTAATAGTATATCAATAATAAATATTACAGTAAAAAAAACGATATTATTTACTAAACAGATTTACAGCGTTGTCACCAGCGGCTCAAAACACAGGTATTCAGAGTAGTAAAAAGGATTGCAAACACGTATCATATGACTTTGTTTATAGGCGATATACACCAATTTACGATTTTTTTTCTATAGGTACCTACTTTACGCTGTTAAATTTAAGCTCGCAGTACTAATAGGTTAATGTATTATCATAAATTGATACATACAACTTGGAACATTAGTTGCATGGTACACTGTGAATTATAATAGGATATAAACCGTTTTCTGTTAGTTTTAAAAATATATATTGAAACCAGATTGTTTTATTTTAACTTTTTTTACATTAAAAATAATAACAATATATGATTTTTTCCACATGAATTCTGAGATGCCACAAAAACTCCATGGAAAGTTCTAACAAGAGAGCCATCATCTTGTTGGAACATTGAATTAATTACTCGACAATGGAAATAACCAACACTCTGGACAAAGAAAATAGTAGTACGCTACTATTAACAAATAGACTAAGATAAAAAGAATATATTATATAAGATTTGGCGTTTCTGCCTTTACACTAATTTAGACATAGAAAAGATTTGGCGCGTATTCCTTTACATTAACTTGGACATAAAACTGACTAAAGAATAAATAAGAACGACCTATATTGAGAACTTCAGAAATAAAAGATGATTTTTGAAAATGTACGAAATATTATATAGAAGATTTGGCGATTAGGCCTATAAAGAATACATAAGAACAAAATAAACTTTGAAAATGTTAGCGTTCATACTTACCACATAACTTCAGAATTGGCAGTATGGATTAATTGCTTCGCCTGTCCTATTGGACGAATATTATGAATGAATGTTTATAGGCGATATACACCAATTTACGCTTTTAAATTTAAGCTCGCAGTACTAATAGGTTAATGTATTATCATAAATTGATACATACAACTTGGAACATTAGTTGCATGGTACACTGTGAATTATAATACGATATAAACCGTTTTCTGTTAGTTTTAAAAATATATATTGAATCCAGATTGTTTTATTTTAACTTTTTTTACATTAAAATAATAACAATATATGATTTTCTCCAATTCTAAAAATGGTGGTAAATTTATTGCTTTATTTCTTTAATGTTACAAGGAAATATATAGATAAAACTGAAATTAGAGCACGCGAAAACTGCGGTTTTTTTCTGCACAATTTCTTTTCCGCAAAAATCTGTAACGTACAAAATTATATGGACGCGCCCACCGCAGGTAAAATTCCGCACCGGATTTAAATCAAGTAGATTCTTACATGTTTCTTGCGATGCGAAAAAAATTCGCAAATTATCGCAGTAATGCTCAAATTACGGTGAAGGAATGTTGTCGCTACGTGTTTTAGATAAAAAGAAGGAGGTGTAAATTTCATGGTTTATATTTGTAATCAAATTGTTAAATAGATTTATGGCAATTCTAAAGTATTCGAAACCTTTTTATATTAGGTCTTTACCTATGAAATTGCCGGTTTGTATGAAAAAATATAAACGAATTTTTTTCATGTATTTTTTATTTGTATTAATCGAAGTAATCACCCATGCAATCAATGCATCTTTGCCAACGCAGTGGCAGTTTATTGATGCCCTTCTTAAAGAAATCAGCTGGACGGGAGGCAACAAATTCTTCAAAGGCATTTTGTACTGCCTTTCGGGTATTGAATTTTTTTCCCGCCAAGGAGTTATCCAAATTCTGGAAAAAGTAGTAGTCTGTAGGCGCAAGGTCTGGTGAGTAGGGCGGATGACGGAGAACTTCCAACCCCAGTTCTTGCAACTTGGAGACCGTCTGCTGTGCAGTATGAGGTCGCGCGTTGTCGTGCAGGAGCAGCGGAGACGAGCTATTGACCAATGCTGGTTGGAGATGTGCCAGCTTCTCCATCATTGTGTTCAGTTCTTCACAGTACACATCTGCAGTAATGCTCACCCCGTTTGGTAAGAAGCTGTGATGAATCACACCGGCGCTAGACCACCAAACAGTGACCATCACTTTTCTAGGGGTAAGTTTTCGTTTAGGGCATTGTTTAGGTGCTAAACCAGGATCCAACCAACTTGCTGAGCGCTAGCGGTTATCAAACAAAATCCATTTTTCATCGCAGGTAACAATGCGGTTCAAAATTCCTTCATTTGTGCGTCTGTTGAGCAGTACAAGGCACGTCTCGACGCGTACTTCGCGCTGGCGATCACTGAGTTCGTGGGGCACCCATTTGTCAAACTTTTGTACCTTGCCAATTTGACGCAAATGGACCAATATTGTTTTGACGCTAACGTCGAAAGCTGCTGCTAATTCAGCCGTAGATTGTGTATTATCAGCTTTCACAATCGCCTTTAATTCGTCATTGTCGACCAAAGTCTTCGGACGACCGCGAGGTTAATTTTTCAGGTCGCAATTTCCAGAACGGAAGCGAGCAAACCAATAACAGGTGGTGCGTTGGTTTGCAGTGTTAGCTCCGTAAACGTTGTTGATGTTGCGTGCCGCTTGTACCACGTTACTGCCACGACAGCACTCATATTCCATAATTACTCGATTTTTTAACGATGACAAAGAAGATTGAAATGCGATAAGAATGTAACACTAATCAATAAACAAATGACTACTATTGGAAAAAGAATTCCATGTTTTTAAAATAAAATTAATTTGAAATTAGAATTCTCAGCGAAACAAATGGCCAATACTGCAGAACGGCAATTTCATAGGTTATTCAATACCTATTATATCTAGCTACTTTTATAATATACATTTCTGTGTGTTTGTGTTTCTTTAGTTTTTCTAAACTACCCAACTGATTTTCACAGGTGCTAAACCTTTTTATTTATATCACATGTATATAATATTTATACGAAGTAGATAAAAATCAACGTATTCTAATGAAGTAGTAACGAGTTTTGGAACGCTCTCATTGATAACGCTGGCTAAACCTTATGAGATACATATAAATATTACAGGTACTACAGAGACATATACATCTTAAAAATATCCACAAAAAATATTGAATGTCTCTATTATGAATGCCTCAGTAATTATTATTGTTTACATTAGCGAAGTCAGTGCGCGTTACTAGTTCTAAAATTGAATAAGAATAGTAAAACTTGTAGAACCCGTGAAAGCCAGACCTCCCTTATTTTATAAAAGTTATACAATTTTAGAGTTTTTTAACGCATGTTTCTGGCTAAGGTAGGAACGATGACCTAGTATAATGTTTTTTTTATTGGGTAATAAGAAAATCCTCTAACAAAAGAAAGAGACCTTATCTAGGTTCACATTATTAAAAAACGTAACTAGACTTACAATAATGAAAACAATAAAAATGAAATGATTATTTATGTATGTATGTACATATGTATGGCAAATTTATAAAGATAGTCTGCAAAAGCACCGTTTCCTGTTAGCATCTGAACTGAGGAGGGGGAAAAGTCTGTATATTTGATAACACGGAAAACCTGGAACACGTTAGGAAAAAATAGTTTAGTCGTTTCAGCCGTATTTTATGAGATAAAACGTTCATTCAATTCCATTTTTTTTTCAAACTGATTACGCTATTGACCTAGCAAGGTTTTAACAGCTTCACCGAACTACAATTCCATTCCAATGAGGTGGTGATTCTATTACTTTAGAAATGATATGGGGCATAGATCATAGTGTGGTTCTGTTTTGATGAACAGTGCAGCTTGTTTGGCCAAAAAATCTACTGTTTCGTTTCCCGTGATCCCCACATGTGCTTTGACGCAATAAAATTTAACATCTCTTCTAAGATTCCGTAATTCTAATTTTTTTTTCTAGCCGCGCATGCTTAAGGGTGGAAGATTTGATAGTTTTTTATCGTCTCTAAGGCTGATCTGGAGTTACAAAGTATTTTGACAGTTTCAAATTGAATTGCCATATCAATTGCTTTATGTAAAGCATATAATTCAGCCTGAAATACTGTACAAAATGGTACTAACTTGTATTTCCTATATACAACTTCGATACCATCTTTAAAACAGGATAGGGCTGCATCTATTTTATTGACAATTTTACTAGCATCTGTTTAAATTATTAGACCAGGATTAATTTGGGCATTATTTTTTTGTCACTAGAGTCAATGCGCTCATACTCTATTTCTAGAGATTCTAAAAAACTACTTTTATTCTCTATCATCCGGTCAATTAGTATATCCTTGAGTTTCAAGGGCATTCTTAGATCCAAAGATACCCCAAACATTTTTCGCCATTTCCTGCATCCTTCATTTATCTTATTTCTCACATCATTGTCTACGCTGCCGTTGTTTTGGATCAATGAACAAAGGTACCGGAATTTGGAGCAGGCTGGTAATAGTATTCTTAGTAGTGCAACAGCTGAATATATAAAGCAACGAGTATTTTTATAAACTCTTAATGAAAAATATTCATTATCATCATCAACAACCTGTAAGTGACTGCAGGGTCATGGGTATTGATATCGATATTTTTTTCGATATACCAAACGCTGATGTCTTTAAAAATATCAACAGCCTTAGTTCGGATCACTGTGGCTTTAGCAGAGTTATCAAAACTGATATTTATGTAAAAATAAAGTGTATTTTTTAATAATATAAAAAATTACGTCGCTTATTGCCAAATACTAATCATAATCGTACTGATATCGTGGTAAACCTCTGTGAAACACACTTAAACTTTAATAAATTGTAATTGTACTTGGTAAACATGCTACATGGGTAACTATTAGAAATTTCTTAAATAACCAGACAGTTTCGACAGTTTTAATCCCTGACCAGACAAACATATAGGATAGCTATAGGCGTGAGCGTGAGGGAATTATACCAGTGACTGTTTAGACAGTAACAATATTTCTGGAGTACACACTGCGCTCTCTCGTTTCTTCTCGATTATAAAAATTATATTATAAATTGATAAACTGATTCTCGTTTTACATCAGTTAAAAAATAGATGCTTTCAATTTGACCTAATTATCTAGAAAAATAAAAAATTATATATTTTTCCACAATCCTTTACGCGTCTATGTTAAAGCATGGTGTCAATAACCATCGGGTAATTTCACTTTCATTTTAAAGGGAACGTGGGAACGTCAGGAACAAAACAAAAGGGTTTATTGCCCGTTTTAATATCGATAGTTATTAACTCCGGGTCGCCCATTGTAGCCTTTGGCACCGGTCACTGCACTCAGGCTTATTATTTTATTTACACGTTTGTAGTTATACTTTTGAAAGTCTTAGAACAAACTTTAACTTAGGGTTTCTTGGTTGTTTATTAGTATTTGTTTTAATATTATTATTTTATATGTTAAATGTGACTATGAACTGTCATATCCTAGAATACTGCGAGTGTCTAAACAGTTACCTAGTATATTTATGTCGATGTAATTCCTTTGCACCCTTTTTTTTTAACTGACTACGCTATTGGCCTAGCAAGGCCCTACCAGCTTTACCGGACTACAACCCTTTGCAACCCTTCATTGCACATCTATGGGTTTATTCTGATATACACGTATGCATTTGTGAATCATGCGATTTAGATTGTATTATTGGATTTCTCAGGTAACAGCCCAAGCCGAGGTGTGCCGTACACCCTTGAGCATGTTACCTAAAAACAAAATCGGCTCAATGCCTTAAGCGCTCGCCTTAGTAGCCCGGTGAAGCTGTAAAGGCCTCCAAAAAGGCCAATAGCGTAGTCAATTCGAGAAAAAATCACATCTATAGGTTACTCAGTAAATATATTATACCAGCAGTACACATTTTATTCATGTTGTTTGTGCAGTTAATGACATCGTTGCAATTCAGTTCTGATAAAATATTTTCCTTTTGTAATATATTATTATTATTGATAAACGTATTATACGTACGTGCATTACTAAAGTAAGTATAAAAAAATTGGTTGTCTGTAAAGTCGGTTTACGGGCAATAATTGTACGTGATAACGTTATAAGAAGAAGAACGTTATAAGGAAACATTCATGAAAACGTTGCAAACTTTTATGAATTGAATTATTCTATATATGGATAGATGCGTCACAAGCTGAACGCTTAGGCCAATGGCGCCTGTCTATCGCTTGTTCCGTGCTCTCGTTTGTCCCCTCGGCTCAGGTGGAACGTGACAATGAGTCATACTTTTTCGTGCGTGCAGCGGGCGTTCATAGATTTATAAGACGTTATCACGTCAGTAACCAATTGTTTTCTAATAATTTGTAAAAGATAAAAATGGTTACTGTGGATATTATCATTATGAGACATCCATATTCACATACCATATATACCATCACGACTTCTGTAGTCATTTCTGAGCTGCATAATTCCGTAGTTGGTTCATTATTTTGATGTACCCCATAAGGTTTAACCAGCGTTACATTAGTAAATCTGATTACAACTCTTTACACCTTTATTAGAACACATCAATTTTTCACATCAACAAAATCTAAAAACAAACTTATCTAAGTATTAATAAAAATCCTGTCATAGTCCGTAGACGCGAGAACACGCGAGAAATGACTTTATTTTATAATATTTATGATTTAAACTGAAAAATATTGGAATATGCATTGTCTACAGAATATATCTAAAATTGAAATAGCATCTGAGAGCAATTAAATGAAACGCAAAAATAACTAATAATTTAAGGAATACCTAGTAGGAAAATTCGTAATTATTTTTTTAATTACAAATTTTTTTATGCGCCTTGCGCGTTTATTTTTTGGCATTTATAATTTCGCGTCACGACATGCTAGTAAGAGTGATCAACTTTATTGCACTTGCGCGGCTTGCGTCAGACTAACGACGCATAATATAAGAGTATGTGTGCATCTAATATTGATATTTTGTATAGAGATTGTGCCACCCATTATATGTTTGATGAATTAATTATTAAAAAAATAATAAACTATGTAAAAAAAGTATATAATTATTATTCGGAGTACCAATAGATGTGAAAGAGACACTAATCATAATAATTTTAATTTACAAATTATGAAATTTTAATAATCCACACTACAATTAATTTTGGAAATTTAAAAGAGAACACAGTTTATATTCCTTTTGGGTTTTCACTTCTGTCGACAGTTCTGATGACTGCCTCGACTTTTTTTTGTTTTAGTTATGAAAATATATATTTCATTGTACATCATTCATAAGTAAACTGTCGGCAGTTCTGATGACTGCCTCGACTTTTTTTTGTTTTAGATATGAAAATATACATTTCATTGTACATCATTATTAAGTAAAATACATTTTTTGTATATGGATATACTTAAATGTAAAACAGTTTGTGTATAATAGCAGTCCTTAAGAAAGAAATAAAACGTACAAAAATCATCAGAAGATTGACTCAGAATATATATGCTGCCTGATAGCTACGTCGCGTCGCGTCACTACTGGAGTTATCCTTACTAATATTATAAATGCGAAAGTAACTCTGTCTGTCTGTTGCGCTTTCACGCCAAAACTTCTGAACCGATTTAAATGAAATTTGGTTTACAGATAGTTTAAAACCTGAGAAAGACTTTTATTTACTTTTAATGCGAAAAAAGGGTTGTGAGGTTTGAAAGGGGGGACGAAAAGTTGAATGGAAGATTAGAGCCAAAAGCTTGAAACTTATTTCTTAGGCCGTTGATTCCATATAAATAAATATGACATTCAAAGTTTGTAAAAGTTTTACCGTCAGGGGTGTATAATAACAATAGGAAATAGGGGATGAAAGTTTATATGGAAATATGTAAGGCTCCGCTCCGATTTGAAAAATGCTGGATATTGAGGAAGGCTATAGGCTATATATCATCACGGTAAGACCAATAGCAGCGGAGCATCAATGAAGAAAGTTTGAAAATAGCTTTTTTATTTTTGAGAGCTTCCGCTGCATATTAGTTTGCACAAAGTCATTATTGTACACGGATGAAGTCACGAGCAGAAGCTAGTATTTTATAAGTAAAAAAGTTGAGCTTATTTTTTGACATACTTCGAAAAATGTTCGGCTGTATGTTTTTTTATGAATTATAATCAATATTTTGTTCAATTGGGATTTTATTTCAACTGGAAAAAAATCCAACCCTAAGGTTTAATAATAATGAGATAAATAAACCATACATAAATTAGTAAACTTCCTATAAACGAATATTAATACAAATTTGGCAGAACCTGTAGTTGCAATAACAAAAAACTATATGAGACCTCAAACCTGAGTTGATCATTGAAATAGAGACAATGGAACTCCTCATCGGCTTACAGAAACTATCTTGTGCTTTGGCTCATATGACTCGTTTTGACTGTTATCAAAAAAGCCCCAGCCTCGAATAGAGTAGGACTGGAAGCGTAGCGGAAGGAATAATAGATTAAAATTCTAGAGTCACCGAACGTTACTTATTTTGTACCCAATATAAAATGTATATTTATTTTAACTAAAAATGGAAAACATATTACAAATAAGAATTAAATCGACTCCAATAAATAACAAAACAAAGAAAGCACTAAAAAGCGTAGAAAAACTAAATTAATAAAATAAAATAATAATGATTAATATTTGCACTACCTAATAACATATATAAAGTCGATGACAACCTAAATTCGTTGTAGATAGAAAAATATACACCGTGAGTTGGCATGACTTAATATTTTTTATTTAATATTATTAATTTAGTTATTTTACACTTTTTAGTACCTTGTATGTTTTTGATATAGAAGTCGGTTATTTTTTTTTGTAAAAATTTATTTATCTTGGCAACCTTGTAATGACACATTAACAACACGTATTACTACAGTGTTAACAGTAAATGTAGTGACTAAAAGTGCCAGTATATACAGTTACATGTAAATCGCACAGTTATTTATCCTTACATTCCATGCATCTTATTTTAAAATCAGTACATCCGTCTATTACATTTCTTTTGATTTACCTCTTATACAACGTTTTATTTTTATGTTATTTTATAAACATATTAGTTTTAGATTTCAAAATACGTATTCAAAGAACTGAAAAATGACAGCGGTAGAACCAAATTACGTCTCTACACGTCTATACGATGCGACGCACATTTAAAAAACTTTTAAAAATTATACGTGGATATAATTTTATCGCAAGCAACACTGATTAAATTGTTGATAAGTTTTACATCTGTCAGATTTCAGTTTTGAGTCTTATCAACTTAGTGCAGGTGTCAACGGAAAACTAAAACTAAATAGAATATTTTATATGTTATTTAACTTTTTCTGGTGCCCAGTTTCTGTTTGAAATGCTAATAAGTAGCGTTTGAGCGTTTTTCTTATAACTTTTTCAATAATGACTGATACAAAATACGAGCAGCTGTCAACAAACGCAGATGATGCTGGAGAGGTGTTTGTTAATAAACAAGAGACTAAATGGGTCGGTGTTTACGCCCAGAAGACAGTGTTAACCTTAAGTTTAATAGCTCTTTACTTCTCCCTGTCCATTGGCTTGACTTTCTACCAGAGCTGGCTACTTCGAGTAAGTTTCAGTAATCTTGTTTTTAATAGTTATTAAAGCTAAACCATTATTTTCTACCCGTGCTCAATAAAAATCTGTGTATTTTGTAAATTTTTATGCATTCTATGTACATTTGCTAATATTTAAACACATTCTTATATCTCATTAAAGTTATGTAGCAACTTATTTTACACTATATTAAAGACTATGAAATTAATACAAATAAATCACTATATTAGGTCGTTTATAAAGAATACAATATGAATAGAAGAGCTTAGAATTTAAATTATATAGTTCTGAAGTTTTGAAAATTAACATGGAGATTGTGAGATTTATAGGAATCTTTATATACATTAAAACAAATTAAGACACCAATTATTACAGATCCTTTGTAATACGGGTGTAGCAACACACATAAAAACATAAAGCATTCCTGTGTGCTCTACAAAAATCTATGTGAAAAATGAAATGTGGCACTCTCTATACAGATGAAGAGTTCTGGGAATGCAAGATGAGCAAACATTAGTCACATTAAGTACGCACCTGAGATGTACAAAGAACTAAGCACCTACTGCCAAATAACTCCACTAATCTGGGCTCATTTAGGTTTAGCCATTTATTATTTTATTTTCATTGTTCATTCTTTATTGTTTCTATTATTTTATTGCCTAGATGTGTATAGTTAATTCCTAGTATCTACTATTCTAATATTGCTTTTGTTTTTACCAACTGATTACAGTTACTGGACAGACTGAGTACTTGCACATTCGCAATTTAATACCCCTTAAATAATAGTGACTCAGTTCAATAAAGGGAATTCGTAATCTTGCTGCCAAAGCTGCAAAATCAGAGATTGTTTTATTTGATTTATTTCCCTTCATACCTTCTGAGAGTCACATTCTAGGTCTACAGCTAAAGTAGTGTTGTAATAGCGCTCTTTTGTCCTACAAGGGATTAAATAGTTTTTGTCAAATCAACCCCTATATAAATTTAATATACTTTATGGTGATTCGTTTCAAATGACATTAAAATGTGACGACAGCCTAAGCACCCTAGGGATTAACATCCGAAGCGACCTCAACCTCAGGGACCACATTGGGAGTGTTATCTCTGCAACATGTAAGAGATTGGGCATCCTGAATAGAGTGAGACGGTTTTTCACGCCCCGGTCAACTATGCGTTCTCTATAAGGCAAATGTTAGGCCGTACATGGAATACTGTTCTCATCTCTGGGATGGTACCACCCAATACCTCCTTGATGCCCTAGACAGGTTGCAGCAATGGGCTGTCTGTATTGTGAACGATGCAGACATTACTAACAACCTTGAACCGCTTCAGTTGCGAGGACACATTGCCTCACTGAGCATGTTTTATCGTCTGGTTCATGGAGAGTGTTCTGAAGAGTTGTGTAACCTCATCTCATCTTCTCCTTTCCACTACAGAACTACACGAGCGGGTACGCGTCTCCACAGATTCATAGTACCAACCATCCCGGCAAGAACAAAGAAGTTTGAAAATTCTTATCTTTGTCGTACTGTGAAGATGATGAATAGCCTCCCAGCCAGTGTGTTGCCGTCCTCTTATGACATGGGGTCCTTCAAACGAGGCATGAAGAGGCACATGTGCAGGTCGGCAAGACAGTGATGACTGCCGTTGTTATTTAACACCAACAATCACCGTTACTTATGGACTGTACTGTACTTTCCATCAGGTACCTTACAGTCACCTTGCCGAACCAGTTTAATAGAAAAAAAAATTAGTACATTCAAATTATATCTGTGTCGAAAGAATAGTAAACCAGCTTGTCAATAGCTGATGTTAGATTGTTATGGAGCATAAACAAGCATATGATTTCAGTTCTCTGCTGTATGGATTTAAACCATGTTTGCAATTCTGTCTATCTGGCAAAATTGGAATTCAGGCTCACTCACTGTGTGAATGTGGTTTACATGAAGATCTGGACCATATCTTCTTTAATTGTCCAAATCAGCACTTTTCACTGTACAATATACATCCCTAGGAGATATCCTGTCCCACCCTTATGCAATTCCTCATCTCCTTCTTCTTCACTGCTTTTATTATCCTTCTGAGTAAATATGTAAATGGGAATAAAATTAAACTTTAATTATTGGGTTGTAATATAATATATACATGTATTTACTAACTTAGTTTTTTAGGAACTTTTGGGAAATGGTGAATCATCCTTTTGTTCTATTTTAGACATGTGGTGGTGGTGTAAATCAACTTAAATATCTTATTAATTTTTTTTTGTTGGATTTTTGTTGATAAAAATCTACATGACACTGGCAGAATTGTGGAATTTTTCACAGGGGCCATACAGTAAGAAAACAAAGATCTTAATTTGGTAATACACTTAGTATTTCATTCAATCTAGCAGAAATACCTGTTTAAGACAAGTATTATATTTCTGTACAATTTTGAGAGTGAAAGCAGCAATAGGTCAGTACCTATTATAACTTTCACAACATCAGTATGTTGATGATTATTAAACCAAACATCTTTCTTGTTCTTCTTCTTTCTTGTAAAATTCTATTTGAAGTGAACATGAGAAGCAGCAGTGGGGTGTACATCACTTCCTGTAACTTTTGCAACAATTCTGCTATGACAATTGTTATCTATACAGCAGAGATGCAAGATCTACTTATCATTATTGTTCTGCTCTCTAAAATATAAATTTTGATGTCTTCTAACATTTTCGTAAACCTCAGAGGGAAAACGCTTCTCCCCTAAATGCTGTAGGAAAGGTTTTATTCAGTAACTCCGTACTTGTTCCATATATAATACAAACATCTTGCACCAGTTGCAACAAATCTAAAAGAGATGCAGGTCTTGATAACACCGTTTACATTACAAGTCTAAGAATGCAATCATATACTCTCTAGTTTTCTGTATCCGTTCCATGCTTGTGAAGTTATACTTTTCTAAATAACAGATTTTTACATCACCAGCAATTTCCTCATTATAAGAAGACCATCTGTTTTCAGCAGCTCTAATTTCATTATTACGTCAGTATTTAGAACTTTCGATGTTTTACGTTACCTACCTTTTACATAGAGCTATCTCAATTTCTTTCACACACATATGAGCATTTCAGTAGGGTGACTTTGTCAGTGTTGCTATATTAACTGAATCATGTACCTGCTTAACAACACTTCAAAGCAATCAGCAATGGGCTATATTTAAAAAAAATATTGAATAGTATTGAGTAACGTGGTGCAATGCAAATGTTATATCTGTTTCCTTTCACTAATTTTTTAGCTTGATTGCTTTTTATCTGATTTCTTCAAACTTTTGACCACAGATTACAATTTCGCTCAATTGCTCTTTCTATGAATTATGTATTTTTTTATTGGAACTCTTTTCTACTGCTTACGTTTTTCATGACGGCCATCTTACTTTCATAAGATCCTAAATGCTTTCCGAGAGTTTGGATTATTTGTATAAATACCGATCTCCCTTTCATTCCTACAGTAGAGAGACCACGTTATATTATAGCACCTATATATAGTACCTCGTGACGAAGTAAGTAAGAGTATTTTTAAATGTGTACTGAAGCGTATAGCGCTCGTAGACCTCTCTAGCCAATGCTGGAGACCTAAATGCAACGCAGTGCAAACCTAGCGGAATCGCCAGTTCTTATTTCGACGGTCTTTTCCCGTTCGCCACCACGCTTACTGAAGGTGTAGAGTTTGTTCGGGCCAACAATGTGTTAGAAAAAAATGCCGTAACTCCCTGATCGATATGTCGGGACATGGTGTGAAACGTCTTCGATGCTGAGCGCACCTCTTGTACATACATTGCTATTTACTGTACATATCGTGATGATTTAATTATATACTTATTGTTTAATAAAACAATGATCGAACCATTTAAATTCCGTGTTTTACTACCTTTTTGTTTCTTACATTTGTCCTAGGTTCGATTTATTGTACTAAAGCCTCCAAAACTGGAAAATGTTATATCGTATAAGTGCTCGTTGTATGAGGATGTTTGTCATTACTAGTAACCAGCTTATATTAGAACTACTGTTCCATATATACACTCTTACTAAAAATGTATGTATATTGCGCTATATGTAGATAACTGGCATTGGTAATAATCATGCGAATTGTTGATAATCATTAAATCCCATGTTATGGCTTATCTACCATAACGCTATGTGCCTACAGAAATTATGTAATACCATTTTTGTTTACTTTTACGTACCTTACTCATTTTCTTCAAATTCGTTAAACATTTTGAAACACTCATACCAGGTATTTCAAACTATTTCCTATGTCGACTCTTATTTCATCCGATAAGTCAGGGCCTGGTCGGTTCTAGCTACGATTTCCACATACATACATGTTGAAAATCTCATTTATCAGTCACACGTTACACGTGTGTACAGTAACTTATTATTATTATAATTTTTTTTATAGCGTATCTATTACCGGTTAAACCCTTATCTCTTGTTTATCATACATTTTATTTACCACGCTACTTTATCCCTCATATAAATTTGTTGATAAAATTTCATACCCAACAAATATCTATATATTAATACGTGAAGCCTAAAGTTTGTATCCCTTTTTAACGGAATTGGGCGAACGGATGAACGTGAAATTTGGCATAGTTAAAGTTTATATGGAGGAGAAGTGCAGAAACATACTTATTTTATATAAAATACATTACATTAATTAAAGTATGCATTACTCACACTAATGCTTCAATTTTACACAACATATATACACATGTAAATAAAAAGACATTTTGACATCCGTCAATAAAGAACTACAAAAAAGGTTGCGAAGGAGGTTGCTATGCTCGACTGTATGTATTTTTTAAACTCTTACGTTCCAATTACCCTTTTTATTCTACATTCAACAATGATATTATAACATAATACCCTTTGACAAAAGAACCCTAATAAAATTCAAACTTTAAAAAATCAATGAATTATGGTTGAATGTCGACCTCTGGGCGCCCACTAGTTCTCAATATTACATCAATTATGAAGTAGTTTTTCAACAACATTAATTCAGAAGTACACAGATAACGCGTTTAGAAAAAAATCATATAATCATAATCTATTTTGGTACCAGTTTCACATTCAGATATGACAACAGAAGAAAAACGTGAATCAGAATTACTGTGAAGAAAAACGTATATATTTCGCGGTCAGGTTTCATTGAATACCATGTGACCCCTTCACATGTGTATTTAAAGTTGAAATAAGAAAAATATGTCTTCTTCTCTTTGTGCTATGACCCTTTAAAAGAAGTTTGATCTTATTGCGTTCATATGTACATTGATTTTTTAATCGGTTTTGTCTCTATTGCTGTAGTGATTTTATGCTGAGCTATGATAAAACTGATCGTTCCTTCAAAACCCATTTCCAGTACATATGTTTCAAGAATGGCAACATTTTTTTTTGTATTATACGTACTTTGAATGTAGTCTTTATAGTTAGTATGACTTGTGCCCGGCAACCATATGCGAGATGTAACACCGGCCACAGTAACACGCTTAAGCGTACCTCGTTTCTAATCAGGTGGTTATTATATTTAGTAACCGATCGGCCACAATGCACATGACGATGCACCCGCCTCAGTTTTTCTCATTTCCGTAAAAGCTTGATATGATAGGGGAGGATTACCGATGGGGTGTATACTCCTTGATGCCGACAATAAAAAAAATACCATAAAGTTGAATATGATGCGTTTGTCTACAGGACTTTGGTTTCCCACTGACGGTGGTAATGTATCATTTGGTGGTGAAATGGTTGCTGGCGCTTTTCGTCCGTATAGTGATCCGGAGCATGACGGGTATGAATCAACTCCTGTTGCCGTTCAGTACCTGTCTCAGGACGGTGGCTCCGACCGGCGTTGTCAGCGGTATTGATGTCGGTTTCTCAAACTGGGGCCTCAAGTTGGTCACGATATCGCTCTACACTATGACTAAGTCGACGACGATTATCTTTATACTCGGTTTTGCTATCATCCTCGGCTTGGAGAGAAAGGTGAGTCTTTTTTTTTCATGTATAATCATTATTTTATTATTATTTGTTGTAAGAAGTCGTTCAATAATAGCATAATATTTATCTATGTTCTCACGACGATCAGTTCATGAGTACAAATGTTGATTTCCTGCAGCGCCACCTAAGGGCGAGTTATAATAAAATAGCCGTTCAAGTATTACGTAAGCAGAATTTTTGTAATTTCAAACCGCTCCCTCCCCCTGCTCAGCAAAAGGAAGCAACGCTACCCCCTCTACATTGCTTACGTAAACATTTATATAAGTGTTTTAAAATCTTATCTGATTAAATAAATATTGCTGACTTAACCACCACTCAGACCACCCCATCTCTTATGTCATCCACCCCCATCAGTGCTTACGTAATACTTGAATGACCCCAAATTAGATAATATAAAATACCCTCTCAATAAAAGAACCACTTAACGGTGCAATATTCATGATGATCGGTTAGATGGTGTTAGAGTTTATCGATCTTTTGTTAGATATAATAATAATTTGATAGGTATTTTATTACCTTATTTATACTAATATTATAAAGCTGAAGAGTTTGTTTGCTTGAACGCGCTAATCTCAGGAACTACTGGTCCGATTTGAAAATAATTCGAGTGGGCCATAGTTTATATTGTATATGTATCATCACGCTAAGTAACTATTCCACGCGGACAAACCGGTGCGCAGTAGCTTGTACTTCTTAAACTTCATGTAAAGTCTTCACCAGTCTTTTTAACAGCTCTAAACATAGACTTATTACTTTATATGTATCGCGAGTTAGTGTTAGCCCAAAGTAACTGTTCCACACGGACGAAATCGCGGGCAGAATGTAGTATGTAAATACATTGATAAAGGTCTGCGATCGTTCGCGCATCGCTCAAAAATTACGGGATACATTTCGATCATACTTTTTTTTATTTCTACTACGGCTTTATCTAAAAAAAAATAGTATCACGACATCTTTGTTTAATATTAATTTATTGAACATTTAAGAGACCACGATTTTTATATGCATTTCGCATTCAGTGGTGTGTGTTTTTTTTGGCATGTAAAAGTGGGGTAGGCGGTGTGTTGCTTGTGTTTTCTCCCTTATACATGAAACTAGCGCACGCCCCGGTGTCGCACGGGCACTTAACAAAAATTATAAAATTTAGCACACAGAAACTCACATATAACCTACTAATTCGAAGGATTGACCTTGGGATTTGTTAATAGTTAGCGCAAAAGATATTTTTACCGGAAATTGAAGTCGTTTAAATGGGATTTGCAGATCAGTTAGGATCATCAGTATCCTCGGTATATGAGCTAGTTCACGAGCTGCTGGGCCGGTGATAATAGTCACTACAATTATTTTTTCTTTAATGCCTTAATAAGCAGTCTCGTCCCATTACACATGCTCGGAGGGCTTACATTTTTCAAAAGAATGATTGGAATTCCGATTTAAACGTCAACTCATGTGGTGGTAGTCTAGAAAATCTTAGTGAATTTTAAGTAAATTTTAAAAATCCTGGGGATAATGGACTGCGTCTTCGCTGTTAGTCACAGTGTCGATCGATTAGTATTTATTTATGTGGAGGGGACTTTTTGAATTATCATATTGTTTATTTCGTTGACAGTGTTATTCCTGTGATACTATTACACGATACTAAGATACTGTGATACGATAGTACTCCCTAGAACACAACCAATGAAAGTCCTTTTCGTGCTAATTCTCGATGTCGTGTATACTGCATCTAATAAAAGTTCTAAATTATGAACTATTTGGCTTAGGGATTCATCCAAAAGGATGTCACGATTTCCGCTTAAAGGAGTAGGAAAAATTCCTTCCCTAGCAGTTGTGGGAAATCACTATCTGTTAGCCCATGAATATGAGCTCTCATATTGGTCCGTAATTTTTAATTTTCAATCGATGTACATAAAGAGAGACGATTTCAAGCATGCTTTTATGATATCTGCTCGCGCTCCTCTATCAATGACAGGAAGAGTCTGTCGGAAATCTCCAGCAATCCATCTCCAACGGAAGTTTAAAAGTAGAATCAGCAGCTTTTCCATCCTTTAAGAGAGTTGCAGGAATTCCTGACGAAGCAACTGCTATCGCTATTTTCCCTTATTGTCGTAACAAGTATCAGATTCGCAAGAAACGTTTTTACAGTGCCACCTGGCGTATCCAAAAAAATGTTTTATTTATTTTGTCATGCTATTCCGCTATCGACTATAGCCTCAAAAACATGTCTCTGATCTGGGATTAATTTTGGGAGTTTCTCAATAAGAAAAGCGGTCAAATTATTTGTATTATAGTGATGTGTGATTGTTTGTATCTGTAGTATTATTTTCTGTACGAACTGAAAAAGGTAGTCCAAAATCACTTAAGCTGTTATTATTTAATTGCAATAGTTAATGTTCTAGTTGTATTAATCCTTCATTATAAATGTCCTCACTGTACGGTAGGGAGAAGTTTTGATTTTGCTGTCTGATTCTATGTCTAATATCTTCACATAAATCGTTTCGAAATTGTCCCATAAGCTAGCTGAGCGGGGTGAGCGACTACCATGACATTTTTCTAATACTTACATTTTTAAACTCGTGATATCTTTCGAATGGAATGTCCGAATTCAATAATTCAAAAAGTTATGTAACGGTATTGTAGCAGCCTTAAATATGAGGTATGAAGTAATAAGATTTATTTTGATAAGAATTAATACTAACGTACAAATGAAGAGCCTTTTCTAGCGGCGTCGTATAACTATAATAGCTAGATATATGCTCTCGCGTTACTATTTGTAGATAATGATCTGTTCTGCAAAGTCGTAGTACATTATTTTGTTGTATCATCAATAGTTTTCGCAGTGCACGCGATGTACGTTTTTTCGATCGTTTTTTTTTACACCTTTTACATTATTAGAGTTTTAATAAGGATCCCTAATTTTTTGAAAATATAATATAGCCTATGACACTCGGAGATAGTGTAGCTTCCCAAGATTTTTTTAAATCGGTACAATAGTTTCGGAGTATAAGGTATGGTCTAACAATAAATTAAATTTCAATAAAACGAAATCTAACGATTTTACACATTTAAAGGTTTAGCATAAATAATATGAAAACTAACAAAATATAACAAAGAGAAAGAAAATATATTTTATGAGTAGAATGTCTCTACCGGTGTTTTTGATTTATTTATATTATTTATTTAGTGTTAGATATTATAATTGTTTTACACCGCAAATTTAGTAATATTAGTGGGCAAGACTTCGATTTAACTATGTATTTATATTACAAAGTATATTACAAGGTTTTGACTACTTTCGTGGTTCAGTAATCAAGGTGTTTGTTCGACTATGAAAATGTAGGAAGGCCGTGAAGTGTGGTTTTTTTATATTACGGAGTAGATTTGTGATGATTTTAAGCATTTATAACGTACTAATTTCTTATTGTTATTATTTAGTAAATACAAACCGCAAATATGTTTTTATAAACGCGATGAACGAATTCGACATGATGTTGGCTTCGTCCGTAGCCTGTTCGGACACGGTGTAGATGGGCGTAGGTTCGAATCCTTGCAACTGAGTTGGAGCTTTCGCCGAACGAAAACATCGCGGTGAAACCACAGCATAGTGCTAGTCCTTCGGCCTCAAGTTACCACCGTCGAGTTGTAAATCTGTCGCCAAGCATCTGTTGGTGTGTTCCGGGAGCTGCATTTGAGAGTCCACTTCCTCTATGTTTGAAGCGTATACTGTCTTAAATCTTGTCGTCATTTAATACCAGTGAGATTGCGGTCAAACGCTAAAACGTACGTACAGGCCTATAACATCAAGTTTGTCAATGATCCAGTAATAGTTAACAAACTACTGATATTGCTAGCTGCACCTAGTCAATACAATGTGTAGTATAATCTGTAGCGTACAGAGCTATGCTATAGCTATTTATAAATTAGTATGATAGAGAACTTCCTTGTAGTACTCGCAGGATAAATATAGCTACATACGGTAGTGTTCCCCGTTGATTCTTTTCAAGGATATAGGGGTCAGTTAATCTAATAATCTTAAATACCTACAGGAATTTTATTGTTCAATATTATAACATTTTATGTAATACGTTATTCCTACGTGACATATACGAATTTATTAAATCTAGCTCTTACTGGCTGG
Organism: Antheraea pernyi; assembly: GCA_015888305.1. Taxonomy (NCBI): domain Eukaryota; kingdom Metazoa; phylum Arthropoda; class Insecta; order Lepidoptera; family Saturniidae; genus Antheraea; species Antheraea pernyi. Next base: position 451,892 of record MU158846.1, on the reverse strand, counting down.
CTTCTATATGTAGTACTGTTTTCTGGACGAAAGATATCCTATGTCCTCTTGTGTACTGACAATTTGCAAATTTCATAATGATCAGTTGATTAGTTAAAGCGTGAGAGCGTTACAAACAAATGAAAATCACAATCGTATTTATAATAAGAGGATATCCTTATTATTGACAATAACAAACAGCACCTGGTGTTATCGCAACGTATGTTAAGCATTATGCGATGACTAATAGTTGCCAAAGGTAAAATGCTTCATAGTGCTCAAAGTCACGATACGAACAATGAATATTCATTTAATTAGCCAATTTCAATACGATACAAGATATCAAATCCTTACATATTATAAACTAAGTCCTTTGCCACGTATGTCTGTGTGTTCGTGATAAACTTAAAAACTACTGAAGGGATTGTCATGCGATTTTCGCCATTGGATAAAATGATTCATGAGGAAGGTTTAGGTATATAATTTGTCAAGTTTTTTTTAACAGGGCGGGGTCAACGGCCGCCTGGCCTGTTAGTTACTCAATAAAAATAAACCCAACATATATGGCCGTTATCTTCTATATATGTATCGGCAGTGGGAGAATAGTTAAGAACATCTCTCTGCTCTGTTTTTCATCCGATTTACTTCAATCTTTTTTCTTTAGTTGCTACTGAAGACCTTTAGTGTTATAAAAAAAAAATGGAACATAGTTTTTTATTTCTTGATGGTCTAGGTTCGAACACTAGACGAGCACTCGTATCTATAAATAGATGAATTGAATTGACTTCGTCTTGATCTTGAATGTGATCGTTCTGATGAAAATCGCCTTGAAGTTTCACGTGAACAATACGTTCTGAGTTTTCTATAGGCTGTCTTTTACTTTTCTAATTATAATCTTGTCATTACTAATTTTTTTTTAAACGTAATGATGTATAATAAATACTATGTGATATTTTTTATCTGATGTTATGGATCTTGTCTAAATCGATTTAACCTCTTCGGATATTATTAGTTCGGATAAACAACATACACAATTCAATATTATTTATATACTATGTGATTCCCGCTCGTTTCGTTAGGTATTACAAAAATTACAAAGAATCAATCGAATTCAAAGAGTAACCTGCAATCATTTAGTAAATCTCGCGTTGAATAGTTAGGTGTATATAGTATATAGTTAGGTATATATAGAGTTTTGACGTAATTGAGCTTCAGATGGAATGTATTTTCATTATCTATATATTAATACGTGAAGCGAAAAACTTTGTACCTTTTTTTAAGCGAATTGCGAGAACGGATGAACGTGAAATTTGCTATAGTTAAAGTTTATATGGCCGAGAAGTGCACAAAGCTATTTTTTTTAAAATATAAAATGCATTAGAAATATTTTTTGAGTAGACTCGGTAATCCATTAAAATTGTACGCAACAAGAAAGTAAAAGCTCAATATCTCAAGAATTATCGACCGTAAAGATTTGGTTTAAAAGACTTTTTTGTAGAAAATTAAATTTCCTCGAACTGTCTCGTTAATATTTTTCTTTTAGGTTCACTCAATAATAAAAAAAAGAAATTTCTACAAACTTTGACTTTACTGACTTGTACTGTCTCACCGGCGTCAGTTACAGAAGTTGTAATAGGCACTACTATTGTAGGTCGCTCAATCCTGAGTAATTCCTAAACAATATGGTACGATATGGTAGCGTAAAGTGGCACAGAGTTATAAAAAAAAAATCCGTGTATTTTATATGAGAAATCTTCTCACGCCCTGAGAGAGTAAATAAAGTTAGTATTAAGGGTTCAAATTTTGAGGCAATATTTATTTACATATTTCCAAGAAAATTATACTTCGAGACCGAAAAAGAATAGTAATAAAAAACACTCTAATATTCACAGACTATATTAAATATCTCCTAATTGAAGTGGCTTCTTTAATTTATTATTCCTTTGAGATTATAAAGGATGTAGACAGCAATAATACCTACGTATAATAAGTAGGGTAGCTTGCGATCTGCACTTTCAGGAGCTGGTTAATCAAGTTTACGGCATTTCAAAGGCTTACCTATCTTCGATATTAAAGGCGGTCGAGGTAAAAGATTTTGTATTATAAATTTCTGCTTGAAATGAAAGTATATTGTGTCATCTTAACATAATATGAAATTGCTTTCTTCAAAGCGTATTTTATGATTATATCTTGCGTATACTTGATTTTATTCGAGATTTTCATATTATTATAGGTACTCGGTGCATGTTGTTGTACTCTTCGTATTAATTATTTTATAAATAATCGTTTTGTTTTTAATAAATGCTAGCCTCTGCCTGCTACTTCGTTCGCGTGGAATAGTTACTTTGGGCTAACGCTAACACGCAGCAGAAGCTCTCAAGAGGAAAAAAAACCCGATTTTGAAACATTCTTCATTAGTGCTCCGCTCCTATTGGTCTTAGCGTGATGATACATAGCCTCTCAAGCTATTTTATTTAAAACATAAAATATCTTCAATATTGACATGGTCACTATAAGATGTTGTTAAGTTATCTAATACCGTAATAAGTGAAGATAGAACACTGCTGTGCCCCCGGATTTTACTTTTGACATATTAACCATCTTTTTGGCTGAGATATTATAAGTATATTTTTACTATAGATTTTATTCTTTTGTGTCAAACCGTTTAAGCAAACCACGCCATATATAATCTATAGAATATATATATTCATATAGAATTTTTGGCGATTTCAATTAAATTTTTTGTGATTAATTATTTAATTATTAGAAAATATATATTTTCCAATAATTTTTTTTTCAATATATATATAATAGTTATAATGAGAACGACAATCGGATGATGCGATTGGATTAGATATATAGAGAATAATATTTTGCCTTTTAAAACATCTGCAATATTTACACCGTAATTTACAGATTAATGTATATTGTAGAATAAAGGCAGTTTGTGTGTCGATTACTGCTATCTCTATACTAACTAGCTTGGTTATTTGTTACTTTGTTATTGTTATCAAGTTCGCTCTCACTAATACCTACTAATGATCGTTGTGTTTCCAACATTAACTTTTATTGTTACCGATGCATATGTTAAATATGATCGCAAATCGCAACTCTGTTACAACAATCATTTAAGTGTATAAGAAAAACAATATATAGAAGTTTATTGTTCGAATGGGCAGCGTGGTAGGTAGAGTAATGCGATTTGATGGTATACCTGGATATGTTATATACATCGCTTATACATAATTCTGAAGAACGCGTAGATGTAAGTTAAAAAGGCAAACATCTTTATTTTTATACGTCAATAGGTTTTAGCGTTTAAAAACAATCTCATGCACAATGAAGATATGATTAAAAATGGCAAACATGCTAAACTTAGAGAGACTGGCGTTTCCACGTACAGTTGCGGAAACACACCGACAAAAGAACCGACAGAGAACAAAATACCACCGTGCTATGGAGACCTTGCTAGGTCAATAGCGTAGTCAGTTAAAAAAAACGTGCTATGGTTTGTTTCATCAACATTTTATAACGAAAAACCAAAAGAAGTTACCGAGTTGTCGTATAGTCAGTTCAAGTACCATGTCTAGAGGGTTTTGATGTCTAAAGTCTATTATAGAGTGGATTAATATGTGAACGATGGCAATATCTGCCTTACTTTGTCTTTTTCATTATGTTTATTAGTTGTGGTTATTGATTATTTAATATTCAAATTTTTAATTAAAGATTTTATATTTGCCTAAATGATGTCGTAATGGTAGAGCGATTATGCCGTTAGAGAGCCTCCTTATTGGATTGGTTTAATAACGTTTTAACCTTTTTCTAAGCGATAATAGTACTTAATTAGTATCGCCTTTGAAGTTTAAAGTCTATAATAAGTCTAAGTTAGCGGAAAGCGTCCTAATGAAACCACAGCATAGTGGTCTGAAGGGTAAAGATACCTATCTCCGAGCACATAATTATATTTCGCTGGTATATTCCGGTCGGACGGTATTTGGTTCAGTGTTTATTTATTTTCTTATTTAAATTTCATTTTATCATAAGTTTTTATTAGTGGTCACGTTTTGAAATAAACTATAAAATGTTATTCGGATACCTTCACTGCTGGACTACATAAGTAGTATTTATTGATATCCCCATGACGAGAGTTTTTTTTTTCTTTAGACTCTATCTCTGGTCGGTATAGTGCTCCTCATAGCGTCAGGATTGGTCATGTTCACGTACAAAGCAACACAGTTTAACATAGTCGGTTTCAACTTCCTCGTGCTGGCTTCCTTCGCTGCCGGCCTGAGGTGGACCTTCGCTCAGCTTCTCGTGCAAAAAACGAAACTCGGACTGCATAATCCGATCGATATGGTGTTTCATATTCAGCCTTGGATGTTTCTATCTCTACTCCCGTTCACTTTGGTGTTTGAAGGTATGTTTATGTTTCTCTACTATAGTTTTTATTTTTGAAGTAAAACTTCTTTAGGCGCGACTAGGAGGTAACTGGACGACAATGCACGTCGTATGGCGTCACGTTTCTGTACCATCCGGTTTTTAAATATTTTTCATTTTGTCAATAACTAGTTTATATAAACAAACAATCAAAAATTTTTGAATAAAAATTTGAGATTGAATAATAATAAAAAACATATTTTACAATAGAATTAATTATGAATATATGGGCGACCGTTCTACCATCTGGTTTCAATGTAAGTAACAAATTAAATGAAAGCTCAATTATCTGTATTGCCTTCTATCAGCTAATTCATAAGTTATTTAAGATAAGAACAAGATATACACGACTACTGATGCAGTCTTCTCAAAAAATTTAGAAAATTTGCGGAGTAGAATTTATGTTTCTCATTTCAGTTATCATAAACCAATTATATCATATTTGAAGTATGATAGTAATTAAATTATTGTTTTAAAGTGTATAGTGGTCGACGATAATAAATGTATTTATATTACTAGTGTTACATCGTCAATAAATGCCGTTTCAAATTCTTATATTATCTATTTATTTTTAACTTAATCGCCATCTCTTATAACGCCAAAGAATTTTTACTTTAATCGCATGTGACGGTTACACGCACTCATTTTTTATATTATATGTGTATCTGTGTGTATTTGTGCTGATGTTAAGTAGTCGTCGCGCTGGTGCCAACTTATAATCAACCTGTAACAATTTATGTATTTGACCCAATGATATAACAAAAAAGCGGTAAATACGTGGTAAGAAGCGCTTAGACAGCGCCGCGTTAAAATTGTTTAGCTAGCTTACTTCTGACGTCCTGCCCGTCGATCCGTCCGTATCTAAGCAACATAATATAACTATTTCCTTTTCTTCGCCGATATTGAGTATATGCCATCATACTAACATACATTTTATCTAAGACAGTGTGGCGTTACAATATTACTTTACGTATGTGTGCGTTATCGTGTCATTTGTTTTGTCAAAATATCATGTTGGTAACGTATCTACAAATTTTTAGTTACAACTAGTGAGCCCGGCGGACGTTGTCCCGGCCTGATGATAAAAAAAATTCTTGACAAATTATATATCTAAACCTTCCTCACTAATCATTTTATCTACTGGTGAAAAGCGTATGAAAATCTGTTCAGTAGTTTTTGAGTTTATCGCGAACAGACAGACAGACGGACAGACGTGGCAGAGGACTTTGTTTTATAATATGTAGTGATATCATTGATTTTACCGCCTTGAGACTCTGGTATTTTCTAAGTAGTTGTTAAAGATGCGCCTTATGTTATGAATTATTATGTACGCTACAATCTACTTATCACGTGTTAATGTTCTATATTATACATTTTATATGTTCATGAGATAATATAATCGTCATCGTATGTCAATAACATAATTGTCGCATTGAGCCAGTTTTATATTGAAACATCTGGCTGAATATATTACTTAGCGTTTATAATAAGCATTAGCTACGGTACAGTGCCTTCTAGACGACTGAACAGAATAACATTTATTCACAGTATATACTTTGTTTTCCTGAGCAAAACGTTGTTGGTTAATCTAACTCTAACTGTTGGTCCTTCCGTGGTGATATTTCATCAGGTGCGGATATTCGCTGTCCGGGTTTTTTTTTAATTCTTGTGTTTTTCTTATACCACGATGGTAGCAATCATGATACGGGCCGCCTGATGTTAAGCATTCACCGCAGCCTATGAATGCTTGCAACACTGGATGTGTCACTTGCACGCCGCCGAACATTCAATAACTTACTTTCCCTTAGAAAAAATCCCTTTTGTTGTTTTGATGTTAAAGAAGCGTTTGCCAGTGTTAAATCTTTAATTTTTACTTAAATAATAAATTCTTGAATTTGTACCTAAATAATAAATTCTTTAATTTTTACCTACATAATAAATTCTTTAATTTTTACCTAAATAATAATTCGAGTTATAGGGTAGACTGGGTACAGTTGTAACAATTTTTCATTGATCGCTCATAGAATCGTATTGATACTACCGATTTCTGCGCTAAACACGCAAAACGAAAGAGTGCTCTATATTCTTCACATTTGACCGTCTAATCCAATAATTAGCCTACAGGAGCATTTTTTGAAGAGTTTTACCTTTGTTACAACTTATCCCCATACCAGGGTCAGTTGTAACAGTGGTTGGGGTCAGTTGTAACACATGGAAATGAAGCACGATTTATGTGTTCTAATCAGATTTACTATAATAAAATCACAGGAGAGTACTGAATTAGAGTGTCTAACACTAATAAGGCACAGTTTTTATAGTTATGCAAGTGATAAATCGAGTATTTATAATCAAGTATGTAAATACGTTTTTTTCCGTTATTCTCTTATAATCAGTCAACAAAACAGCATTAGTAATATAAGCTATCAGTACTTCGACTTCAAAATAACTACAATTAAAACAAAATCAACATAACATAAAATGGAGCGTTATTAACGGAAAAAACGAATGATAAATAAAATTAAACGAAAACAATGCTTTAACGAGAATAAAATAACCGAAGTTCGAAGTATATACCCGCACAGCGGATGAGATATTTGGACAATGCACGGTCTTGTTCTTCAGTGAAAACTCGGTTATGTACCACATGCCCCATGCCAACATCATTTTCCTCGTCATCACTTACGACCTGATCTCTTTTTTTTACATATCGAAGAGAAACATAGTTAACGCCGTGCGCTTCTGCGGCACTTCTTAGAGATTTACCATTTTACACTTCTTCATATGCGTCTTTGTACTGTGATATGTCATTTCGCCCTTTGCTTGTCTTTGTTATTCGTGTCCTTAGGCGGCTATAAAGTGAAACGAATTAATAATGAATTAAAAAAAATACAACCGTACCCACCTCTCTTTTTATAAATGAAATAATTTAAAAAAATCACAACGACAAGGGAAACTAGCGTACACAAAAAATTATTTCAATTCCATATTCTTTAAGGTCTAATCTCTAATCAGAAAAATAATTATCATTCTATATATAATATTAGCTGCGTAATTAGAAAAAAACTTTGATCGAAAATACTTACTTTGTCGCGGCCACGCACAATAGGATCTCCTACAACGAAGCACACAAGCACCGGTATAACACTGCCGAACACGTTCGGATACGAAAACTGCTCCTCTCCCCACTGGACCCTCCACCGTACCATACATAATACGAGAGATATTCACTTTGTTTCAACCGTACCCTGTTACAATTGTACCCAGTCTACCCTATACGATTTTTTTTATATACAAATCATTGTCAAGGTATGTGCGATATGTTCAAATAATATTATAGTAGTTACCTTGATAAAAAAATCATATTTGTAGATTTTAAATGCGAAACGTATGTTTTGTGTTATTACGAGTATTTTGAATTGATTTCACCTGTAAATTAAAAGTGCTACACGATCAATTAGATTCAATACAACTGAATTTGTAACTCGAATACCAAGTTATTCTAACATAAATTAATGGTCCTTATTAATAATTTCTAGTTGTTTGTCATTTGATACACTAATCATTTGCTACTAGATGAACTAATAACGTTATATCGTATTAATACTTGTTAATTCGAAAGCCCCCGCTTACAGCTAGAATTAAACTAATTTCAGCTTACCTTGACGACCTTTAGGAATATGATTCCTAATCTTACTTATCATAGACAAGTCAGAGAAAAGTAATTGCATCGAATAATCCCCGTACTATACGTACGTACCGAACGTACGTACATTGTAAGGATGTCTTATTCGGCGGTTAATAGGATCAATTAAGTTCAACAAGAAATCTTTTCGAATAGACATCAATGTAAGATTATTCACAAGAAATCATACACCGTAAAACACGTATGACCTTCAATAGAACTCGATTACTTTTTATATCATTAATACCAAAGTGTATATCTTTTCTAAAGAAAAGGCATGGCGTTTAAATATACCACGATCTGGTGCAGATTCCACAGGCCGAGATGTCTTTTTAGAGAGAAGATCGCGCGCTTCATGTTATTTCTAACCACTAAATTTGTATTAAGAGAACATGTACAATTCACGAAAAGAGTGGAAGACTGAATGCCGGTAATTAATCATACACCGTAAAACACGTATGACCTTCAACTGCGAATATAACTGCGAGGGTACTAATGGAATCCATCGGTTTTAGGGTACGGATGTTATGTTAATCTGATGTCGCTATCTGATGAAAAGTTCCTCCCGACGATCTTGAAGGTCTCCGTTGGTGCTGGCATAGCTTTTGCCATGGAGGTCAGCGAATTTCTTGTAGTCACCTACACGTCTAGTCTAACCCTGTCCATCGCTGGGATATTTAAGGTGATTTTTTTAAATTACATACATGTACATGACTCTAGTGTTTCCCATTTGATTGTATTTAAAAAAGTGTAAATCTAATAAGTACAGTGTTATGGATTATGAAACATAGTTGAGCAGGCTTCATACAGATTTGCCCATTTTAAACGTTTTTAGATAAAATAGAAAATATATTTTATTACTAGCTGTGCCCGCGACTCCGTTCGCGTGGAATCTAATGTAAACAGAAAAGTGACTAATAAAATCATCTCAATGCATTAACTCCATTTACTTATCTACTTTTCTCTCGTACTTAAGTCACGTTGCCATTACAATTATTATTTTTAATCTATTTATTGTATCACGGCAAAATGACTGCACTGTGCCTGATGGTAAGCTCAGTACAATCCAAAAACAATGTCGAACACCGAGTGACACACTATTCATCGCCGGTCGCCGCTGCCATGCCGGCCTGCAAAAAGCTGGATATGCACAGGCTGATCCCGAAACGCGACCCGCAGAAACGAATCACTATGACGGGCTTTTTAGCCATATACATGGTGGTTGCGACCCAGTCAGGCTGTACAAACCTACCACCCCGCTTTCGCCATTGCCTCGTTCGTTATTCTGCAGGGTGCACCACGTGCAGGTGAGGTTGGCTTGGATGTCTCAAGTCTTAGATATTATTCGACACCCCTTACACCCCAAAAATTAAAAATTACAATAACTTTTGATAGAGTGAACCGATTTTAATGAAACCAAGACTAAATGTTACTCGACGATATGCTTTATAAAAGGTTTTATTGTGAACGCAGTACTTTAGCAGTGATGCGTGTTCATACAAACAGACAGACAGACATTTCTAAAAATTATTGAAATGTATTCTATTCCTTATTCCTAAACACCTGCAATATTTTTTTTCACAAAAATCTAAAAAGTACAGACACGTTCGATTTACTTTCTTATTACTTATTTAGATATAGTATTTTACATTTTGTATGTGAATTGCATATAACTTACATCTTTTGATAAATGCACCTACAGTAATAACTATACCGGAAACATTGACTCGAATTGCATTAAGTAAACAACACGACAATGGCAATCAACATGTGGACGCTTAATGTATTTAGTGATAGCCGGCACCCCTTGTGTTTGTTCAAACGTTGACACCAACATGTGAAGCCGGGGCTAAGTAAATATTGTGTAAGTGAGAGTGTTCAATGAAATCTCCCTTTTCAGGAGATTTGCATATTGTTCTTGGCGGTGCACGTGGGAGGTGATCAGCTCAGTTTTATCAACCTGGTAGGATTATCCATGTGCTTACTGGGGATCATAATTCACGTTGTGCACAAGATAATGGTGATGAGGAGAGAAACCAAGGTTGAAACAGAGATGGACTTTGATGATGACGTGGACATTAATAATTACGGAATTATGGGCAAAACTAGGTAGGTTTTAATGTAGTCATTACAGATTTTTACTATCGCGTATATATAATATTTTTCCCAGGACAAAGTGGTGAGCTTTATTGCCGTAATTCACTGAGAATCCATGGCGCTTTCAAAACACAAATAAACTTGTTGATTTTGTTTTTCCACTTCATGGTGGTCATAGGAAACCATCAAGTATTTAATGTTTTGTCACAATTTTCGCGACCAGCTGATAATATCTATGGAAAAGTTACCTGACACATGTGAGTCGTTACATTTCAAAATCAGTTAAATCCAATATTAATCATTCATATAACATATTTCATTTTTTTAAGATTTCCAGTTTTTATACACCGAGAACGAAGTAAAAATTTTGCCGTCCACAAGGGTTTTCGTTTTTTTATGATATTCATATTGTACATATACAAAATTTGAAGATCTAGAAAAATAATGCAAAATATTACGAACGGCTGAAATGCAACGACTCAAATTTACATTTTCGAACCTGTAAACAAAATATTCCACTGATCTTAAATATCTGACCACCAGAATTGTTGTAGCTAATATTATTGAATTTGTAAGCATATTTTTTAAATGATCACTTGCAGTAGTTGCGTAACAGTTTTTTTTATTATTCGGTTGAGGCTCACGACGCCTCAGATGGCAGGCGAGCACCATGAGCCTCTGTTGAGCGGAAAGCTCTGCCTCAGCGAAGACAGCGATTTAGAGTCAAACGTGAACACCAATATCGACGCTAAGAAGGTGCTCTATGAAGTCACGAGACGACGAGACCACTGACTTCAATTCCGTTTAAATGGGTGCTATAATTGTTTGGAAATATACTTTGTTATTTTAATGTTTGGCTTTACTGCAGTATTTACTCGAACTGTTGTTAGCATACCTCCGCCGCGAAATCAGTATTGTATGTCCCTCGATGACAGCAGCGAGAATGAATACCTGTTTTAAACGCAAATATTTTATCATGACTCTTTTTATCGGGAGCGTTTTTGGTAAAGTAAATTGCAGGTTAATTTCATGGGATCCACTTTGTATAATCAGTTTTCATTTAATATTTTTTCCTTTTTATATTTACAAAGTTATAGTCGATGATGGTTAGTGGATAGTTTTACTCGTACGGTTCTAACTAACGTGATGTTTTGCTACGCGATAAGCAGTAGCGCTATTCCGCTGAGAGGAGCGTGTAGCGCTTCCATCATATTTATTTCGCGGCTGATGTGTGCTGAGCGCGAAAATGTTATTTTTTATTTACTATACGCACACTATTTAAATATTTCGTATTATTCTAAAATCGTGGTCACTCTAATGAAACGCACTTGGGATATTTAGAAATAATTAGTTTATTATTATTTTCGTATGAGGTAATTAGTCTCAGTCATGTAATGTTAAATTAAGCGTGGTTTAATAATAAAAATAAAAAGTACACAACCTGCCACTAAAAATGTTATTTTACTGATACATTATATGAAATGTCAAAAGGTATTTTGTACACATTACTATTTTTTTCTTCGATCAACAATAACTAGATAAAGGGTCACGTACAAAATCGATGCTAAAAATTGTCTACGTAAATATATACTTATGTGTAGCTATTTGTTTACTAAGAAGGGAGAAAAAAGTTTTAAATCAGTTTTCAGTTCAACCTAATTACATCCATAACACATAGTAATAAAGTCATAAATGTTCAAAATATTATCTAATACTTACGATAAAACGAGCAAAGCAATAAATTACTCCCCTCAAAATGTAAAGATAACAACATAAACAACATTTAGTGTGAATTCAACCTTAACAAGTAATGAATAAAGTATGTTTTCCCGTTGTTGTGCGTGTTTGTGAGGGGCGAGTTCAAACATTTGTATCACATGTTTAAAATCGGTAATTTTGTTCTAAATTTGATATTATTTGTTACTTTACAGCTTAAAATATAACTTATTCAACGTTTATTTAGCGAAAGTAAGATACTCCGGCCGTTGAATTGCTTTTTCGGGTATTATTTTTGCATCTTTTGAATACACTGCGGCGTGTGAAACGCGCTTACATTGGCTGTGTTTCAAACAAATTAAACAAAATAAAAGCTCACATTTCAAGTGAGCTGTTATTTACCGAGACGTATTTTTCGCGCCGACCTGATATCTAGTTATTATTGATCGAAGATTTTTTTAAATAATAACATTTTTTTATTAAAATTGTTGTATATAGTAGATAAGTTTTCTTCTTATTGAATCGTCGTACCAGTTTATATTATTTACATTTACACAAGAGTAGTAGTAGTATCTGACAGCAACAAAATATTCAAAAATAATGTTTACGAATAATTAACTACGAGAAAGCGGAATCCCTCTTAACTAAAATTAATATAATCTTTAATTTATTTATTTTAATTAAAATTAGTTTTTTTTGTTAATTTGCATAAAAATACTATTTGCGTAATTATAATGTAATTTTTTTTCATATATATTATACGTTAATTTGTATTAAAGAGTGATAATATTTTTGTTAAAATTTATATTTATTGTTGAATTTTTTAAAAAAAATATGCTTACATTCCTTGGGAAATTCTTATTGGAGTTAATTAAAAAAATGTGTATTAATTAAGCTTTATTATTATTGATTTTACAAGTTTTTTTTTGCAAATAAGTGTTAATGATTTAGTAATATATATTATTTTTTGTTTTTAATAATTCTATTTATACTGCATTATACTACATTATAATATTTATACTTATTCATTTATACTGCATTTCTATAAAATGTATGCATTTAGGTATTTTTATGCTATAATTATTATATTATTGTATCACACTTCCTAACTATATAATAATAATCATAAATACAATGGTACAAGAAAATAATCCCAAGGAGGGTTGATGTCAGGCAGGCGGCCGATCGTAAAAATTATGCCAAATCATATATCACAGCATGACAAACGTGTTGTACCGACCCTACTTTTTGTGTTGTGTTTGTTACATTAAATGAATTTGGTTAGCTGTCAGAAGAAGATCGCATGTGTGCATGTGTTGCTTACATTATATAAATACATGCTTAATAAATTTGTCTATGAATACTTCTACTTTGACCTTTTTTTTTCAAAAATCGTTTTCGGTCTCTGAGTTAATTATTGTTTGTACACAATTTTATAAAATTATCTGAAAAATATGTTTGTTTTCCCAAAACATAAGTTATTATCGAATTAATATTGTAAGTATGCAGTAAGTACAATGTTTTGTATCGGATTTTCTTTGAATTTATATTGTAAAAATATCTTTCGTCCGTTCAAATTAATCTGGGATAATTTCATATTATGCAAAACGCGGTGTATATTTGTAATAATTAATCATTATGTAGCAAATATTTAGTTCTCAGTATCGTCAATTTTTGAAACAAAAACAACAATCTTTGAAAACGAAACAATCATAGAAAATATATTTAAAAATCGTTATTAAAATACCGGCGCTCGTGATTTTTTTTCTACTAAGATGCTTTTATTTCTCTCGTCTTATGAAGTTAAGTTTTGTATTGTTAAGCGTCGATGCAAACACGTTCGATTCATCCGTGACGTCAAATTACAGCCGTAAACCAAATGCAATTTGAGCGACTAACTTAAGGCAATTAACTCTCGGAGTGTCAAAATTATTTTGCATTATCGAAACTGTATAACCCTTTATATCACCGTGGGACAGTACTTACCAATTAATACAAATACCATATAAAATATGTAAAGCAAATGTTTTTTACCGATATAAAATAAAGTTCGCGTTTCAGTTGTTTTTATAAGTTCATATCGTAAATATCGCGCTTTTTCATAACAAACCAACTTGTTCAAACATGTCGCAGTGATGTGAAATATGTGTGTTTATAAAGTTTTGAAAATAGACTAAAAATATTTCAAGTGCAAAAATGATTTGTTTGTGGTGTCTATTAAAAAGGTAAATATATGTTCTTTGCTATTTATTGTAGTTATTGCACAATACTTAGTAATTCTGAAAATAATTGCCATTACTTATTTGTACCCGTTCAAGCGCATTGTATTATTAAGTATATCTAATGTCATCGACATGAGCAACTTTTTATTCTTGTTATAGGATGGCTTCCAGAGGTCTGCGAGAAGAGAAAATACAGCAAGCTCTTTTTAATGATGCCTAGAGTGCAGATCCGTTTGAGAGTGATGACGATAGCATTGTCGATCCTAATATTGCTCCGGGTTTGGAGGTGCCACTGGATATTAACGATTTTGAGAAAGTTGACGGAGTAAATTGACACCACTGTTGGAAATATTGAGATTTCAAGCAGTGCTTTTTAGCTGACAGGTCCTTGTAAAACCTTACGTAAACCATTATCTAGCCTTGAATCATTAGGATGCAGTCAAGTCAAGCGACAATTAAAACTACGATGGAAAAAAAGAATCTTCGGCTAGATAAGCAGCTAATCGGATTTATAGATGACGAAAGCTTGCCTGCAGAGTTTTTAGAATTTGATAGACCGTCACAGTTATTTTTTAAAATAGTTCCTAGAGATCTGTCTGAAAAAATCGCTTGAAATCGCTTACATCGTGCAGAAGATCCAAATATGGCTCCAGAGAACGTATGCATGTACGATCTCATCAACGAGACGTCTCTCGCGAACAGGACACATATTATGTGAAGTATAATCCCCGAGTGTGAGGTCGAATACCAGCCTCATCAGCAGATATCTGTCAGTAAACCCTCGGCTAGTAAACCCAAACTCGCCTCTAGATATTACACAGGATACAGTCATATCGAATCTACCAATACATATACGCCTCTAAGTAAAAGGGACCCGTAGCCAAAGCTAAACTAATACTAAAGGTATTATGGGAAACTTAGATTACACAACAGATGCAATAAAGTATTACAACAACGCCCTTAAGGCCTTTAAAACCAAACAACATCAGATTACCCTAAAACAAAATCACCACATTATCCTTAGTAAGGATCTAATGGACGAACATACAAAAATCATTGCGAAACTCGTGTCGAATTAATTTCGGTTGAATGCAAATCTGCATATTTTACTTGACATCAATGGTTATAAAAACCACGGGCTGATACGGTTTCCAAAATTTTCGCAAATACTAGTAATAATAAGCGATATTGTAGATGGTTTACTAAGCGAATTAAGTAGGTTAGAGAACGCATTAGCACTTTGCAATGAAAAGCGCACTTATTCCATGTTAGGTCCAAACATACGCATTATGTTATTCAAACTTAAAGCCGTTTATAGTAATAATCAATCATTAGAAATAGAACTGAGGAAATGCTATGACATAATCAAACCCGTATCTTATTATAGTGCCAATCAAATAGATGTTAGTTTGCCAAGAATATCCTCTTATGCATTTTCACTCTTGCACTTGCACTTGCAACCTCAACAGATACAATCCGATGAAAGCTTATGGGGTTACAAAATCTACATCCTGAGTGGCGTCAGCTGGTTTGCATAAGTTTGAACCAGAGACCGAAGCTGAAAACGTAGTTTTTCCTAGTGAACCGAATAGAGGCTGAATGTTCGAAGGTCAGCAAACGGTACATCTGTGAAGAAAAATTCAACCACTTGATGAGATCTCACCCGGACTGCATCTGCGACATAATCGAGGCCGAATAACGAATAACTCTTGTAACCGGATTACCATCAACATAATTAACTCAGCCATGAAGAAACTGGACGAGAATCGCTACGCCGTCGTATTTCCGATCCTGACACAAGTCCGACTGACATGTGAACGAGAAGAATCCATCACTGTATTCAGAAATTTCCTAGCTACTATCCCACATAATTGCAGTCTGCGAACATATGAATTCATCAACATAAATGATCAAACCCGAGGACAACAGATAAAGATAATGAGCATATCCGATAAAACTATAGAAGACCCTACGTCATTATCACTCTAAATCAGCTCGATCAACCTGAGGAAGCTGCACAATATTCGTGACAGAATAGGCACACAGAGACCAGTTCAAATCGAGAATAGCTCAACGTTATTATACTACACGACCATCCCATTTTATGGTACGTTAATCAGTACAATCGCACTCAGTATCATAATACTACTGTACTGAGTACGCATTAGCCAAGAGAAACAGACAATAACGACGAACGACGTAGAATACACATGACGAGCGTAAAAAAGTGTAGAATCTAGGAACCCCATCGCCATCTCAATATCAGAGGAAGTGTCGCTTAATCGCTGATCTGAGGGGAGAGATGTTATAACGAGCGCTACCAAGTAAAGTCCTGATGCAGAGCCTGTAGACAGCGGGTGCACAACAACACTTTGCAACAGCAAGAACGTGGCTACGTAACCATGCCCCGGCACTCCGGTATACACATCGATCGGGGCGCTGCTACCTTAAGCTTTTCTATTAATTAATTTTCTATCATATGTCTGTTAATAAATTTTACCTCATAATTCGTTTTCTTAGTCCCCCGGTTGCAGCTTACATACATCATTTACTTCATAATATTTGATTTAGTGAATGATATGTCAACTGGAAATTTTGTTTTTGAAGGTAGAAATAGGCTAGACTGGATTTTATTTGAACGATAAGCAAATCCATTAAGTACACACCTAATTTAAAATCTAGTATTTTATAAAACCAAACACTTCATTGTTTTTTTTGTCTCCGTTTTGCGTTCTTGCCAATTTCGCTTGCAGACTAATCCGGGTAAGAGCTGTCCTTGGTAATGGAATAGTATGCTTGCAGGTGTAAACGCACCACAATATATAATAAGCTATTGCACTTCGTTGAGAAAACAATGGGCTTGAGATCCAGTTATTTTGAAATGTTTACATAGGGATCTGTCACGCTGTTCAGTGCAATAATTGCTTTATGAATTAATATTTACTATTTAAAGCAATGTAGTACAATATGCTTAGTTATTACGGAATATATCATGTCATAACTTGTTTGCTTCTTTATCCTTTAATTTAAAAAATGTAAAGTTAAGCTCTTTTGTCTTATCTCTGAGATCTCGCACATTCCATATAAGTTCGTTTGAAATGTGCCTTAGCATTGTATATAAAGAATTATTCGGGGATTGGTAATTGTGATAAGAATCTCTATTATTGATTACATATTAAAATCACTATGATGTAATATTTTAATAATATGTAAATCCCTTGTAGTAAAACAATGTATTTTATACAAAGAAGATAAATCAGTTCGAGTTTACTGCCACATTGCAGCTGAGCAGGTTTTCCTAACATTAGTCCTAAATTGAATAAATATTTGTATTTATTTTCCATCGAATTTTCTCGTCCATGTATCGCATGTCGCATATCGCATGGCGCTCGGCAGAGCAACCAAGATTAATATGTGTATCATCTGAATGTATTTATTATGTAAACCGTACTTTTTTATTTTGACTAATTAACAGCTAACAACATCCATCAATCTACAACTATCATCTAGTAAAATCTGGTTCGAAAGGACCAAAAATTTTATGGTTGCGTCTTTGCGTTCTCGGCGCCATTGAGTTCTATACTATTGAGTGGACTGTATTAGAACGGACGGATAGAATTAGGACGGGGATGCGAATTATATGCTAAACTATATTGTGATCAGCTATATGACAATGGTTACAATATTGTGAAGGAAATTGGCACATACGTCGTGGCGTTGCAGTTTCACGTGGATAGCCGGCTAGGTGGTTGTTATCGACGCTCTGCCCAGACAGATCTCCATAACCACAATGACGGACACTAAAGTATTGATTGAAATTGTCACACACAACGATATTTGACTATAAAAGTATCTCGGCACGCACTATGTGGAGTGATGCGATTATTGCTACCCACTCGACCAAGCGAAAGAATCAACTATTCGAGCACGCGGCGCGGCTCGCCTTGTTCGTAGCGTGACGCAATGATGAGTGTATGAGTGCCAGAATGGAAGGGGTAATGAGCGGGATGGAAAGTGTGGGAACTGATCACAATATTGCAGTAGATTTAAACTACATATAAAGCGGCGCAACCACATGGGATCTTAATTTACTATTTTTAATTTTACCTCAAGTATTTCTTGAACATTAATTTTTCTTCAAAAAACTTATATGTAGCTCTGAGCAACCATATGAAATTGTGCTGCAATAATACGTCATTTCTGTAAAACGTATTTCTTTAAATTTCTATTCGATCTTCCTCTGTAGTTTCCATCTCTTAAGTTTATTGCTCTATTTCGATATTTTAGACAACCTGTTGTGAAGTAATGTGCTATTTGTTCTTTTCATTATGCTGCTACTACTGAAAGTGTATTCTTCTGTAGGTAATTAATTATTCTTTAACTTAGACACAGCATCCAATGGTTTATTTTTTGAGTAGTTAGTACGATATTTATGCCCTCAAAGGCAGTATAATCACAGAATATGTTTGCAGTAATAACAGGTTGGTGGCATGGTTGATGAACACACCTGGCATTTTGAGTAATAACATATAACTTCCTCGTCCTTTAAACTCTCTCATAATCGAGTCAAATGTATTAAAATGTTCGTCAGTCCCTTTACATTTTAAACATCATGATTTATTTCTTAAATACAGAGAAGACGTTTTTTCGCTGAAAAACTTCGCAATTTTTATATCTTGTCACTTGTACTGTCGGCTTTAGTAATTAAGATTTGAAATAGAATGTAAAAATATTACAATATGATAAAAACATATACTCGACTGACAAGTAAATAGAACGCATGTATAATAATACTGACAATAAGTTTATACTTATTGCTTGTTTTAAAACAGGGATGATTTGAGATAATTTACAAATCTATCGCCTTGCAACCTATCATATCCTAAGACCGACCAAACAACGATACATTCAGAATAGTTATTAGACATAATGTAATTTAATAGATGTATTCATCCCTACATATTTATTCGTAAAAAAACTCGGTAAACATAATGTTAATGTAAACATAAACTTTTTTATACTTTTTTAAGATTCCTTTAACATTGGAAAATAATCTGATTTGACATTTTGAAGTCATTATTTACACCTTTCTGTTATCGTTCCGCTTTTGCTAAATAAGTAATTAATGTGCTGTTCCCTTGGATAATAAAACCCTGACACGTTCATTGTAATTAATTTTAATTAAAAACGCGAACTGTAAATATAATAAAAGACGAGTGAGTATATTCAATATGCACGCGATTCGATCTCAACAAACTTCGCTCCAGTAAGTAACATTTAAAGGTTTTCCTGATACAAAGTGAGAAATTAGTTTATAAAGCTTACATAGTTCCGTAAGTAACTTGTAATGTACTTGGTTACTATAAATATATATGTATGTACTAACTGATTCTATGGGATAAGAGTATAAATATTCAGTGTATTGTTCCGGAAGAAAAACAACTTACCACTACACTACTTAAAAATTGAGGTTATTATTGATAATGAGGTCATGCCCAGTTGCAAAAAGTATCTTATGGTCAATTGTACCAAAAACATAGTAAAAATAATAAGTCACTAAACAGTTATGATACCCGTAGAAATAAGTTATTGTAACAATGGACCTCAATATATGCTAGTTTTTAGAATCAAAATTAAAATATATATTCAGCGTATCGCGCATTAATGAGGAAACTGAAGAACTTATAAAAATAGAATAATACAATTCTGATAATCACAGACAATGAAAAATAATATATAAATAATAAGCGTAACGATTATTGTTTTTTTTTATACTTAAAACCGTTACTACAAAATTTATTAGTTTTGCGTAGTACGTATTTACGACTTCGCTATTCGTTTTCAAAGTACGGCCACCAATTAGCGTTATTATGTACAACAAATGTTTGTTTTGCTTCAATAGAACAGATACAATACTGTAATTCAGTCAATTATTTCATTCGATTCTTACTGTCCTGCTAAAACGTTTCTGAAATTATTAGCATAACATTTTGTTCAGTATTTTTGTCTTTTTACAGTTTGTTTGATAAATTACGGGGAATTGTAATTTTCAACTTACCTGAAGTTGAATTTTGTGATCGCCACGTTTTGTGGTATGAATATTATTATTAATATGTATATGAATTTGTATTATTAAGTTATTATTATTGTATGAATTGTATAGATTGTTGTTTGAACAAGCTTTCTATAATTTATTTGTTTAAAAAAATACCTAATATGCCCTTTACACAACAAAAGAATAGAATAAGTCAACGAACAAGGTATTCGTTTCCCTGATTTATGTCGTGTGATTCGCTTAAGACAGCGTCGGTTTTCATTTTTAAGTTATAGTATAGTTTCATTTAACTCAGGGACAAGTTAATCGTATTTATAATTGTTATTGTTATGTAAATCATATGTTATAACATTCCAGAAGATATTAGAAATACGATTGAATAATTTTTTGGCGTTATACTTCTTTTGGCGCGTTAGGGAAAAATGATGAGAGTAAATTTTATCGAGGCGCGCGCACACCGTCACAAAAAACCGACACCTGAAGTTAGCTTTAGGCAACATTTTGTTTCTTTGTATTTGTTGTTTGTATTAAAACTTTCAATGTATTAAATACCTTTTTTCTATTGTTAGTGTCGTTTTTTCTACAAACGTAGAATAAGGCGAAAGATAAAATTTTGAAAAGATTTTTATCTTGTTACGTCAAAGAAGTATAACACACTATTAAAAAAAAACTTGATTGTATTTTACTTTGCACTTACGCTAACTGATTAGCTACTGCCACCTCTTACTACCAAAAAACACGTTTGATTTTGTTCCACGTAAACCTGAAAAGATTAAAATAGAAGTCTATCTATACGTACATATAAGAATGTAAATGTAACGAGTAATATTTTTAACATTTTTGCGAAAAAGAAATTTCACAGGGGTCTTGGAATTAGTAATGAAATACATTTCAATCATTTTTAGAAATGTCTGTTTGTTTGTTTGAACACGCCTCACTGCTAAAGTACTGCGTTCACGATAAAACGTCACCAAGAAAATCATAAAACATATCGTCGAGTAACAATAATTTTTCGTTTCATCAAAATTGGTTCACTCTATCAAAAGTTACTGTAATTCTAATTACGACGGGACTTCAGTACGAGAGAAAAGTAAATAAATGGACTAAATACATTCAGATGATTTTATTAGTCACTGTTTGTTTTAACATTAGGCTCCACGCGGACGGAGTCGCGGGCACAGCTAGTTATTAATATGAATAACTAGTTCATAATATAATCATCTAAAAATCACGAGGTATACATAGAAAATACTGTTGAATGATAGAAAATACTGTTGAAATAATGTAAAATGTATTATTTACAGCTACATATTAAATGTTTAAAGGTCCAAAGGTCTTTTTCTTGTTTCAGTTTCTACCGTTTTGAGTTTTCCATTTATCAGTAGTTTCTTTTTTTCTTTATTTATATACATACCGAACAGATAAAGTTAAACGGCTTTCGTTGCATTGAGACGTGGCAGCAACCAATTAATTCTAGGCGGAAGTGCAAAGTAACGCCCAACCAATGATATATTTCCGAAAAGTAACGCCTACATGAATGAAATACATTTTTACTTTGTATAATTTTTCGATTTTATTAGATTAGACTAGTTAATTAAGCTGTAAGTTAATTTAGGAAATGGAATATTTTTATTGACCAATCAACTGTGACATGGAATTAGGCCGTTACGGGAAAAGAATGTATTGTTTTGTTTATTATTATTATTAATATACTATAAACATTTTAAAATGTATAAAAAACGTCGGTAATTTGTGGTGTAACATCTAAGACTTAAGACATCCAAGCCAACCTCACCTGCACGTGGTGCACCCTGCTGAATAACGAACGAGGCAATGGCGAAAGCGGGGTGGTAGGGTCTACAGCCTGACTGGGTCGTAACCACCATGTTTACGGCGAAAAAGCCCGTCATAGTGATTCGCTTCTGCGGGTCGCGTTTCGTGATCAGCCTGTCCATATCCAGCTTTTCGCAGGCCGGCATGACAGCCACGACCGGCGATGGATAGTGTGTCAGTCGGTGGTCGCCAGTGTTTTTGGATTGTACTGTGCTTACCATCAGGAACATGGCAGTCACTTTGCCGTGCTACAATAAAAAAAATCCCAAAAGGACGGCAAGAGATCGACCGATTCAAAAACGGCTTAGTTTGAAAGTTTTTCGAAAGTAAACATACAAGTTGCAGATCATTTTAAGTTACACAGGTAAAATATAAATTATTTGTAAAAATATATTACGTACATATTTTATTTTAAAGCCGATACATTGTTTTTTTTCTCTTCGTTGATAATTTAATAATGTTCGAGATACGGAGATCAATAATATTTATTTCGAATTATATCAAAAACATATGTACTGATATATATCTTATAGAGAAATACTGGATATTTTGTTTTGTCAAGGTGAGCACTTCGAGTAATTCTGATTAAAAATAATGAAATTAGGGTTTATTTCGAGTTTTACGGGATTTAGACTTACCCAAGTTTAATTTGCCGAGGTTTTTGTATACTTCGTGATGTTAACATTAATGTAATAAACACGTGTGGTCGTCTTAGTCATTAATTAAATTAAGGTACGGTTTCATGTATAAATGGTATGTATTATTATCTGTAACATTGTCAAAAAATGGCGGTATAAATGTAAAATTATATTATAGAGAATGTACCAAACATTGTACAGTGTATAGAATATTAAATATATACATAAATAATAAATTCATCACATATGTACATATCGTGTGTGTTTTATTTTCAATCCCTTGTAGTGTCACGTCTGCTTCTTACACAAGTAGATTCATAATAACCACAAGTCAGCTTCTTCAATAAACAAAGACGAAGAATGTGTTGAAAAACGAACAGGTGGGTCACCTGGTGTTAAGTGATCCCCACCGTCCATAGACATTAGCAACACCATTAGCACAACCAAGTGCGTTGCCAGCCTGTGTATGGGGGAGGGGTAGGGAAATACTGACCGAACGAAACGCAACAATGCAAGCACTATTACTTCACGTCGGTGTTCTGTGGGTCGGGTGGTACTACCCAGGACGAGCCGACCCATTCATGCTGAAAGTAGTAATAGCTACAGCGTGGCTCTACCACCTTCAGAATAACATAATAGAAAGAACAGAACAGAATAAATATAAACACATAATAGAAAGTTATCAAATATGAGAAATATATCAAATCCTTTAGAGAATAATGAAATTGATATCCTCAAAATTTATTTATATTTACCACTTCGGAAATATATACAATCGAGTTAAGTTAAACTGTTTATGTTAATCCGAGGCCCATAGAATATTTCATAAAATACAAAGTTACAAATATAAATGTATATATATACCTGTTATATTTAAATAAATATGTATTATTAGAATACCAGAAATGGATTTATATAAAAAATAACACAAATACAAATCTTAACACGCAAACTCACATCAACAATTAAATAACTCAAGTAACACAATAACTCATAAAAACCCAGAGAAATACAAATAACAAAGTAAATTGGAAAGAACTTACGCAAATACAACAACAATCACGCGATACAACCTTCCAAAGAGACGACCGAGCAAGAATGTTTTTTAATGACTCGACTCTCCTTTTATAGCATTCAACTAATGTACGATCAGCCGATAAGTTCGACCAATGGCGTGTCAGGTCAGTATGGACAGTTCTAATACGGTCGTCTGCTGACAGTATAATTAAAATAATAGAAGTCTTCTGTCGTGCACATGTCACGCAAAGGCTACTAAATAAATGTATTATAATTTTACGCCTTAAACCATTGATACTTATTTAAAAAAATATCAGGATGTCTTCATTTGATATAAAGTAATATTACAGTTTTAAGTAAGTGATTTTTACAAGCATTACAAGATAATAAAATTTATAAGCAAATTGTATTTTTGCTAATATACATAAAATATATTGTTAACATAAAACACAGGCGGAGTCGCGGGTATTGGCTAGTATTATATAATTGTATTTTCGTTTAAAAAAAAACGTTTTTATTCGGATTTTCAAAAAATAAATAATACTATATTTTTATGATGCCGCGATTGGTGTTCTGTTCAAGAATGAATTAATGTTTATCTATAATAAAAAAAAATTAAACATATAAATACAAATTGATATTCTGTTTGTATATATTATATAGACTCGAAAGAATATTTAACATAATTATTATTCTTTATTAGTGAGAATAGGGTTGTCCCTATTGCATAAAATTAGCTGGTGTATGTCGAAGCGCTGATCTGTATTCATCGACTGGGCGACCACTAACCACAACGATTCGGTGTCCATAAATATCTATAAATACGAAAACGTCTAATATTTTCAAACAATTTTATTTACGCTCTGTCCTGAAAAACGTTAATTTACTAAAATCGAATTGTAGTTGAATCAAAATGTAAGAAAAAAAATAGATATTCTTTTGTCACTCGAAAATATGCCAGAAGATCCATTCAGCCAGAAGACATTCACTGCTAGACTCTTCTACCTCGCTAAAACCGGTCTGATGCAGCTGGAATCCAGCAGTTTCTCACAACTTTCACCAACTTTCCACAATACACTTTAGCGGTCTAGCCGAGAACTCTTCAACGTCATCTGCCATGCGGTTTGCTATCAATGTCCTTAAGTATGGGTTTGTATTATATGCTTCTATTGGTATGTGTAATGTTTGTATCCAAATGTTATGATTATCTGATAATATATTTGTGATACGTAAACAAATAACAATATGATAAATAATACAACACGTGTGCTGAGCCACGCGCACATCAAGTTTGGCAATTAAACGCACAAATCTAGAAACACGAGGTGATCATTAAAATACTCTTAAAAATCAATTTTTGTTGTAATCACATGAGATTTATTAGAGCAGAAAAAAATTAAATATATCAAAATGAAGTTAATAGACAAGCTTTGGGAAGTGAACTATGTTCCATTATTTATGAATACTTGTTTCCAGACTGAGTTGGGATGGAGTCCTCGCAGCTAACTGTCCGCTCAATCTAAACAGTTTTCCATTCAAAGAAGTAGCGGCTTCCATCTTTCTCAGAAACATATTCTTGCACGAAGCATTTAAAGTCTTTTCCGTCAGCGTTCTATTTGACACCGAATCCAATGAGTTGATAATCGAATCTGCATCTGTATCCAAATTAAATATGTTTGTTTGTGACTCCTGACGCCACAGTTTCTGCAAGTTTAAAGCCATCAGTTCTAATTGTACCTGCGATAGTTCTCTTATTACATCGATTTGTACAGACATGACATTGTCACACGTCTTTAACAAGGAATTCAAAGTTTCTAGAACGTCTGCCCTTCTTTTTTGTATGCTGTATTGGTTGTCAATCTTTCTCTCAAAGAAAGCTAAGTGTTCGTATAACTCTGCGAGTTGTAAGGAACAGGATATGTACTGCGCAGAATGATGTTCAAAATCGTAATAATGTTTGGCTCTCATCAACCACTTGTGTGTGAATGCAAATAGCTTTCGAGCTTCATCTACGTTAGATACTATTTCCAAAGGCACACGGCTTTCCATATTTCTCAAATCAAGAGAGGGAAATGTAAATAGTTTTTCAGAAGCACAGTCCCCTTTGCCAGATTTCTCAGCGCCTATATCTTTGAAGTTCTCATCACCAAACTTGCTAGAATTCTCTAATTTGTCATCTAAAATATCTACAGTCTTCCACAGATCTGTTCTGGACGAGGGATGGCTAAAATATTTATTCAGGATTTTTTTTTTCGATAATTTGAAGAGCGTTAGTCCATATTTCACCCAATGATGACTAAGCTCTAAAAAATGCATTTCAAAATCTCCTTTTTGGAGGACAAATTCTTCGGGTATGAGCTTACAGTTGTCGTGGCAGGTCCGGAGAACGTGATAAGCTGCGCAGAGATGGTGCCTTGCGTTGCCCATATTGTTAAGATAGGTGAAGTAATTACCCAATCTTGCAGTTCTCAGGGCCCAATCTTGAGGTGTACCTTCTTTCGTTTCGAGTTGTCTTCTCAATGCTGTATGGTTGTAAACGGTATATTTTTGAGGCAAATTCAATTTGTTATACAAGAATGCTTGCATTTGAATGTTATTAGTAACTACTTTGTCAATTTTTTCTGGACTAACGCGCTTTATGGTCGCTAATGGTTCTGTAGTGAATAGGTCTTCTGCATCTAAGAATGTGTCAGGTTGAGATTTACTGATATTATCGTAAAGGTCTTCCATACCTTGCAAGATGTCTCTAGCTTGAGCAGTTTCATCAAGTTGAATTAAATAGTAGCAAAGAAGATTCTGGATTCTTAGTAGAATGAACAGACATTCAGCTCGAAGACCATGTGGCTTCAGCTTTTCAAAAGCTGCGTGAAGAATATTCCTTTTATCTATAAGAGATATAGGCATTGTTTTCGCGGATAAAAGTGCTAAATAACCTTCCATTGCGACGGATCGTATATACAGATCATGGTTTTCCTTACCCAGCACAATCAGCTCGGTACTTAAAGTTTGGATGTCTTTCTTAAGGCTTTGAAGTCTGTCAGATGAGTGCTTATTCTTTATAGCAGTTCGAACATTTTCGAACGTACCACTGATTCGACTCAATGTATCCATTACTGATAAACACTTTTAATTTTAAGAATTTTTTATGTATATAACTACGTCTAAAAATATGACGTTTACTTATTTGTTTTCTGTTTTCTTTTTTGACGTATCGTATTTAAAGTATTCTTGATTGCCAGAATTATCTTTGTTACATTTAATTTAAAACCTGTATATCTTCTTTTTTATATATAAAAACAATCTTTGTCCGCTATGCATGCCGAAAGTACTGAATGTCTAGGGACGCTCAATAGTCTTCCTTTATCAAAAAATCGATATATATAAGTGTGTTTTTAATATATTAATGAAATTATTTTCCTTAAAGAAAGAAAATGTTTTTGTTTTTATTGGAACTTTTGACATTACATTTCAATATTATTTTGACATATTTCAATGGAATATAATTCGCTATTTAACCCATCGGCTTCCGAATCACAATGGGTCAAAATGGCAGACGCTAAGTATTTAATTACTTTTTTAAATTTCACGACATTCAGCAATTACATTATTGTACCCGTATGCTTGCAATAATACATTTTTTTATATAACAGTGTGATATATTACATATGTATATCATCTTTATCTACAGTAATATGAACGTAATAAATACCCTTCTTTATCCTCCATCTACACAGGTGAAGTAGTTATTATATTAGAAGCTATAAAATTTGTACTGTCACATAAATTAGATCAAACTATCATATTGACAGATTCTCTGAGTTGCTTACAAACTATACAGCATAGTCTGATTTTTACTAAAGTAAATTCCCCTTAAATTCCATTGGTATCAACGTCATAGTTTAGAAATTTATGTTGTTCTGGCATGGATACCAGGACATAGTGGGAACCAGGGTAATGATGCTGTTGGTCTTCTTGGTAAAGCTATCCAGACTGGATATTTTGATCACTATAATACCTATGTTCAGGATTTATCCTCCCCAAACAAGACTGAATTGTTTGCATCATGGAACTCAAACTTGCATCCAACCAAATTAATGGCAAATCATATGTTTCCGGATATATTCAGGATAACATTCGGGGTAAGCCATGGCTTTATAAGTTTCGTAAATGTTACAAGCTTGCTGCGTCTACTATCTGTAGACTAACGATCTATCTGCACACCTCTGCTCTCCAGTCCATTTTGCAGAGCTCAGAATAAGGGACAACTCGATATATAAATGTGGTTTGGATGAAGGTACTCTAGAACAATTTTTTTTCAATTGCCTCAATTTTGTATTGTATTGTATGATATTTTACTTAAAAATATACTACGTTGGTCAGATTTTAACAGAAGCCCAAAGGTGTGTATTTGCCAAAACTCTGACTAATTTTATAACTTTTAACAAAATTAAACTTTAAGGTAACGCAATAACTAACAGTAATTAATATGTAAATATATATTTATTTAATGCATGATGTCTGTAAGTGTTGTGTTTGTCTTTATGTATTTCAGTGGTCTGATCTGGAAGAATTAAATTATACAATAAAAATTTACCTATAAAGTGACTCCCATGACTGACTTGACACTGTTAGAATTCGTATCTATTAAACTTCAATATTAAAAAGTTGAAGATGAAGTTAGTGAATTTGGATGTTTGGGGTAATCTCTGCTTGTTTTTCTTGTTCTCTGGTTGTTCTGGTTGTTCGGGGTAATCAGTAGATCCGATTTTGTAATATTCTTTCACTGTTAGAAAAGTATATTACACTCCTTTTTTGCTACATGTATATTTTCAGTAAATGATCACGATAAATGTAACTAAAATTAGTAAAATTCTATAATATGACGTGCGCTGCTTGAATGGTTTGAAATAAAATAATGAATTCTATGGCAAAAATATTCATTACTTTCACAAAGAAGTCCGCGACACCTTATATATCTAAGTTTAATATCTCAGTCAACAAGATGATGGGCTATGTGTCAAAAGTAAAATAAATTTGACAAAATTAAGTTTGGATGCAGATTTCACGTACACTTACAAATTCTTATAGCACAAACAACTAAATTGGACCCGATTGGTGATGCTGCAGACGGATACTAGGCTTATTTTAAAAGATTTCTCACACACCAACTGGGGTGTGTTCCTGAATAGTTTGGATTCCCACTTGTGATCTGCAGGTATCGCTGTAATCGGGTATTAGGTTTTTTAAGATTCCTACTTGGCGCAGATAAAGTTGCGCGGGTCAGCTACTTCTATATATTTATTTTAATAGCTTTAGTTAATTTATAACAATAATTTTCACCGAGTAAAGGATTGACTAAGGACATGTTTCGATTTTATTTTGATAGTATTAAAAGGGTAAACAGAAAGATTTAAGTAGATAGACCAATACTAGTAATTGAAACGATGATGATTTCATTGATAGCGTTTTCCAACACCGTGTCAAGGGACGTAGGTTCGAATTCTAGCAACTGAGCCGTAACTTTTGTTGGCTCAAAACATTGTTATAAAATCATAGTATAGTAAACCGCGTCGCCATTTACCATCAGATAGGATTGTGGTCAAACGCTAAAACTTAAAGTATAAATATAAAAAAGCGAGGCATAAGGACTGCCGACAGAAGTGAAAACTCAATACAATAGAATAATTGTTCTCTTATGAATTTTAAAAATTAATTATTAATTATAGTGTGAATTATTTAAATTTTATAATTTGTTGAAATTGAAGTTACTATCATTCTCTCATCATATCATATTATCATCATCAGTCTGGTTTTCGTATGTATTGGCACTCGGAACAATAATCATTTACATTTTTATACAGTTTATTAATTAACCAAGCTTATATGCTGCGCAATCTCAATACAAAATATCAATATTATATGTACACGTGCCCCTATGCTACGCGGCACTAGTCTGGCGAACGCCGCGCAAGCGCAATACGGCCGGTGCTTACGTAGCATGTCATGACGCCAAATTATAAATTTATCTCCAGCCAACAATACCGTTCAACACGCATAAAGAAGTCTACACTTCAAAAATACGTCATTTCAAATGAGTATCTATGTTTTACTCATTATTTAAATACCTATAGTATACCTATGTACCTAATTACCGTGATGCAGACAATACATCGACCGCCCCTCGTAAGTCAATTACGTTTATACCATTAAATATAATAAACTATGAGTGCGTCGAGCGAGCACTCACAGCACTAATACAATATAAATATTGTAACTCTATTCTGTTCAGTCTGCTGCGACATACAATGTTTTTCATTGTTATTATTAACTAGCTAATGCCCGCGACTTCGTCTGCGTCGTTTATTATCCCAATTGTTTTATTATATCTCAAAGGGCAGCGTTTTCGACGAAAGCTCCCAGCCGGCTTGACTATTTCCGGCACTTTCAATAATTATTATTATATTTCAATTAATTTAAAAACCTTGACAAATTATATACTTAAACCTTCCTCGTGAATCACTCTATATATTAATGAAAACCACATGAAAATCCGTTCAGTGGTTTTTGAGTTGATCGTGAACAAACAAACAGACGTCTGACGCGGTGGAAGATGTTTTATAATGAAATTTATAACATCACTGTGCCTTGTAATTTGAATTTTACAAATAAAGATTTGCTATGTCGAGCAACGCTACGGCTTAGGCAATTCGTTCCGCTTTCCCTAAAGTCTCGATCACTAAAGTAATTAATTATACATGAGCAAAGGAGCTGGAACAGCGCTAGCCATCCGCTTCTCAAAATGTTGTTGATCAGTACGCGTAGTGTCTCTCGTTCTTTATGTCTTGCTCAAAAACCTGCACTCACGTTCATCTCGCGTTCTAAAGCTTTTGGAAACGGGTAAAGGGTTTCATTTCGAGAAAAAAAGAAATCATGCGTAAATAAAGAACTTAATCAAAAGAAGTCCTGTAGTAATCTAATCTAGAAAACATAACACTATCCGTTACAGAGGCCAGGCTCATCTATAAAATAAAATGAAATTGAAGTGAATATATGTTATTTCGCAATTAATACAGTAATACTTGCATACATGCAACGACGTCACACGTTACAAAACCCAAACATGAGCTCAAAACTCTAATAATCTTTGGAAGGCCTGACCCGACTCTTTTGGAGGGACATTTTTATAGGAATATTCAGTGCGGGATCTAGATTACGTATTATTATAAAGCTTATAGCAGCTAAGCAATAATAATAATACAAAAAGAGAATACTCTCATTGAGCATTACTCAGTTCCAAAGCAGTAATAAAAGTAGCACAGCATAACGCCTTTGCGAATAGAAGTTAAGAAGGATTATAAATATATTTGAAAAAATAAATAAATATACAAATATAATTAAAATACAAACGTCGAGGATCGAGAGTAAAACATTCCATACAGTATTGCATTATACGGTACGGTCATAGCATTAAGGGTTCAAATAGATTCATTCTTTTATCAAAATTTATCGGATGGCCACTCCAATTATTTTCGTTTAAAATTTCGAGGCATAATTAGTAGGGGAATTTTGCAGAGCGGACATAGGATACCTTTTATACAGAAAATACATTGCTCCCAGAGATATATCAGATTGACATGAATGCTAGCAAACGCTTTGATATGAATGATGTAAGGTGTGACTAGGAAGACTGAAATAAGCTAAATTTACTTTTCAAGCTCAAATAAGTTTATTTGATGACATTGTCTTAATTCTAAAAATTATTATTTGTATATATTATTTAGAAATCTACTTAGAAACATTAGGTTTGGTAATCAAAGTTCAATATAATATGTAAATTATTAATATTAATGGAAAACGTATAAAACTAAGATTCTTGGATAGAAATACTATTAAAATGATCTTATTATAGTCTTAATATCTGATAAAGATATTGAAAAATATTTTTAACATCACAATTTTGCAAAGAGTCTGATAAATTCATCAAAAAGGTAAAAAGCCATCAACTATTCTGGTAAGTTCAATATTAACCTCAAATAATTTCTGAAGGAGTAGGTCTATTAAAATGTTACAGACATGTGTTCTAACAGGGTCATTTTTCGCTGCCAAGGATAACCTTTCCAGAGTACATTTGTTAAAAAACTTATCAAGTTTTTTGATACAACCTAGTATACACAGTACATACGTACGTAGTACATACAGTGTATATATAAGGTAATATAATATTTTTTTAAATACCTTTCGATTCGGGTGCGTTCTAATATAGTGTTTACCTGTTAGTTTTTAATGAGCCATATAACCTCTGTGCTCATTATAATAAATAATTGTATTATATACTCTTTACGATAAAAGATTCAAACTAGCGGGTCCGGTTGGCGTTGTCCCGCTCTGATAATAAAAAAAACCTACACAAATTATATATCTAAACCTTCCTCATGAATCACATTATCTACTGGTATAAACCACATGAAAATCCCTTCAGTAGTTTTTGAGTTTATCCCGAACAGATAGACAGACAGACAGGCAGAGGACTTTGTTGTATAATATTTAATAGTAAAAATAATGATGAACATTGGAAACGTTACTAATACATATAGATTTTTGTAAATATATTCCATAATTTAAACACCAAAACTCGATTTAAATTGAACGGACGTAACTGAAAATGTTGTGTATATTGTCATCATAACAATTTAGTTGAACAGTGCCTACCTGAATTAGATTATTCTAGGAAGCAATTCAATTTACCTCTTAAAAGGTATCTGCCGTTATGCAGTACGTAGAGATACGTATAGTATATGTATATCAAGTTTGTTTATTGCAAGACGCAACTAGAAACATAGAATACATTTGATTAGTTTGAATATCGTTACAATAATAAAATATTTTCCTTCTATATTTAAATGAAAATGACTTTTTAAATTGCATGGTAAATAAACAGTGCGCTGTTAAATTACCGTCAATTAATAATTGGCGTTCGGTTGAGTTTTCCAATGAACGTAACTTAACGCTAGAGTAATTACAATGCGTTTGTTGTACGTGAATTAATTGGGAGGGTGATAAATATATTTTATACTGATTTCTGTCGGCGGCTTCCTCTGTTTCCTAATTTTAGAGGACAAAACAGATATTTTTTTAAACAAACCGAATAGAAACGATTTATCGCCAGGTAAGGTAACGTGGCAAATCAATATTACCGCCGCGCCAGTTCGCAATCTAAATTTTCCACCCTTAATAAAACCATCGTGAATGGATTCGTGATAACGAAATGTTTTTTTTTAAATTTTGAGATCATATAGTTGATCGCAGGTTACAAAGACTCAAACAAGTATTTATAAAAAACAAATGGGTTTGTTTGAACGAGTCAAATCCAAATTGAGACTTTACAAAACGTTGAACTATAGAGAACTTTTTCAGAATTTTATTTGCGCTATATATAATTAATTAGGCTTATCGATAGAAGCTAAGCAGTAATAATAACATTGAGTGAACGTAAATGTATGTCGGTAGATAAATATATCTTACAAAAAAGTTTACCCAAATTATTATTCAGGTTCCAATAAAACTACAAAACCATATTAATCAGAACGACTTCGCGGTTTTTCACTAGTTTACTTACAACATTCTGATGAGCACAATTGAAATCTTAGTATGAAATAGTACTTAATAGCTTATAGAACCATTGAAATAATATTTGAAAGGCAACATTTATTGTAGAATCATATAAGAATCCAGGACTTAACAAACGGTACTATTGTAACAATGACTACAATATCAGAGATAAAGTCTAAAAATTATTTGTCAACCAATAGTCATACTCATATCGAGGCACCACCAATGTGAGAGTCGCGGTTTTCTTTAGAATAAGTATACATATATTATTTCATTAGGAAATACGGCGTTTTTAAAACGTACACAATTCAAAATATTCAAAACATATTTGAATGCACTGATTTTTTTACTCCAGAGCATTGATTACTGTTTGTTTTTTTTTATCACACCTGGTCTTACTGTTTCCTCGTATTAGAGAACTAAATACTTGTATGAAATCCGTAGGACGCATACAATAGGTAATGTAACATAAGGAACCATAATCATACCATAATTACGTAGTATACCACACGACACATAATATGCGCGTTATCCTCCCGCCTAACCGCGGGCCGGTGACGTACGAGGGCGAGAGGTGTCGCCATATTGACAGGCGGCGCCCCCAATACATATACACTAAATTCTAAATTTCTATTTGTATCTTTATGCTTTTATATTGTACATGTATGTACAACATGTATGTTTTTACCTGTAATCAATAACTTTATTTACTTATTTGTTGCAAATTAACCTGTTTTCTTTCTTTCTTTCAAAGCAATTTCTATGGGATTATATATGATACAATTATTTATTAATTTATATTTGTCACCCCAGTACGTGATAATAATAAGTTATTATAGTCAAAAGTTACTTTTTATGGGGTAACCTGATAAATGGACAAGTTAGGCCAAATTCAGAGTACCGCAGCACGCACCCGCGCATGACTCGCCACCCGCCAGCACTCTGAAGCAGGCTTTAGAATTGAGTCGAGTGGTGACGGGTGTCATCATCACACATGACTGACTTTTGTGCGATGTGCATGATTGTCAGTGTCTGAATGTTAAA
The DNA here is from genome assembly GCA_015888305.1 of Antheraea pernyi. Taxonomy (NCBI): domain Eukaryota; kingdom Metazoa; phylum Arthropoda; class Insecta; order Lepidoptera; family Saturniidae; genus Antheraea; species Antheraea pernyi. The sequence continues at coordinate 417,563 of MU158846.1, read as the reverse complement.
TATTTACATGTTTATTATTACTAGCTCATATACCTGATATCTTTATTATAATGATGTGTTTATTATATGCACAATACATAAATCTTATGTACAGAGGACGCTACACCGCTGAATGCGCAGTGCTTATAAAGACTGTAGTTCCTTACAACTTTGAATTAATACATCGTGATACACTTTTTTTAGATAAAGGCGATTTGCCTAAGAGTTATTTATCGAGTAGTTTTCACCTTAAAGGGGTAGTCTTATGTTTGACTTTAAAGAAACTGATTTTTTAACATGTTTTTAAAGATAAATGTATTAAGAATATACAGTTTAAAAGTTCTAGCAAATAGTAAGGGAGAGCATACCGTGCAGCTGTAATGCTCATAACTGCACTATTGTTTGGAAGCCTATAACCCTAGACCCTGTGTTTGGAATTTAACTGCTAAATACATTCTTACGGGTAAAAAAAAGTTGGAAATTGCAACGCTCTCAGCAGCGTGTATTTAGCATCAAGAATAGATGATTAATGTAAGTTTACATTTTCAATGAAAATTTCGTGCTCAAACTGTAAAAGCGTTAAATACTTGGTCTGGACGGGGGTCGCACGGGGACAATTCAAGTAATTTAGACGCATGTACAATCCGATCAATTTTTTGGCACTTCGACATTTACGGTTCATTAGAATTACAGAAGCTTCGTAAGTATCTTCACACAAATAACTTTTCTTTTTGTACGTATAATTTTTAATAATTTATTATATATTCTAGAGTATTCACTGAAAACTGAAAATCATATATTTTAAAAGGTAATTTTGATTCACATTAATTCCAATTAACACGTTTAATTTCATAGGACTTAATATTATATACGTAAAAACATATTCGAAAATAAGCGATTATTTCATAATCATATATATAAATTAAAAATGGTTCCTTAGGGATTGTATATGTCGCTGCGAAGATGAGGATACGAATATAAATGTATGACGTCATCTTTATAATTTAAACAATTAATCCATCAAGACCAATCGAGTAACCACAAATAACAGGGTTAGTTAGTAATAGCCGATAAAGTAATGCAATACTGAATATAGTAACGATACGTGATACGTAGATGTAAACAGTCCAACGATTCGAGTGAAAATGCTCAGTGTCCAGTCGTCGGTCGCCTTCTAAGGCATTCAGTCAAAGCAGTCAGCCAATAATAATCAAGATGCTCATGAATAACCGATACCTCCAGTCAATAGTAATTCAGAACAGGGTGAAAACTAGTCAGTCATTAGCATGAATCAATAGTACGGTCAATAGTTATCGCCCCGGTATATATAATTATGTAGTCCAGTGGTCGGCAAACGCGGCTCGCAGCCCGCATGCGGGTCTCTCGCTCCTTCGTTGCGGCTCCCCCAGAAAGTGTTTAGTGTAGACACGGAATATTATTTATTAACTTGCCTTGTAAGATACTCTTGTAATCGCTCGCAAAAATGACGTATTGAGTAAAGGCAAGCTCAATAGTGTACTGTTAATGCTAATTATTTTGATAGAATTGTATGTACTAAAGCGAAGCTCAGGATAAAACAAAAGGTTCTATGTATAAATTTCAGTTTTGTATTATATTATATTTGGCTCATTCGAATGACTAGTTTGCCAACCATTGATGTAGTACATTATTTTGTTGTATGTAGTAAGATTTAGGCAGCGTTAAGTGCCAGAAGAGGAGAGCGTATAGCCGTAGAAACTCTTATGGAACCCCAAAATGTAAAATAAACATACATAAGTGGATAGCTGCGTAATATCTTTATATACAACTACGCATATCGCCAGGTGTTCGGCTGGGAAATAGTAAACAATATTATGTATTGGAGATATCAACCCCTAGACATAACATTGGTCGTCTACGACGTAAATATGTAAACACTGCGACGCGAATCCCTGGTAGTAGTGTCAACAAGTCTGCGACGTCACATGTAAACACTGCGCCATTCGTCCATAAAGCTCCTCGGCCACGCTCTCTGCATCAAAACTAATTACTGTTGCGTACTGAACTACAATGGTTATTATTTTATTAAGAGTCATATCTACTATCGAGTAGTAATCTTTAGTATTGAGTAAGTCTTAGTAAAAATTTGTGGATTAAATATATTTAAAAAAAAATAAGAGTAAGTGTTTCAATTTTTTTTCTCGCCAGAAGAATAATTTTGCGACTCGGTTTAAAATACATACGTTTTTGTCGACTTTCTATAAACGTATTATGCATGTATTATACAAATAAAAGTGAAAAGCATACGAAAATCCGTTTTGTGGTATAGAAGGACTAAAACAACATACAACCTGATTTAAAAAAAACATTTCGTTTTATAACAAGCTTTGATTAAACAGGAAAAAACATGGTAAAAACAGCTCCTTGTAATAAAAGGTAAATAAAATTCGACGACATACTCGAGTAATAGGTAGAGAAGAGCACCTCCCCCTCCCCTCCTCTCTCCCTCCCTACCCTTCCCCCCAAACACTTGCAACCTACTTGCGACTCCCCTGGTGTTGTTAGTGTTTATGGACGGTGGTGATCACTTCACATCAGGTGACCCAACTGTTCGTTTGCCTTCTATACCATAAAAAAAATACTCGAACGACGTTTTACAAAGTAAATACTTATATACGCGAAACCCGTGTGTTGATTAATGACACTAACGTCGCAACAAAGCTGTTCTATGTATTTATCCAATACTGAAGCAAATTTTTTAAGTTAATAATAATCTACGTAAGATACTTAGGGGTAGTGGGTCTAGGAAGGTGAAAATTAAGGGTTATAGGTATTTTTGATGGTAAATTAAAAAAAATACAAAATATAAAAAAAGAAAATAAAATCGGCATATGGACCACCTAGAGGTAATCATCTAGAGGTATAAAATATCGTTCGCGACAGTTTAGAATTATCTGTGTTGATAAATAATGTGTGTAAAGTAATTGACAATAGATCTAATATTGTATTAGGTAGATCTATAGAGTGAATAGATTTGATAGTATAGTTTAATAGTTGATAATAGTTAAGATACACCCATCAGTATGTGTTTTAGGCGATAATAAAGAGATATGTCTGATCGAGTTTTATTTACCACATATAATATCATGTAAGGCTAAGATATTATAGTGAGAAATAGTTATTATAGTCATATGTGGTGTAGTTATAGATATTTATAGTGTTTTGTCTAGAAATAGTTTAAAATAGTAATAAGTTGTTAGTTGTAAGTACAACTGTAATGTTTTTGTACGTAAATAAATAGAAAGCGAAGGGTGACTTACGGCGATACCACCCCGCCCGTATGGTTAATTAGGACACGCTCTGATGCTACGCACACGGCTATGCGCTCTGATTTGATCACGAAAATACAAAATATGAACGTACATATTAGTGACAAAGGGGCCGAAAACATAGTTGATGTAGGATTATTGCTAGGAGCAGATGTCTTAGGATTTTTATTAACTAGTAATCTAATACAAATTGAAGGCAACTTAGTAGCAATTGAAACCAAACTTGGTTGGGCGTTGCAAGGTTCAGTGCTCAGGCTGCAGACTTATAATGAAATTAGCTATTTCAATAATCATTTTTCTTTGTCAAAATTATGGGATTTGGAAACTTTAGGTATTAAAGAACCCGCGGACTCCAAAGGTATTGATCAAAGTCAATGCGAAACATTAAAATTTTTCAAATCCACTATTAAGAAGAATGATGAGGGTCGTTATGAAGTGCGCTTGCCTTGGAAAGAAGGTTATCCGGGACAACTTACTAGTAATAATAAAGATTTGGCATGTAAGCGGTTAATCACTGTGTCAAAAAAACTGGATGCAACAGGTATGATAGAAAAATATGATGAGGTTTTTGCGGAATTGGTATAAAGAGGGTGTAATTGAAGAAGTTGAAGGATGTGAAAATGGTTTATACCTACCACATCATGCAGTTATTAAGCAATCAAGTGCGACTACGCCTATTAGACCTGTTTTTGATGCCTCAGCTAAAGACTATTACGGCCAGTCTCTCAATTTAAGTTTACAGAGAGGGGTCAATTTATTAGAAATTATACCTAAGCTTCTTATTCATTTTCGTAAAGGTTCTATTGGCATAACATGTGATATATACAAGGCTTTTTTGCAAATATCAATTGTAGATAGTGATAGATGTTATCTACAATTTTTGTGGTGGAAGGACTTTCGCAAACGCGATATTTTAGTAACATACCGTCACAAACGAGTAGTATTCGGGATCACTAGTAGCCCGTTTCTCTTAGCTGCAACTATTAATCATCATTTAGATAATGTCACAGGTAACAAAAGATATTTCGCAAAACAACTGAAGTCGAGTTTCTATGTAGATAATTGTTTACATAGTGTAAACACGGAACACGAGTGTCAAGAATTTATTAAAATGTCAGAAGATATAATGAGTGAAGGTAAATTTATATTACGGGGGTGGGTTACTGGGCCTTCCCAAGAAAGTTGTACTCAGTCCGTTTTAGGTATAATGTGGGATAACAAAAATGACGAATTATACGTTAATGTTGATCTTCCTATAATGAACAAAGAAAATATAACGAAACGAATGCTATTATTATATATTTATATTCTTAATATTAGTTTAGTATATACTTAAAGTTGTATTGTTTTTTCTAGTTCAAGAACTAATTGTTGTCATTTTGTTTGTGCTGGGAGGATGTAAAAAACCTCTTTGATTTTATAATTAAAATTTATATTTAAAACAATGAAGAACGTTCCATGTCATTCTTGGAAAAACAGTGTTAATAAATGTCTTCAATATTGCAAATATATTATTTTTACTTGTAAAATCGGCTAGCAACATAAAACTCGAACCGGAACCCAATATTATTTTAAAAAAAAGTCGCTGCCGTCATAAGGACTGCCGACAGAAGTGAAAACTCAAAACAGTGGAATAACTGTGTTATTTTTTGATTTTTTAAATCAATTATATTCTTAATTATTTAAATTACATAATTTATAAATTGGAATTATTAATATTTGCCTGATTATCACATATATCGATAATCCCGAACAATCATTATATACATTTTTATAGAGTTTATTAATTAATCAAACATATGATGGGCTGCATAAGCTCAATACGAAATATCAATACCACATGTACACAGACCGTTATACTACATGTCCCTTGTCTGACACAAGCGCGATACGTCACGAGCGCGTCGGTAACGCTTCACTAGCATGTCCAGAATCACCTACATAATAAATACTTAAGGTACTTACATAATAAATGCAAAAATCTAGATATATTTCGCATAACATTACCAAAATTTAAAGATGAAATCAGGTATAAGAATTGTTAATTTACAGTATTTTTTTATTTATCTCGGTTTACGTTTTTAACATAAAAATATCTATACTTTTAAATTAATATATAGTATGCAAGTAGTGTTTACTTAAGAAAATGTAGATCGTAGTTAATGATTTAAGTAATTTATTTAGAACAAACCGATGAAACAATGATTGTAAATCATTTAAATAAATAAATTATCACTTTGATTTCCTGAAACGCATCAAGCTACTCAAAGATGACATTTAACATTACCCCACGGACCTCCCTACTTTGTTTTATATATGTATATATACATCTTGTTTATAATACCTTGATGTGAAATCGATTTATCAACCTCGTTCACCAGCGAGTCTCACCTAACAGCCTTCCTGTGTTTGCAGGAAATGAACTCGTGTTTTTTTTTGTATGGAAATACCAGGAAAAAATGTGTGCAATCCTATAGCAGGATTCAATAAAAACATATTCGTAAGACTGTCAATTTATAAAATAATAAAATTAACTGATATTTTCCAGAAGAAGTAGGAATAAGAGCTATACTTAGCTGAGTAGTAGATGAATAAAGTGTTTCGAGTTTAATCCAATTTGTAACGAATCGAATTGAAAATATGTATAGATTCCCTGAAAAGTATTCATTTACTAAATATTATATATATCCACGAAATGATTCTATCTATCGTGAAAAATGATTTGTGTACCGACTGAAATATTAAGCCCTACCTTCTAATACAAAGGAAAGCTATAAAATACGTAATATCGTAGTCAGTTCGAGAAAAAAAGATCAGGGATTACTCTCACACGGATTGCCGGACTGTTATATATATATATATATTCGAAACTATATTCAGTATAGGGTTACTGCACATGTTGCTCAAGGTGACGTCGACATAGGGTAACGTCATACTTTCAGAACTGCCACTTCAACGACACCTCGACATACAAATAAAATAGTAAATTATAAATTACATAAAAATAGTAAATTGAACACACACTTGTATACGATATAAAGAGATATACTTAGAAAGTCTCATGAAGGAAGAAGCATAAAGGACCACAACGTTTATTACTTGCGTGTCGATTTCTACCAGTTAATTCCCATCATAAGTCATTTTCACTTCCATTAATTACAATAAAATAAAGGTTTAAAAAGATTTAAGAAGCTAAATAATATTAGACTATTGATTTTTAATCTATGTTTTTGTCATATTTGTATATTTTAAAATCAACTTACTTGTTTTATCATTAAAGATATATAAAGTGTGTGATATCTAGTGTGTATATCTAAGTTATATAGTTGTCATTAAATAAACAGTATTTATTCGCATAAGAAATTAGTTTAAATCGCAGTGAAAAGTTTAGTCAAGTGAAAAATCCTTCACAGTGATTTGCTTCAGCGCCTCGCGTCACTTCGAGACGGCGGATATATTTACTTAACGATTTACGCATTACTGAGCTTTTGCACGTTATTTACGGTATCAGAAACACTCTCGATACTTTTTATTTAGTGTTGAATGTCACTATTATTCAATATTATTTATTAAAGAAGATCTAGTGAATACAAGGTTTTTATTTTCTTATTTGTTTGTAGATTTGATCACAATGTCACAGGTGACAGGATGCGATCATGCGAACATCAGGATGCGGTCTGAAATTATACCTTTAACTTAAATGAGGAAGGAGTGGGGAGGGACAAGGTGCGTGGCGACAAACTTTTTAAAATTGAATGTGGTAGCTTAGAAAAAGGCTTACCACTACGCTCTGTATAACAAAGTGCTATTATATAAATAAATTATAAATAAGTCACATATAACACAGTATGAAAAAGTCTATGTAAAGTTATTTTCAAGTTTTATTGTTGCTCTTTTCATAAAGACGTGTTTTACATCTCCGTTAACGTCACTGTGTATCTACTCATTATATTTTCATAATTCGATTTACTTTCTTTCTTAAAAATAAGTGCCACACAAATGCACCGAACTATATTGAAATCTGGTTTGGTTTAGTCGCTTTTATATAGGAGTTTTTATCGAAAATTTAAAAGAGGTATAAAAATACGAGGCACATATTATTACAAATTGAACATTAAAAAAAATACAACAATATGTAAGTCATCGAGTTATAATGAAAAAATCCCTCAGGCACTTTACACAGTCAATGAATAAAGGGTTGATGAAACGTTTTATGACGACTAAAATAGTAAAAGTAGAGACCTGCGTGAAATACGTATTTAGATGAAAGCGTTATATTACATTTGAAATATACAATAGTTCGTTATACGACAAACTCTATTTTCAATGCTGTAGGTTTTCAAAGGTAGGTTCCAAGGTCTGTGCTAGTTGCGCATAAGCCAGCCGGGAGGGTAGGTATTCATAAGAGATTTCTCCACGTAAAAAAAAAGAATTGAATTATATGGTCGATCTCAAAGGACACAAGTATGCTGTTCTTCATAGGTGTTACATAGGTACATTGTCAGGTCATTGGGTCCGAGTGTGCCCAGATTTCTAAAGAAATTGCGAGTAGCGTGATCAATACGTTGGCGAAAGAAAGTTTAGCCTCCTAATAACTTTTCCTTCAGGAACTGAGTTAGATGTCATCCATTACTAATAATTTTAAAAGTTCAGAATGACATTTCACTTTTATACCTATACGTATAATAAAAAAGTAAATCTAACGCGTCTGTACTTCTTCCATTTTCATGAAAATAATTATTGCAGGTGTCTGGGAATACGTAATAGAATACATTTTAATCATTTTTAGAAATGTCTGTCTGTATGAACACGTATCACTGCTAGAGTACTGGGTTCACAATAAACCCTCAGCAAGAAAATAGTAAAGCATATCCATGGAAGAAAGTTAGTGTTTGTTTAATTAAAATCAGTTTATTGTAGTTTTAATGACGATGCGGCGTAAGTACGAGAGAAAAGTAGACGAGTAAATGGACTTAATTCATTTAGATGAGTTTATTAATCACTGTTTTTTACATAAGCTTCCACACAGGTGAAACCACCGGCACAGCTAGGATATTATAAAATCATGATCGTAATTCAAATATGCTAAACTAACTTTATAAATAAACATACAAAATACAATCATTTCTTTACAATTAAAAGTTATTGAACCAATAATTCGCAAACGATAACTTAAAAATTAATTATTTGCAATTTGTCGATTAATTTGCGATGACTACTAAATTTCTCAAATGAATTTCACAATCATGATTAACACAATAAGTCATGACGCCTTTACAGTAACAGAGTGTGAACAACTGCGCAGTAGTAAATAAATATATTGTTCGTTTCGTTTAATTTTACACTCACTAAACATCTATATGAAGTATTTTAACTCTATTCCAACTCCGAGGCCCTGCATGTCGATGTAATCTAACACTTTAATTACAAATTTGATGAGTCTCGTTGCTTTATTTTTATTCCCCACACGGCTGTTTCACTTCCAGTTGACATCGATGTTACCGATAAATTATATAATATAGGTTTATTCCAAAATGCCTAGCTTGAGTTCAAGTGAATAATTATTAAATATATTTCTATTATTTTTATAACTAATATTGTACGTATATTTTAGTAGTTATTATTAATACCTGAAAGAAATTAGGAAGAATCATTTAAAATAACAACTGTCATTACATCTCGAGAACCGAGCAAATGTATATTTTACTAGCGGGCCGGGCGGACATTGTTCTGCCTGGATAATAAAAAAATCAAAAACTCAACCGCAGCGCCACCTACCGTGTTCAATTGAAACCATTCTCGGATCCACTGGAACACGCACACAAAATTTTATCAAAATCGGTCCAGCCGTTTAGGAGGAGTTCAGTGACATACACACGTACAGAAGAAATTTATATATCGCTCGTACTTAAGGCGTGTTATTATTAGAATTACAATAACTTTTGATAGAGTGAACTTATTTTAATGAAATAGAGATTAAATGTTACTCGAGGATATGCTTTATGATTTTCTTGCTGAGGCTTTATCGTGAACGAAGTACCTTAGCAGTGATGCGTATTCAAACAAACAGACAGATAGATAGACTTTTCTAAAAATGATATTTTATTACATATTCCTAGACACCTGCAACAATTTTTTTCACAAAAATCTAAAAAGTATAGACACGTTAGATTAACATTCTTATTATATGTTTTCTATACTGAATATATTCTTCGGTCATTTAACAGATTACCGGATAATATGTATTGGCTGTACCGTCGGCACGGTAGTGCAACATCAATGGTATTGCGAATTAAGCTTGTCAAAAGCTATATGGGGTGACAGTGCTTGGAAAAAAGCTAGTAGACTGTAAAACCGATTTTCAGTCACGCCTGCCAGACGCGAGCCAATTTAGTTTGCATATTACAAATTTGTTTGACCACCGATGTGTTTATTCGTATACATAACAATGTTCAATATTTTCTTGAAAAAACTTTGTGTGAATATTTGTTTCAGTAAAAAAATAAAAGTTATTTACTTATTAGTGCTACGTACTTCAATAAGCCGCTCAAGCATATTTTAGGCTTAGGTTAAAGTTTCTTGTAGGTTTTTTTTAGTAAATTGCCGGTTCTTCTCAATGACTGAGAAAGTTTATCAAGCCAATGACAGTCTTTTCACATTTACGCTTTGTGAGGGGCTAAAACGAATAAAGTGTTTTTGATTTAGTAACCCCTGGTCAAAATAGTACATTTGGCTCCTTCATTATGACATTGCGTTTGTACATACTGATACGCTCTTTTGTGTTGGACACCAACAAATTATTGTGCATTCGCTAACATTACACAAATTAGCAACTCTATCGCCTGATGTCTAATGAAAAGGCATGTTGGGGAAAACCTATTCGCTCATTAGTAAAATATTTACACACCAATGTCATATGTCATGACAGTGTATTTATTTTATTACGAATAATCTCGAACATATGTAATTGTCGCGCACTTACTAATAATACAAATTACTATAGTAATACACATAGTGATAAATATTTCAAAGTGACTCTAGTTTATTTAATTTTGTTTCGGGTTCATTCAAGAGACTTGCCGGCCAGTTTGAAGACGAAGCTTGTTGTTGGAACATGTTTCAGTGCTTGCGGTATCCGTTGTGATTAACAGTAAAGTCACGTCACCCTGTCGAGCTATAATAAAAAAATACGACTTCCTCAACGCACACAATATCTAGTTCATTCTTAAGAATATAGTGCGTGGGACGGAATTTTCCACCTATGACAATAGAAAATATACTTTATTGTATTTCATCATATCCTACCGAATTAAATCTCTATTTCTGTCCGTAAAAGTACATTTTATTATACCAGGTGAGTGTTTAAAGGGCGACACCCTTCAATCCTGTGGTAGTTCATGGTCACATTTAAAATATTAATATCAAAACAAATACTAATAAACGACAAAGAGAATCTTAGTTAAAGTTTGTTCTAAAACTTTTCAAAGTATGGGATCGATAATTTTAATTGTAAAAAAAACACGCCCAGATTTAATGAATAATTTTAAAGGGGCGCTTTCCAAGGTTTATTATCATGTAACTGATTATCGTGGCGATTAATTGATTTAGAACGAAAATCGACTAATGATTATCCCGTAAAAATATTGTTAGCGACTAACCAGTCGCACTGTATCATCATCATTACCCTTATCCCATTTAAGTAGGGTCGGCACACCATGTTTTCTTTTTCCACTCTCTCCTGTCAAATGTCATTTCAGTATCCACACCTTTTACGCACATTTCATTTTTCACGCAGTCCATCCATACCTTTTTCGGTCTTCCTCTACTCGTATATCCGTCCACAGACATACTCAACACTTTTCTAGTTACATGGTTTTCATCTCTCCTCATGACATGCCCATACCATGCTAACCTATTACTCCTCAACTTCTCTGTCACTGGTGCTATTTTCAAACTTCCTCTGATATACTCATTCTTAATTTTATCCATTCTAGTCACACCACACATCCACCTTAACATTCGCATCTCTGCCACATGTAATTTTCTCTCATCCGTCTCTTTCGTAGCCCAGCACTCAGATGCATACAGCATGACTGGTCTTATCATAGCTTTATAAACCTTCCCCTTGAGTTTCAAAGGCATTCGTGGGTCACAAGCTACCCCCTGACACATTTCGCCATTTCATCCATCCTGCATTTATTCTATTCCTCACGTCCTTATCAATGCCACCGTCGCTTTGTATCAATGAACCGAGATACCGAAAATTAGAGCAGGCTGGTAAGGATACACCATTTAAGGCTATAGGAGAAAAACTAGACGTACCACCGAAGTCGCAAAACAAATGTTCAGTTTTTGTTCTACTAATTTTCAAACAAAATTCTCCAGTTTTTCTCGTCATTTTTCCAGCCTGCTCTGGACCTCGGCAGCATCTTCTCCGATAAGAACAGTATTATCAGCAAACAGCATACACCAAGGTGTATCCTCCTGTATGTCTGATGTTAATTCATCCATAACAAAAATAAATAAATAAGGGCTCAAAGCGGAAACCTGGTGTAAACCTACAGCCACATTGAAATCATCGGCAATTCCGACTTCGGACCTAACGTGTATTTTGGCTTGACCATACATACCACGAATAAGTTGTAGGTACTTCCCAGGCACTTTTTTCTTTTTCAAAGCCCACCAAAAAACATCTCGGGGTACTCGATCATATGCCTTCTCCAGATCAATAATGCAATGTATATTCTATGATAAATATTTATTATAAAAAATATTAATCAAAAGATGATATCATAGAAATTTTAATCTGTGTGTCTGTTGATTTCTATTCTTAAATGTAATTCTGATCTGCAGCTTCGATGACTTATACAAAGTTGGTATATATCACAATATATAAATTATACCTGCCTATAAAACAACAGATAATAGGCAAGAATTGTCTTTGCTACTTTTAGAAATCGTAACAATAGTAATTGTACAAAATGAAATGAATATTTATTTAATCACATACGGATTTAAATAAAAATACATTTAAAGGCAGTATATACCTACCATACATACACGTATAGGTGACGCTATGCCGTATTTTATTATTATTGAACTTTATATTGTAATCTAAAGCAGACGAACTTACGAACGGTTTCTACTACATAACAAAATAATAGCGTATGAGTTAAAATAAAATTACGTAATTAAAATAATATTAATACGTGAAGCCAAAACTTTGTACCCCTTTTTAAGAGAAGTGTGCGAACGGATGAACTTCAAATTTAACATAGTTAAAGTTTATATGGAGGAGAAGTGCACAAAGCTATTTTGTTGATATAAAATGCATTATAAGTATATTAAATTAATGAAAATATACATTACTCACACTACTGCTTAAATTTTACACCACGTATACACACATGTAAATGATAACGACGTTTTGACATCCTTCATTTTAATCTTACGTTCCAAATACTTTTTCAATATTTTTAACATGACTGACGTTGCATGCCTTACATGCCCTTTGAAATCAACTGGTCAAATTGCAGGTTAATTTTATAATAATACTGGCGGGCACGGCGGATGATGTCCAGCCCTGATAATAAAAAAAACCTATACAAATTATATACCTAAACCTTCCTGAAATGAATCACATTATCTACTGGTGAAAACCGCATGAAGATCCGTTCAGTAGTTTTTGAGTTTATTGCGAACAGACAAACAGACAGACGAGGTAGAGGACTTTGTTTTATACTATGTAATAAAATAATAATAATAATGATGATAATATGTAAATTCAAAATACACATTGGTAATTAATTGATAAATAATTTTTCTTTAGTAAATTTATAGAAACACTGAAATATTTTTTTTGGTTTTATTGAACGACAACATTTTTAAGACTTCATGTCACTTTGCTTCATGTTGTCATAAGAGTAAGGCAATATTACCAAAGTCAATGTCAATATTTTAATGTTTAATGGTGAACTCACTTCAAATAATCATTCAATAAAAAAATGAGCCAAAAAATACTTTGTAACATCAAAATAAGAAAATTTGTCTGGTCATGAAAGTAATCCATGGCTTAGATCTCCGTGGTTACAATGATGCAGTTTAACTTGATTTAGCAATTATATTTAGTACAGCTGATGATGAACAAAAATGAATTTATTTTCAAAAGTAAATGGTAGTATTAACAACATTTTTCATTGGGATTCATCATTTGATTCCATTGTGTATCCATTAGTTTTCCAAACGATGATACTGGGCATATCACATATTCCTTAGTACAGACTACATTTAATTCAATATCACCCAGAAACACCACTCACCCATGGGGTCGTGTAAAATTAATTGAAGATTGTGTCATGAGTTGCGATCAATTTCTTTATTTTCGTAAAGTTATGTTTACTTAGAATTTGAGAGCCTTACTACCTTTAAAATACCATTTGACAAAAGAACACTAATAAAGTTCTAACTTTAAAAAATCAATGAACTATGGTCGAATGTCTACCACTGGGCGCCCACTAGTTAAAATAATTAGCAGCGTAATAAACGTACGCGAAACTACGAGCGCTGCTATTTTGTAATATAAGTTTATAATCATATATAAATCATTTCAGTTCGAACAGCTACATGGGCTCGAGTATTTCAACGGTATAAATTAACTGCGTTTCAATTAATCTTATTTTGTATAGCAATTATCAATCAGAGTATTTCGTGTAATTCTCCAATGGTCCACTCGTCGCTTTGTATAAACTGCGCTGATAATTTAATCCTCTGGCAAACTATACATATTAAACAAAACAGTAAATTGTTAACATCGCCTTCATTTATTTAACTTTAAAACGTATGGAATTTACGATTTCATATAACGCTAGTGGCAATCAGCCCATGCACATATTGACACTCACACTTTAATTGTACATTTATTTATTTACCAAAATTATAAGTAATTGTTTTTAATGAAAAAATGACAAAAATATCTTATAGTGACTCGGTTCGGTACATTCAATTTTGGAATTGATCAGTGTTTATTCAATTACATGTGATTTTTTACGGATTACAATTTCTCTAATTATTTTTCTTTCAATTTTTCTTCATTTCTGTTACCCCACATTACTTAATGATTTTCTATTGTGATAATTTTAAGGACAAATATCGATAGATCCCTGATCTCTTAGCCGACTTTATCTGATCTCGCCTACACTAACCTACGATAATAGAGTTAGAAATCTCTCGCGAAACATGATTTAGGTGTGTTCCCGCAGCTGCACTTGAGAACCATTCGCCCTCTACGTTAAGCGTATTTACCATTTCGAATCAAATCGTCATTTAACATCTGATGAGATGGTGGTAAAATGCTAAAACCTGCTAAATATTAAGTCTTTACCTATGAAATTGCCGTTTTGTATGAAAATATTGAAACGACTTTTTTTCATGTATTTTTTATTTGTATTAATCGAAGTAATCACCCATGTAATCAATGCATCTTTGCCAACGCAGTGGCAGTTTATTGATGCCCTTCTTAAAGAAATCAGCTGGACGGGAGGCAACAAATTCTTCAAAGGCATTTTGTACTTACAAAAAAGGTTTATATTATGATATACAGTATTGTTACATATCTATGTATCTATGTACTGCCTCTCGGGTATTGAATTTTTTTCCCGCCAAGGAGATATCCAAATTCTGGAAAAAGTAGTAGTCTGTAGGCGCAAGGTCTGGTGAGTAGGGCGGATGCCGGAAAACTTCCAACGCCAGTTCTTGCAACTTGGTGACCGTCTGCTGTGCAGTATGAGGTCGCGCGTTGTCGTGCAGGAGTAGCGGAGACGAGCGATTGACCAATGCTGGTTGGAGATGTGTCAGCTTCTCGATCATTGTGTGCAGTTCTTCACAGTACACATCTGCAGTAATGCTCACCCCGTTTGGTAAGAAGCTGTGATGAATCACAACGGCGCTAGACCACCAAACAGTGACCATCACTTTTCTAGGGGTATGTTTTCGTTTAGGGCATTGTTTAGGTGCTGAACCAGGATCCAACCAACTTGCTGAGCGCTTGCGGTTATCAAACAGAATCCATTTTTCATCGCAGGTAACAATGCGGTTCAAAATTCCTTTTACCTTGCCAATTTGACGCGAGTGGACCAATATTGTTTTGGCGCTAACGTCGAAAGCTGCTGCTAATTCAGCCGTAGATTATGTATCATCAGCTTCCACAATCGCTTTTAATTCTTCATTGTCGACCAAAGTCTTCGGACACCGCGAGGTTCATTTTTCAGGTCGAAATTCCCAGAACGGAAGCGAGCAAACCAATAACAGGTGGTGCCGACCGACCGATTTTATTTGACAACTAGCTCAAGCGTGCACGGCACACCTAGGCTTGGGCTGTTGCCTGATATATGCAATTCGCGACCTATCTGAGCTAACCTAAGCTAACTATTCATACATATATGAGTTGTTCGAGAGGGTGGTACTGCCCCGGACGAGCCGACCCATTCATGCTGAAAGTAGTAATAGCTTCAGCGTGGCTCTACCGCCTACAAAATCATAGATGGCGCCACATAATAATTTTCAAATACCTGTTTTTAATTCAATATATAATAACTGAGCCACAACAGCGCGTCGCCAGGTCAACTAGTAAGTGTATAATTTATAAGCAATATTGACTCCTTAACAGCGTAGATCGAAATGGAATCAAATGCTGCAATGAGTCGCGCGGTATAGTATAGTATGTTATTATAACTTTACCTTATGCCCTCATAGATAGCATCAACTCTAAACTTTAATATCTATCACCAAAATAACGCCGTCCGCCCGGTCCTGCGAGACTGGATCAGGAGGGAGTTTGGCCCCCTGACGTTCCGACTGGTGCAGGTGCTCACCGGACACGGTTGTTTCGAGTGGTACCTGCACCGGATCGCACGCAGGGAGCCGACCGCCACCTGCCACGAGTGCGGCGCTGACGAAGATACCGCGC
>MU158846.1:371217-400223 GCA_015888305.1 Antheraea pernyi | reverse complement strand
AGGGAGTGCAGGAAGACCCTGCAGGCTGCCATCAGCAGGGCGAAAGAAGCGGCATGGGAGGAGTTACTCCAGACGCTGGAGGGGGATCCTTGGGGGCGCCCGTACCGAATTGTACGAAAGAAGTTACGATCCTGGGCGCCCCTCTGCCTGACTCTGTCTGAGTGTGCTGCGTGGGGGGTACAGCGCCGCATTCTGGCGGCGGTGGTAGGAGTAGATTTGTCGCTGCCGAGTGTGGTTTCGGCCATGCTCGGCAGCGAACAGGCGTGGCGAGCAATGGCCTCCTTCTGCGAGGAGGTCATCTCACAGAAGGAGGCGGCGGAGAGGGCCCGTGAAGCAGACCCGCTGAGTGGCCGTCTCCGCCAACAGAGTTAAAGTTTGACTATGCATACACGTTCGACTTAAACTTATCTTAAAAATAAATAAAGCGCTTTAAGTCAATCTAAAAGTAGGGATAAGTTGTGTAATTACATCGTTGTTTGGTCGTTGTAGAAAATATCACCATCACTACTGCAGAAATAAGCTTAAAAACGAATTAAAAAAAGGTTATAATTTCAATAAAGACGGAGTAACAGCATAATGTACTACAATAATTAGTATAAAAATGTAACCGAAAAAGCAACTAAGGGATTTCCACACGATAAAAAAAAAAGGTCGAAAACCAAATTAAGCATCGTGTAAATGACTATACTTATTTAGTTGTAAATCAAAGAGACCATCAAATACTTTAGCAATTACAGTAGTAAGTGAAATCAGTTTATAGTTATTAATATCACAAGTATCACTTTATTCTTATTTTTAACCGACTTCAAAAAAAGGAGGAGGTTATCAATTCGCCTGTAGTTAATGATAGGGGCTACTATAGGTTTCATTAGATCCCGCGGCAAATAAGAATGCAAAGAATTATAAAACATACAGAGCATTATATTAGAATAGACAGAGCACTCGCATCATATAAAACCCTGCACATTACAGGTACTCAATACTAAGCCCATCATGACCGGGTGACTTTTTACAAGCCATATTTCTCATGACATTTTTAACATCACTTATAGTCGCTAATAATCTCTCCAACAGAAACTTCATTAATTTGTGTTAGTGTATATTGTGTTTTAACCATAAAATGTTCAATAAAATTATTTGCAATATAGTTAAAGTCAGTTACAACACAAATACTCATAGGCAGACCAGGCCTAGCTTTGAGTTTCTGAATATTTCTCCAAAACTGACTAGATTTTTTATTCCTACGATGAGTCGCAACGATATTCATGTTTATCTTTTCATGATTTTTTATACACCATTTTAGTCGTGATTTGAAACATTTGCGAGTATATCTCATTCTTTCATATATATGTCTCGTAGTTGGTTTTCCATATAAAAGTCAAAGCTTAAAACTATGCATGGCATCCCTTTCTGCCTGCCTAAGATATTGATTCCAATCTACAATACACGGTTTTCTAGTAGCAGCCTTTTTGTATTATCTATATAAATTATCTAAAATTTTATTGTGTTCCATATGATTACATAAATTGTAATAATATTCATAAAAAATCAGTAGGAAAATCTATGTCTTTTAATTTAGTATTACACAACTCATTATACATTTTAATTTGTTTGTTATTATTTATCTCTTACACCCCAAGTTACTTTATTACATATAAATTCTTCATAGTATAATTTAGGCGTAATCTTGTTTAAATTATATTCAATAGCAAGAAGAAAATGGTTGGAAGAATATATATCAAATACTACTTTGATGCTTCTTACAGTATTCCATGCTGATTTAGTTACTAAGCAGTGATCTAACCATCTTAGACAATTAAAAACCTCATTTATGTTTGTAAAAGTATTACTATCCATATCTAACATTGCATTTGTATGATATCAACATAATACAATTCTTGTTCGTTACAAAATAATATTAATGCTTGACGAATAATTCTATAGGTTGTGCGTTTAAATCACCTAATACAGATTCTAAATTACAACTATCAATAATAGAACTTAAAGTAACTAACCACTCTCTAAAAAATGGCAAATTTTCTTGACAATCAGTAGATATCTAAACAATGCAAACAAGAAAAGATCCACTATCATTTATTACTTTAACAACAGCGATCCGATAATTATTGGTATCTACTATTACCATGTTTTGGAATAAAGGCTTACGCCTAAAAATTGCATCACCACCCACGAAGGAAACCGGATTCTGATCAACTGCTGATACTGTGCACTGTGTGATACGGTATATGCAAAATCGTCATGTATTTATCCTAATATAGCAATTTTATGTAGTAACAACCAAGTCTCTTGTAATGCTATGATATCTGCCTTATCACACAATGACTTAATTTGCTGGAATAACGTTTTGACTATTTAATTAGTATTGTAATTGATAGTGACAATTTTTATACCTACGAGATGGCATTACTGGTGTGTTTCACCGTCGTATCATAGATTTTGAAATTGCTAGCCATAAGCTACATTGTAATTTATACTTTATTAAACAAAAAACGTTTATTTTATATTTTTGCATGTTAAAATGAAAGAATCAAATATTTATTACTAGTGTAGTATTTTAGCATGTTAGCGCATAAACTCGATTGCTTAGAAAGTGCTCATAGCTATGTGTATGTACTCTATATGCTCTAAGTCTTAAACTATTGGCGATCACGTTTTAATTGTTTTTTGTGATGATTAGTCCATTTAATGCTTTAATTCAAGTTTGAAAATATTAAAAAAATAGTATCGAAGTTACTCAAATATCGATTTGAAATTTTCACTTCCGGTTTACTATGCTTAAAAATATTCAAATTTGGAATTCGACAAAAAATTTAAAAACTTCAATGTTTTAACTATAAGAAACAATACTTTTTAGTTTTTTTTTTCAAATGAATTGATACAGGTAATATTCAGGTAGCATTCAAAAAGTGATGACTTAATTCTTAGTAATTTTTTTAAAGCTCATAGCACAGTAATAATGCATCATACGAAAAAAATTTAGTGTGTACATATCCATGTCTACTAGTAGTATAACTGATTAGAGTATAAACAAAATTCACGACCTATTTTTTTTTTGGTTGTCCGCTTGGCGTGAATTGCCCCATTTATAAGGACTGCGTGTCGCTAGTATGACGCAAGCCGTGTATGCACAATACGGCCGGTAACCGATGACGTAGCGTGTCCCGGCGCCAAATTATTAATTTATCTCCTGCCGCAAATATCACTTAATGCGCCTAAAGAAGTTTTCATTTCAATCATATCAAAACAAATACTAATAAATAACAAAAAGAACCTTAGTTACCGTTTGTTCTAAGACTTTTAAAAGAAACGAACGTCGCAGGCGGGATTGCGCGGCATGGTGTGATTCATTCGTTTCCGTTTTTATTACACCAATTCGTTTTTGCGTAAATCATCTGATGTTGTATTAGCTTTGCGTTTCTCGGGATAATTAGGTCAAATATTAAGTACCTATTTTTTTATTGATTTGGAACCAGAAACGACTAATAATTATCATGTAAAAATATTGCCGGCGTCTAACCTCACACCTAGTATATCTGGATTTCAAAATCAAAATACTCTTTATTCAATTTAGGCTCTGAGAAGGCACTTATGAACGTCAAAGCTACCACCGGTTCGGAAAACAGCCCAGTCATCGAGAAGAAGAGAAGAACCAGCAAGAAAATTGATCTGGTTTATCTTTTCATAATAACTAACATTTTTTTTTTAATTTTTACAACATAATAGACACATAAAGCTACATTCGTTTTTAGTGGTAGCACAGCGAGAGGCGTCACTTCCAGACGTCGCTATCGTTCACATACTGATCCACCCTGTAATAACCTTTATGTATTAAGACCCGCTTGCCATAACACTTGAACCTACTATCCGGCAAATCGGTAATGTGTTTGTGTAGACTTTGTTATAAAATCTAACACTATTACCTAAAAAACTGTTACTGGTCTTAGTAAGCCTGAAACTTGGAGTGACCAGTTTGTTATGGTTTCTGGTATTTACATTATGTCGGTCTTTTACTAAATCCAGTTTATCTAAGTTTTTCCGGACGTACATCAAATTCTCAAGAATATATTGAGAGGGCAAAGTTAAAATACTGAATTCCTGAAACTTAGTCTTTAATGATTCACGAGGTCCCATATCATAGATTGCTCGAACAGCCCGTTTTTGTAGTAGGAATATGGTGTCTACCTCAGCTGCAGCCCCCCACAACAAAATGCCATAAGATATTAAGCTATATAAGTAAGCGAAGTAGAGCAACCTAGCAGTGGCAATATTTGTTAGCTGGTGAATTTTTCGAATGGCGAACGCAGCAGATTTGATTACAAAATTGTTCTACTAATATTAAATGACATTTTTACAAAATGATTTTGATAATAGTTAAGATCGTATCAATATTAATTATTGCATATATTAAATATACTATCGCAAAGGGTTGGTCAAATTGGTTTTTCATTAATTAATTCCATTACTAAATTAAATAATGTTAATAATATCTTAGAAGACGAGAAATAAAAATATAAAATACCGTAAAATTGAAAAAAAGACTCCGTGAAGCAATAAATCGTGAATTACTTTTTTAAAGACAGCGCCTTTTTGATTAATGTCATGAGAGCCTTTCGCGTCGCGCTCCCGGGAATATACTGCACAAGGAAAAATGTTGACGTGAAATGCCTTGCATAATAACGTCAGTGAACGTAGCGACAAAACAAATACTAAAAAGATTTCACTTAGTCTGTGTTTACTTGATTTTAATGAAATCAAATACGCGAGCTCGCCAGATGTAGTTAAACAAAGAACTTTAGAAAAAAAATGACTTCAAGATGTATTTATTTATACTCATAGATTATTTCTTTTGTATAAAGCTATAAAAGAATATACAAAATAAGTTGGCACAAGGGTTAAAGTTTAGTGTGAAAATTAAGAATAGATCGGTAAAGCTTGTTAGTGTAAAATCACATAGCTTTTGATTTCGCTAGCAGTTTTGGTTAGTTAATTATCGCTCGGAACAGAATTCTAAACAAGGTAGCCATAGTATTATTCGAGTACCCCTTGCGTGCGTCTGGATCTCGAAGTACGGTGGATACGGTATATATCAATTAAAGGGGCAGTTTGACTTTGAGGTCTCTTGCACCGTTAGCAATTGTCGATTACACTTCGACGCCTATTGCCATCTGATTGTACTTCTATGCGACCGGTGTAATTATTGGTTACAATATAACTGGGTATTATCACAAGTAATTAAAAATACACGAATACTTTTCCGCGTGACAAACAAAACGCCATTTTGAATTATTCGTAATGATTAAAAAACTAATTAATAGTATTTAGTTTGTTTTATAAGGTCACAACACTCTATTTTTAATTTGACTGATAAGGCGTAGTGAAATTCAAACACAGAGGTATATGAAAATCAAATTAATACCGCCGCGTAGCGCCCGACCTTTCTTTATTCAAGCCCGAGTATGCGCACGATCGTAATTGCGTTTTACGGCTACGACGCAACCTTATAACGTCATTAATATAAAATGAATGCTACTTAAGTAAACATAATAATATTTCTGAACAAGCAGCAACAAAACAACACATATCATAGAACATTTAATGAAGCCAAATTGGAAATTTGAAAAATTACTAAATAAAGAGAAATATTATAGTGCACATTTTATATATAAAATTCTCGTGTCACAAGGTTAGTAATCATACTCCTCTGAAACGGTTTGACCGATTTTTATGAAAGGAGTCAAAGGAGCAACCCAGTGGATATCGAGAAGACATTTCTTGCCAATATATATATACAGTATAGGTTCGAGTCACAATTGGACCCGATAAGTTACGCTAAAATCGGGTTTTATGTTTTTTAAGATTTTTAGCGTTTGGAAATAAAATAGGAACCGGTAATAACCTATTTGGTGCAGACGAAGTTGCACGGGTCAGCTAGTAAATAAATAAATAGCTTAAGCATTATGAGATTAAAAAAGCCATGGAATATGTTTTATATTTATAATTGTACTAGCAACCGCTCTCCGCTTGATCTTATATAAGTAATATAAAATTCGTTTTTAGATTATACCAGCTGACCCGTGCAACTTCGTTTGGACCAAATCGGTTATCACTGGTTTCAATTGTATTTTTAAATACGAATCATTTTAATAAACCTAACACCTGCTTGCAGCCACTCCTACGGTTTCCAATTGTGAATCCAAACTATCAAGGGACTCACTCAAGCATATACCCAGACAGTAAGTGAGAAATCTTTTAAAATAAGCCTACAACCCGTCCGTAGCATCATCTACCGGGTTCAATTAAAATAAAAACTAACCTACATACTCGTATATTGGCGGTAATGTAAAAAAAAGCTTTAGAGGTCTATGGACCCCCAGTTGGAACGAAGTTCCTTTCCCTTTTTTGTAGACGTTTACTATACAGTCAGTATAGTTTACATTATAAAATATCAAGTTGATAGAGTTAAATTGTAAATTAAACGAAAAAAAAAAGATAAATGAAATACTGATATCATAACTATTTTCTTTCTACTTGTATTAAAACTTTTTCAGACTCCATTGTATTGAAGAAAAATATAAATATTAAAAAGATATAAGCACGATACGTCAAGTATCACTTGCCTGTAACTATTCGTCTAAGAACTAGCAACGGTTTCGACAGCGAATTTCAATAAGCCAGTTTTTTATATATCTTTATGTTCTACCGAACAGGCTACCATGCCGGTAAACGTTGCGTTTATTAGTGCATATCGCAGGCTTACAGGCAAAATATTGTTTTTATATAATTTTTGAACGTTTTGTTTTTCACTAACTTTGAAACGCTACTAAAACATGAAATTATTATTGCCAGACATTTTTGTTATTAACAATAATGCGCCAGACCCTATTTTTTGTAAATACAATAAGTATGTTCAAACCATGTTAAGATAGATAGCTGTAATTTTAATATTATTTTATTTAGACATAAAAGAGGGTAAATTAAAAATAATATGTATAGAATAAAGTAGCTATGTCTATAGCTTAGCGCGACACTGGCTGTATGATAAAGATAGCGATAATTGTCGAAGCGCCTGTTATAGATGCATGTATTCAAAATGTATTTTGCCACTATAGCATGTGAGACGCTATCATGTATCTGCATTCTTCTGCCTTTTGTTTGCAGGATCACTTTCGTTTTGAAGGTCCATCCTTGGGATTCATGGACTATCAGGACGCGCGATCTTTCCCCTGACCCGTTTATTACGGCTTTATTCTCTTCATTTTTACATGAAATTGAAAGGTTCGTTGTTTGTTCAACTTAAGGGAGACGTCCATTAATTACGCGAGGTGTTTTTGAGAATTTGATCCCCCCCCTCCTCTACCCTCATGGTCAGACGTCGTGAGATTTTTTTCGGACTCCCTTAATCTCACGTGATATCTTCCAAAATTTTTGAGTGTAAATGCGTTGGATCTATTCAAGAAAAACAATTGGCGTCATTACTTTTATTAAGACTAGTTTTTGAGATAGCTACCTACTGTGCTGCTTTACGGCGTTCGGTAACCACGATACATTTTACTAGGAATGGAAACAGCGCTCCATGACTTTTCCGCTAATTAAAAATTGAGGACCACATTTCGATATATTAATACCAAATAACTTTACATCTATTTATGGATTTTGATATATAGATGAATTAAGTCAAATTTCGGGATATATTCTTCTAGAATTATGTTTTACTTTAAATTCATCTGATTCAATAACATTCACACCCTTTTTTTTTAAAAAAAAAACGTGTTATTGGTCGAAAACTCCTTTCTTCCTTGTGTCAGATTTAGTGAGATTCGGCTTGACTATCTCCCCCCTCCGCTCTTTATTCCCCCACGTAATTAATGGACACCCTGTAATGTTCAGAATTAGAAATTAATTAAAAATCATCGCACTGCCACCATAGATTTCATTGGCGAGGTGACTACGGTAGTAGGCGCTAAAAATAAGTAACGTTAGAGCAATTGTTGGAGTATGGAAAAACTGGGTATACAATAGTGGATCTACGTATTAGAAATTGATAAATAGATAAAAGGTAAATAAAATATTAAATGAGCCTGAAATTCTAATATAAATTAGACAAATAGAAAATATCAAAATTTACTGTAATAATAAAACCGATAAGACGTCATATTAGTTTTATATTATAATTTTAAATCATATTAAACCAATAAAGAATAATATTAATTAAATAACAGAATGAAATTAATTAGAAGTGGACTAAGAATGTATCGTTATTATATAAAA
This sequence comes from Antheraea pernyi, assembly GCA_015888305.1. NCBI lineage: Eukaryota > Metazoa > Arthropoda > Insecta > Lepidoptera > Saturniidae > Antheraea > Antheraea pernyi. Next base: position 391,934 of record MU158846.1, on the reverse strand, counting down.
AGAGAAGTAGGTTACGTTGAAAATCCTAGAATAGAAATAAGACTGAACAGTATAAAAAAGAAAGAAAAGATATGAAATAAAAGGATCTACAAATGGAAAAATATATAAATTAAAAAATACAAGAATAAATAAAAACAATGGGAAAAAGGTCTCGGATCACGTCTGAGGAGTATAGGAACTATAAAAAAATGTCCAGAATGGTTGAACCGATATTATCGGAACTTTATATAGAGGAAATATTTTATAGTACTGCCTAGTCCGTGTCCAATTTTTTGACCGGTCTGAAGTAGATGCGTAGAACACGGATCTAGGTATCAAAGGGACACAGAAGAGGCGAAGGCGGAGCAAGCTCGCCCGCGCTAGTGTCTCGTTTCTATTTCACCCACTCTGATACGTGTGACTGTCAATGCATTGCAATGCAGTACAGTAATATTCAGAATAGTTTGTTGTTAATTCTATGTTATTGCCATTTTCGTTATTTTATTTTTCGTTATTTATATTTGTTATTACTAGTAGTGATTATTTATTACAATATATGCTACAAGATATACCGTACAGATAGAAACAAATACTATATAAGGCTGATCATTCATTTAAAGTACGCGATCACGCAAAACGCACCAACCATGTGATTAAATGTTATCTGGAGTTAATTATAACTGACAAATACTTTATATGGGGTACTGTTAATGTTCTACATACTATTGTTATTTGTAGTTTTTATTGTTATTTTATTTACCAAGTAACGAGATATACAGACATATAGAATATTTCCAAAGAATTATTGATAAAAATGAACAGACAATAACAATGCAATGCAACTTTTATATATATATACTCTCAATTGAAATAAACAAGTTTTTTAAATTAGCTCTCAAAGCTTTTACAAGACGACACAAGCAGAGTTTTATTTTCATTTCACATGCAAATTCTTCTAAAAGTTGCAGCGTGGTCATTATACCGCCACATCCATATTACTTAATATAAGGCAGATATTTACTTGAATCATAAACTCATGAAAAACGTTATATATTGTACGCTACATACAGATACGCCATATACAGAGCGGCCAAAAACTTTGACGGGGACTATACATATCATGATTTCCGATTGGAGCTAAATAGTAATAATGCTAACTTAATAACATCTATAAATAAAAAGGTGATGTACTTATAATATCATTGATGACAATCCTTTATTATTGCAAATAAAACTGGTAGGTAAAAATAACGTACATTGGTGTTTTGTAAGCACGAAGAAATAATAAAGCCACAGGTTTGGTTGGGTAATTAACAGACTAACACTATATTACCAAAAAATAATTAGCGGGTTTGTTTTATACACATACATTCTTCGTACAGTCTATCCAACCCATCTTCGATCTACCTCTACTCTCACATAGGTCCACTTTCGTAGCTTCACTACGTTATTAACTATTTTAATTAATGCAGCGCCCTCTAATGGCGAGCTATAATAAAATGGATAGTTCCAGAATATTTATTCCCTTTGTTAAAATATTGACATATACCTACCAATCGTTGAAAATGTTTTGTATACCTACTTTATAAGTTTTTTCGTTTGACCACAATCACATGTAATGTTAAATAACGATTTGCTCTAAGGCGGTAAATACGACAAACCTAGAGAGGGGCTGGCTCTCAAATGCGTGTGCCGGTACACACCAACAGATGCTCGGCGATAGATTTACAACTTGAAGGGATAGCTAGCGGGCGGCGGACTTAGAAAAAGCCCAACCACCATGGTGTTTACGTTGACCGCGCGCTCCGACTCACTTTCTAGGGTTCGAACCCACGTCCATCGACGCGGTGTCCAAATACACTTTCAACTAAGCCATCATCGCTTTATGCGTGAAATGATGTTAGAATTTATCGATACAAGATATAACATAAATAGCTTCTTTATGAAAAAAAATGCCGGCATCTTCTATGTATATACATATAAAAGTATAAAAATTTAGATTTTTGTGAAAAAAATGTTGCAGGTGTCCAGTAATAAGTTATATACTATATTTTCATCATTTTTTAAAATGTCTGTCTGTCTGTTTCTTTGAACATGTATCACTGCTAAAGTACTGCACGAATAAACCTCATCAAGAGAGTCATAAGAATGTCCTCGAGTAGCATTTAGTCTTAGTTTCATTAAAATCGGTTCAATCTATCAAAAGTTATTGTAATTTTAATGACAACGTGACTTAAGTACAAGAGATAATTAGATAAATAAATGAACTTAATACATTCAGATGATTTTATTAATCTATGTTTTTATACATCAGGTTTCACGCGAACGAAGTAGCAGGCATAGCTAGTTAATAGTATAAGTACCGGTCTATCATATAACTAATAATTCCTGCGAGCATAATAATAATAATTTAAAGCAGTGCAAACTTTTTTTGCTTACCAACTTTACGACAGATTAAAAATTTAAAACCGTTGAAAGATTATTTTTTTGTATTTATATATATGTACGTTAAGTTAGCACAGGTGCAAACATTGCGTAGCTCAGAAAATGTAAAATAAATAAAAATATCTCGCGTAATATAAGTCGCTTATTAATTGTCGTAATCATTTACACAATAAATGCTTCGTTTCGACAAAACTTAGACTTGGATGCTAGTTACTATTTCACGCATCAACTACTATATAAGTTTTAATTAAACATTACAGTAATATAGTTTATAGCTCCTAATAACACATAGGCTATAATTTATAAAGGTATTGTTTGGATTGGCCAAAATATAACGTCAAGTGTCAAGTAAGTTTTAAGAAATGCTGCAGTCTGAGAACTATTCGTGTGTGCTTTATAAACTTCTTCTTCGTTAACAGTTACACGAAAACAATATATGGTATCATAGTTTATAACAACACACAGGTACGTTATAATTACGGGTAAATCATAATATTTTATACTTAGAAGGTATTTTAAATAAAGGAGAGTGTGAGCTTATACGGGGTACAAGTGAAACTTAGTATTCGGATTTTATTTTTATTGTAGCACGGCAAAGTGACTACACTATGCTTGATAGTAAGCACAGTACTATCCAAAAACAACGGTGACCATCGAAAGACAAGCCATCTTTCGCCGGTCACCGCTGTCATGCCGACCTGCGTAAACGTTAAGAGATTAAAAAAAAAAACACTATGGAGATGGTAAACATTAGTTTTCGGCATAATTTTGTAATATTTTAATATACATTAACTATATAAATAATACACAACACAGAATACTTTTTAAAAGTGCGCGGTGGTCACCACGGTCCAACAGAAAATAACGTCCTATACATTTCTCCCTCTCTCGTAATATAAGTCGCTTATTAATTGTCGTAATCATCGTCGTCGTCCTATACATTTCTCCCTCTCTCGCTTTCCCTTTCTTTGTATATACAGGAAAACCTCGTTAAGTTAAAAACCAAGGTAAATACAAAATATTTTAACTTATAGAGATTTTAATTTATCAAACGTTTGCCACATATGCCATAAAAAAAAAAAAATTGTATTTATATATATGTACGTTAAGTTAGCACAGGTGCAAACATTGCGTAGCTCAGAAAATGTAAAATAAATAAAAATATCTCGCGTAATATAAGTCGCTTATTAATTGTCGTAATCATTTACACAATAAATGCTTCGTTTCGACAAAACTTAGACTTGGATGCTAGTTACTATTTCACGCATCAACTACTATATAAGTTTTAATTAAACATTACAGTAATATAGTTTATAGCTCCTAATAACACATAGGCTATAATTTATAAAGGTATTGTTTGGATTGGCCAAAATATAACGTCAAGTGTCAAGTAAGTTTTAAGAAATGCTGCAGTCTGAGAACTATTCGTGTGTGCTTTATAAACTTCTTCTTCGTTAACAGTTACACGAAAACAATATATGGTATCATAGTTTATAACAACACACAGGTACGTTATAATTACGGGTAAATCATAATATTTTATACTTAGAAGGTATTTTAAATAAAGGAGAGTGTGAGCTTATACGGGGTACAAGTGAAACTTAGTATTCGGATTTTATTTTTATTGTAGCACGGCAAAGTGACTACACTATGCTTGATAGTAAGCACAGTACTATCCAAAAACAACGGTGACCATCGAAAGACAAGCCATCTTTCGCCGGTCACCGCTGTCATGCCGACCTGCGTAAACGTTAAGAGATTAAAAAAAAAAACACTATGGAGATGGTAAACATTAGTTTTCGGCATAATTTTGTAATATTTTAATATACATTAACTATATAAATAATACACAACACAGAATACTTTTTAAAAGTGCGCGGTGGTCACCACGGTCCAACAGAAAATAACGTCCTATACATTTCTCCCTCTCTCGCTTTCCCTTTCTTTGTATATACAGGAAAACCTCGTTAAGTTAAAAACCAAGGTAAATACAAAATATTTTAACTTATAGAGATTTTAATTTATCAAATTATGTTACAGAGTGATTGGTGAGTTCTTATTTTTGCTCGAATGCGCCAGAAGAAATGGTAAAATAAAATACATGCACAGATTACATAAAAAATAAAACTTTATTTAAACTGTAATTTACTGAAGTCTTTTTTTTTGTTTTAAACAGTTCGCGGTTTCTAAACCGATTGGATTTTCTACGATAAATAGAGACTTTTCACTTCTTCTATCGCTTTCAATATATTAGTGTGTGTTAGTGTTGTTAATTTTCCTTTTGAAGTCATTATATTTAGGTAACTTTTATCACAAGCACAGTATCCCGGACAGTGATTAACAACTAATGTTTGAAGTAAGTCGCTGTCCTAACCACCGCAAATACAACTTTTAGGGATTTCAAAGAAACAATAGGTGATTTTATACATACTTATTGTTTGTGTTAAAAATTTAACTAGATAGTTTAAACGCATGCAAACAATACATTTCCACAAACTTTTTGTTTTGTACATTTATTCCAAGTGACTCATTGGCAGACAGTTTACGTTATAGAGGGTGTGTATTTTAAGTAGGTAATAAAGGTTTTGGGCTCTGAAGGGAACGGATAAATATTTTTTTTGTAATTATGGAGGTTTTTACTTTATCGAGGTTTGTGTTATCGAGGTTCTACTGTATTTCGAGTGTATTACGAATATCCTATCTCATTCTGTCACAACCTAAAACCTAAATATAAATGTATAGCGATCTCCTTTTCGTTACTCATTTTCGTTTGATAAAACCCAATGCACAGCGGCCCAAAAGAAGTATAACTTCAAACAATGTATACAGCGCGGCGAACCAATTTCTAATTATAAAGTTCTAACTAATCACTTGTTTTTAAGTCTTACTAACCTTGGAGATAAAAGATGGAATTAATCAATAAAGATCTCTAATAAAAGTGAGAAAACACGCAAAACCATGGAAATTTCGTTGTTCGATTTTTTTAATACGTCATGTATGTCGTAGTGTTTTAACGAAGAGAGTCACTTCTTTGTTCAAAAAGCTTTTACGCAGCTTAGAAACTTTTAACATTGTTATTAATGCAAATTAGTATGTTATGGGAGAAATGTCCGCCATCTTTATAGATATATACTATAATATAAGTTGGTATGAGGAGGGCGGGCTTCGTGGCTAGGTCCACAGGGTACCCTATATAAAGCCAGGAGCACTGAGCTTCAGTCTAGAGCACTTGTTGCGTTCATTCGGGTGTCGCTTGCCGTGCCGACTGCAAGTCGCTGCAACTGCGGTATCGGTCCTCACAGCGAGCTGGTGCCAAAGGCTGGTCTTTTAGGTGAGTATCTACTTATTATTTTAAAATTCAGTTTATAATATTTGTATTAAATAATATTATTATTTCTTTAAACAATACTTTTAATTTTTTAGTATTATTTTTAATTTCAGTTTATAATATTTTGATTAAAATTCAATATTCAATTATAAATGTATTTTTTCTTGAAATAATATTCTTTATAAGTTCTCGCAAACAAAAATTCACAGTTATCTCAACGTTATGAACTTCGCGAACGAAGTTTTAGTTTGAATTTGCGAAGTAAAGTCATGTATCTTTACTTCACGTCACGTCCTCAACAAATAAATATAATATAATATTTTGTAAAGAAAAGTGATATTAAAATTATTTTAAAGTATATGTTTAATAATCCAATTTTAAATTAACATAATAAATAATAATTTTAGTAACAACATAAGTTATGAAATCCGTAATAATACAGTAATTATTTATGTTTTTATTTCAATTAATTAACAAAAATATCGAAGGAAAGAAAACTGAATATGCCGTATATAATCTCTTTAAAAAATAATCAGGAAGTTTAAACTTTACATTAAAGTCAAGAAAATGATGCTGATTAATATGAAGAGTCTTTATGCGAGTTCACCAAGTCCTTTAAAATGTAATAGTCAAAGTCTATAAGTCTTTATACTACCACATATAAAATTCAAAATATAAAAAACATGCTTAAAATATTGATAAAATAAATATTTAACTATAAAATATCTTGCAAATTAACATTTCCAACTTTTTTCTACACATATCAATACAGTCCACATTACTTGTGTGAATTAGTAAATAGTTTTCTCATATTTTTCAGATTGAAATTTCATATTTCAATGTAACCATTTCTTTTGTGAGATATTGAAGAATTGTTATTAATTCATGAACAATATTTATATAAAACTAAAAACGAAATAAATCAAGTAGGAAATTTCAAATTTCCTACAAAATAAATAGACAACGTAAATTAGCATTTATATAAAACACACCATATAATAATAATAATTATTACATAGTATAAAACAAAATCTCCTACCGCGTCTGTCGGTCTGTCTGTTCGCGATAAACTCAAAAACTACCGAACGGATTTCATGCGGTTTTCACCGCTGGATAGTGATTGATGAGGAAAGTTATTAGTATATAATTTGTCAAGGATTTTTTCATAATCAGGGCGGGACAATGTCTGCCGGGCTCGGTAGTTTAATATAAAAAGCGCGTTATCGATTTTAACCCGCAAAAGTGACTGCGCGTACATCTAGATTACAGATGCAACTGTACCTTACAAATATATCATGTCTTTATCCAATGACTTAATAAAATATAACTGAAGTCCGGTTTGGCTTGCAGTGGCGCTAAAGCTATACGACGCCATTATACAATTAAAATCTATGCAGACGAGTATGTTACAAATGATGATCAAAATATTCCATTAAACAAGATAATTATTTTAAACTTAACAGTTTAAACAAAAGAACCAATTGATTATTCAAAGAAAATTTGCAGACAAAAAATAACAGTCTAAATAACTAATTATATATATTGTCTCAGTTCTTTTTGTTTTAAATTTCGTATATAATTTTAACCATTTAGAGTGCGACACATTTTCGATACGATTATTGAATAAGATGTGAGCGAGCTACCGCTAACCGCAGTCAGGCGCCGCGACGATATGTAGATTCGATCCCTCCAATGATCCTGAGCTCTCAAACAAGAAACACATCGTAATGAAAGCATAGTGCTATGGGTTTTGTAATATCCACATGGTTATTAGCCTTGGCTTGAAAATCTGTCGTCAAGTATCTAGCATATACATGTTCCGATAGATATACTTAATAGCCAGTTTAAATGTGTAAATAAATAAGTTTTAACCACTTTTGGAGCATTATTCATATTTTTACAATTGAATTGGTTAGGGTAATAATTAGGGGTCGTAAAAATAATTGTCTATATGACTATAAATTCTACATTTTCATTAAATCTATTTGACTTGACGTGGGGATTATACAAAAAAAAACTTTAACCGTTTCAATTAATATTGATCAATTTTACATGTACTAGAGGGATAGTTTAAAATATATATATTCATTGTAAGTTATATATACTTGTATATATTATTATGGATTATTACATATCACGTTCGGCGGAACAAAGACAGAGATGCAAAATGTTAACAAAGCGTGAGCTGTCTCTACTTATCTCTTCAAATATTTAGTTTTATATCTATGCAATTGGTTCATAATGGTCAGCTCGTAGCTTCGTATTCATATTGCTTTTAAGCAAAATGTGATATGTAAAATTATCCTAAGTAACTTATATTTTGTCTAACAAATTATCTTTTTGTACCTGACGAAGTGTAACGCTTTTTTTTGTTACATTGTTGGCTGTTCAATAAATAATTGTATCCAATATGAGTTTTAATCTTTTATGCGATGTATATTTTTGACCACAATCTGACCTGATGTTAAATGAAAATGTGTTATCTGGATTTTTTTTTGTATAAAAAATAATTCCCGCTCAAGGTATCAATAAATCTGTATAACAGATACACTGTTTTTCAGTTTGGTTTAGTCAGTTTCACACTAAACGTAATAATGTGATAACAATAATGAGAACAGGTTAAAACTAAAGAGATTGACCGGAGTAGTGTTGTCTGAACACACCAATATGCGTTACGAAGGTGGCAACTTACCAGACAAGCATAAAAAAATACAATCTAAATGCTAAGGTTACGTCACGATGTTTTCCTTCACCAAAAACTCCAGCTTATTCATGTTTTCTTTTATTCAACGTGGCAGGACATAATCCCAGTACCTGATGGTAAAATAGTAGAATCCAAAAACAACGGCGCCCACCGAGAGATTGCAAACCTGTACAAACTGATCCTACAATATGACAAATCAGAAGAGAGTCACCTTCCGACCTGCCTGTCTAGTAGATAGTTTGTGTCGGGACAACCGCACTACTACGACGGCCGTACACCTGATGTTTAGTAATTGCGATACAGATAAATAACATTTTCGTAAGATTAAAACTCATGTCAAACCACGTGTTTATCAATTCTATGTGAACAAAAAGGATAGTTTGACAAAAGTAATTCAATATATAGAATAATATATACTGTGTATATATTTTAATGTCCTATTTATTACATGTCACAAATAAACGTCCAGAGATGCAAAATGATAACAAAGCCGGCTGAAGCGTTGTTTCTGTTTTCGAAGAGTTCGAAATTGTATAAATATGCATTTAGTAAGTAATAATCAGTTTTTTACTTTGTATTCATATTGCGCTTAAGCAAATTGTGATATGTTATAATACCTTTTCTAACTGCTATTTTTGTCTAACAATTATCCTTCTATACCAAATGGGGCTTAACTTTTTATATAGGTTATCGTTGAAATATAGATTTAATATTTCGAATGGTACTTAATATTATTAGTTTCCTGACTATTCAGCTAAAAAATATTATTACATGTAGTGAATTCTTCAAACATACGGCGGAGTCGAATATAAAATCAAAGATTATTTTGTTACTTCAAAAGAAAAGATATAAACAAGAAAATCTGCACAGACAACCACATTGAAATCGAAAAATAGATAGGTAACGAATCAATTAAACTCGCGAGCGACATAAAGAATTGCGATGTGCCATATCGAACCGTATTCAATGTAGTTGAAAGTTATTAGTAGAGGAAAGGTCAGATCAACTTAAACAATAAACATATTATAGGTTAGAGATATAGCGAACTAATTTATTATGAGAATATGAAATTGCACAGATTCTATTTTGTCTAATAACATTATTAATAGCAAGTACCAGCAGTATTTTGTAGTTTATATAAACCATGGTGTAGTCAAAGATCGTAACTTACGCCTTGACATGAAATTAGATTCGAGACGTGAGTGTCTAAAAACATAAACTTAAAACTCTAGCTAGATAAATATTAATAAAGTCTAAATCATTTAGTTAGGTTAAAACTCAGGCTCATTGTAAGATTCGAAATCGTCGATCGTTCATCCACCAACATTGAAGTCAACGTCATTGACTATAGTTCAAAAATACATATTTTTCTTGATAATAATCATAACGACAAATTAAACATCAACATATTGTTGCTCAATACGAAAGTGAATAATCAGTTTTATCTTATACGAGATATAACAATGTAAAAAAAGTCGAGGCAATCATAAGGACTCCCGACAGAAGTGAAAACTCAAAACAATGAAATAATTGTTTTTTTTTTCGAATTTTTAAATTAATTATAGCGTGAATTATAATGTCTAAAGTTAATAATTGGTAAATTGGAATTATTATCATTAGACTGGTTTTCACATATATTGGCACTCCGAACAGTAATTATTTACTTTTTCATATAGTTTATGAATCAATCAAACATATGATGGGCTGCACGATATCAATACAAAATATAAATATTACATATACACAGGCTGCTATACTGATGATGATTATTCCGACCAGTTTCGGCCATTGCGATCACTTTAACCACTAAACTTAGAAATGGCGCTGATGCGCTCGAAGATGGCTTATGTAACCCATCTTCGCGGCGAAACTTCGTGCACATTGAGGGCACGCGAGTACGCCGTTCTCATAATGATATGTTATAGCAGCAGGAGGGCCAGCCTTTGACCTTTAAGGTCTGTTTTACGCTGAGCCTCGAACTCGCGTGCTTGGCTGTTCACTATTCTAGGCGTCGCTAGTGTGACGCACTCGCGCAAACGCAATACGCCCGGTCATACTTATTAACATCTCATGACGCGAAATTATAAATTTACCTGCTGCCGAAAATACGCTCAACGCACTTAAAGAAGTTTCCACTTCGAAAATAAGATTAATTTATTCACTTTAACATTATCATTACTTTACGAATAAAAATCATTGCAAATACATAAATACAATAAATATGCGACATATAAAACTTTTGTTTTTTGTTTTCTTTTTACCACTTTTAAGATATTTATTGCTTCAAGACATATGTATGTACAGTTTCGGAGTAAATGTAAATCATTTTGTAAATCATCGCTTGCAATAACGATAACTGGTGGGCGTCCAGTGTTCGACATTTGACCATAGTTCATTGATTTTTTAAAGTTTGAACTTTATTAGGGTTCCTTTGTCAACTTACTTCTATAATTAAAGGTTTTCATCATGGCTAATCAGTTATTTGCCACTTTAAATTATATAAACATGAAAAAAATCTATGTCTAAATGAAATAATAATTATAAATTTGAAACAAAAAACAGGCGGTTACATAAAGTGGTAAAACTCTCATATTTTAAGTAAATATAATTTTACGAAAATAACTCACTCAACTCAAGATACAATTCTCAATTAATTGCTGAGTGATATTGAATTAAATGTAGTCTGTACATTATGAGGAATAGTTATATGCCCAGTAACATCGCTTGGAAAAGTAATGGATACATAATATAATCAAATGATGAATCTAAAACAAAGATATTTTTAATACTACCAATAACTTTTGAAAAGAATTCATTTTTGTTCAAAATTCATCTTCAACTATATAAAAATATAATTGCTATATCAGATTTAACTGCACCATTGTAACCGCGGATATCCAAGTCATGGATTACTTTCATGAGCAAACAAAATTTTGTTATTTTTAATTTACAAAGTATTTTTTTGCTCCTTTTTATTGAATCATCATTTTAAGTGAGTTCACCATAAAATGACTAAATAGTAAAATATAGACATTGACTTTGGTAATATTGCTTTACTCTTATGATAACATGAAGCAAAATGGAAGCAGTCCTGTTACCTAATAAATTTGACATTCAATAACACCAAAGAGAATAAAGCCACGCTGAAACTATTACTGGTTTCAGCATGAATGGGTCGGCTCGTCCGGGGTACTACCACCCGACCCATAGAAAACCGGCGTGGTGGTGGTTCAGTGGTTCCATAAATTATGTATCAATTAATTTTGAATGTATGTTATGAATTGACATATTTATATTATTATACAATTAATTTACAATTTGACCAGTTGATTTCAAAGGGCATGCAACGTCAGTCATGTTAAAAATATTGAAAAAGGTAATTCGGTCGAAAGGTAGTTCGGTAAAAATTAGGGTCGGTCTCCATAGGGACCTGGAGATACCTAAAATCACTCACAATTAGTCATTTTGAAAAAGCCACGAATCATCCCAGCCCGTTAGTGGTATCCACCGCAAATTACGAAACCGTACCAAACGCTGCTTGTTATAAAATACGTCTGACATGAAAGACTGAGTGCCTTTAGTGCTCGTTTTAATAGTCCGGTGAAGCTATCAAGACCTTGCTAGATAAATAGCGTAGTCAGTTCGAGAAAAAAAAAAGTTTTAACAATTGGCCTAAATGCTCAAATGTTTCCGCATTGATTCGAATAGGCGGGGGCCATTCTTCCATCTTCATGCGCCATAGGGAGCGCACGCAGTATATTTTATCATCATCCATTCCAGCATTTTTAACAATTGATATAAAATGTATTCCTAACACATTATACATACTCAAGACTGCATCAACATTCTTTAACATTAAAACTTATCTGTAACACATTATAATTTCGGATAACTCTTAAAACTAATCAGGTTATCTTAATCAGGTTATACTAAATGATCTATACATGGCTGGCTGTCTGCAACAGTTTAGAAATTAGGTATACTTTTAATTTAAACATTGTCTAAAACTATTAAATTCCAATAAACGTGATTGTTCTAATAAGGTTCCCTTTGTATGTGTTATTAATTGAAACTCGAAATTTGATATTGAAATACCACGCTCGTTGGAAAAATATGTAAAATTATTTTACTTTGTTATTCCTACGATTGATTGTGTTTCGAGTAGGTATTTCTCTCGTACTGAATTGCATTATGGGGTTGGGGTTGAAGGTAAAATGTCTGGTAGTAAATGGACGAGTATTTCTAAAGTGGATTTAATTAATTTACCGAAAATTGAGGAAGACCATTAGCAAAGGCTCGCTACATATTTACCTATCTTTAAAATTCGATAGCATACGACTAATTTATTAGATTATGTAATGTAATACACAGTTTTGACGAACTGCATTTCAATGAAGAATATAAGGACGTGTCAACGGCACGGTTGACTATTGTATTGAATATTAAGACGTGTACGGAGAGTTAGATATTATGTACATTTTTTTTCCTGCGCACCTTTTTTCTGAAATTATTTTAACTCTACAGCAGCTTAAAACGAGCAAGACAATATATTATTATTATATGTTGTATTTATATTAAAAGAAATAAAACTTGTAATTACACGGCGTGACTTTATTGAGGGATCATAGACAACAACCCAAAAATGTATTACTACAGACAGTATATTATAATATATAGGGATGGACATACAAAATAGTGTTGTGCCAACAGATAAAGAAGGGATTAAATTTATTATTACAATATTATACTTAACTAGTTACCGCTAATTGTTAATGTTATTATTTATTATTTTATTTACCTCGAATTTGTTAAGAAGATATGTATTTTCCGAGTGTGAACATTGTTAAGGTACTAAACCCTAGTATTACTTTTTTTTTCGAACTGACTACGCTATTGACCAAGCAAGGTCTTAACAGCTTCACCGGAATACTAAGGCGAGCGCTTAAGGCACTCAGCCGATTTTATTTTGACAACTAGCTCAAGGGTGCGCCGCACACCTCGGCTTTGGCTGTTGCCTGATACATGCAATTCGCGACCTATCTGAGCTAACCTAAGCTAAACTAACTATTCATACATATATGAGTTGTTGAAACATGTATGTGTACCAAGCATACATAACTCAACAACTCTTATATATATTTTGTATCGGATAATATTCTAAACTATTTCAGTTTGGTAAGGGAAAAAAGATAAAAGCCTTCCACTTGCATGTGTAAGCGTGTATGCGTGCACGTGTGTGGAGGTGACATGAGTAATGTTGTCGCAGTGATGTCAGATTTTGTGTCACTGTATCGCGCGACCTAGTATCACGCTGCGTCTCGAATAAGGCGTAGGTTCACAAAGGGTGACGCTCGGTTAATTCATCGATGTTGAATTTTAATACACCTATTTAGCTATGATTTCTTTTCCAATATTTTTATAGATGAAATTTCACGCGGACGTAGTGGTGTGCATAGCTAGAATTATACTGTAAGAGCTTAGAATAGTCTTTCCTATTTATACTATTAACAAAAATTATTTGCCGAACGTATGTAGGCGCATCTCTCCAGAACAACTGCACCTATTTGACTAATTGTTTTCTTTGTTATAGTCATAATTGTAAGGATAAGAATTTAATGAAAATTATTTACTTCGAGTTCTTTAAAAACTCATGAAATTCGAAATAAAACCAAAGTTTACAATCAAATTTTAAATTAATATTTATGTGCTTACTAATTCTTTCTATAAAAAGTCAATGATCACATAAATTTAGAATATTATTTGTTGAACATTGCCCCCGGTACGTGCACACTTTGAACCTACGAGAATATAGTAAATGGAGAAACAACTAAGTAGGTAATGATATAATAATCGTTGATGGTACAAAGTACAATGCGTCTGGGATACTAAGGGGGTGGCGTGGGATTGAGAGGACCTGCGAACAAACTACATAAAAAAAAATCTAAGATATTTTGTTTGTTACCTCGAACAATAGTTACCTTTTAATGTTAAAGTTAATATAAGTAAAAGTGTATTCTTTGATATTAAATATTTATTATTAAAAGTGCATTTTTTTCAATCTCGCGGACGCGCCCCACATAATTTACTGAATATTGGTTGTTAGTATATACAGAGCGAAAATACTTATGTATATATTTATAAAAGTCAGTTTTGTCGTGTAATAATGAATTACAAAGACGCAAACGTTTTAAATAAGCATTGCGTAAAAACAGGTGTAGATATGTTAAGGATTGTTGTATTTAAGTGTTTAGTATCGCGCCGTAGTAGGAAATCTTGCCCGCAGCTGTTTGCGATATTGATAACTGTTGTAAGCCCATCACAAATTATTACACTATAAAACACGAACGTTCAGCACCTCTAAAGTAGTGTCATCATAATACATTTATCAGACTCTGGACCCACTATACATACTCCCTTCAGGGGATCTTAATCAAAAGCTTTCCTTAGTTTTATGGTATTCATATTAAAACAGTAATCAGGAATTGAAATGTAACAAGTGTTAAGTCGAACATGGTGTTATAAAATGATTTCAAATGTGTATTTATAACAAAAACAACATAAGTAAATACATTTATAGTATCGTAAGATATCGCCATCTCCATTTATACAATCAACAATGGAAAATGTCATTGTATTTATTTTATCACGCTATTTCAGGAAACACTTTATTTATCTTATTTAATTGGAAAGAAACGTGATATCTTAGAATCTTTGCAATAAGAGTCAGTTAATTGGAACAAATATAAAGCAAGACATCTATTGAATGAAGTATATTATTTTCACTCCACTTAAATCTAGAGAAATGTACCCTGAATTAATAGCTACTACCAATCGAAGAGAAAATTCTATTTATAGAACTACCACTTTAGTCGTAATAATAGTTGAGTTTGTCGACCGACGCCTATATCTTTCCGTGTGGGTGGGCTTGAACCCTGAAGGTTACTAAAAAGATTTTAGAAATTTGCATTCATTAAATCATTAAAATTGATATCATTATTGGCTGACGATGAAGGAAAACATCGTGAGGAAACCTGGACCTGAAAAACTTTGTTGCATTACCGATATGTCTTCAAAAAATTTGGTAACACATTTAACCCAAAAGTTTAACCCAACAAGCTATAATCATGATTAGTACAAAGCAGAAATACCAAAACTTGGTCTTTCGTGGTTAAATTTTACCGTCTCTGATGCAGATATTAATACAGGCCGGGGTTAGATACCCCCTAGACAGTGGACTGTATTAAAATGGGCTGAAGGTAGATAGACCTTAGATATTCCTTTGTAATCAGGATAAAGGCTCTCTTACTTTATAGTCTTCATCGCCGCTGTTGACGATGTTAATCAAGCACACGCGTTGTTGTGTTGTACTGTTATACGTATAGTGCCGAAGAGTGAATATTAAAGAGAGTGACGAGCGAGTCGGTCATCTCCGATTTTTACTTACATGTAATATGTGAGTAACAGTTTGGACCACACTCAAACCAACGACCGAATAACTGGTGTTGCCGCTGTTAAATGTGATTCTTATCCTGCCGACGTAAAATTATCCAAGAATTATATTATTGTAAAGTAGCAATACAAGATGAACTTAAAAGAAGTAATATATAAAATGAGGAAATAAATTCAGTGTTGGAATTTTATTTATCAGTTCGAAGCTTAAAATTTTCGGGGTATTTAGTATTCTTTCATATGATGGGAATTTCTTAAAGCCTGGTCAATTATTATAGTAAATAAGTGAATCAGAACACGTATGTCACGACTTCTATCGAATGAGAACAAGATACTATAACTTTAAGACCGTTTGGTTAGCTACAATGCTCAAATTGAATATGTGACGCCAAGCACCTATTGATGTGTTCCGGCAGTAACACGTAAGGGCCCACCCCTCTAGGCTTACCATCTTGAACCACATCAGGTGGGATTGTGCTCAAACGCTAAATAGTATAAAGTATTCAAAAAATAATTTTTTACTTATAATTATTCCACGTGTTTTGTATTACCCTTCTTTTGTTTTATTTTTTTATATTTTGTACTACATACCAACAACCACATGTGCGGTTCAAAGAAAATTTTATAATCCTTCATAAAAAATAAACATACAACTTTACATTATAAAGCTTAAAATTAAAACACTAAAAGGTTCGATATAATGAGTTCTTATGGTTTTTTTTCTGACAAATTAATATCATAATTTTAATATAACAATCTCCTCCATGAAAACCACTCAGGTGTGCCAACTTCCACAGCAATTAGTCAAAAGTTGTTGGAGCTTTTTACCAACATTCATTTTTACATAGAATATAATACAAATACCATCACTTTAAACATTAATTCATACACAAACAAAATTAACAATTAACATTACTTTAAAATGTTTGACCTTTTCCCAAAATGTACTAAGTAATTAAGTAGATAATTATGAATATGTTTACAGCGTATATTTGTTGTCAAATTTCAAAGCAACGATAATGGCTGTCGAACTCATTTGCATCCATCGAAATGAAAGCTGACGCAAATTCCGCTTTTAGCGTTCAACGAAACTATTAAACATATAGTTGGAAATGACGTAGCACTCATATCAGTTGTTAAGTTCATGTATTGTGTATCATGTAACTGAATACAATTATTAATGGGATTAGACTATTACTTTTACTAGCATTTCGCAATTTCGATGGTGTGGACGCTTAACTTATTCCCATTGTTTTCAAAGAGACAGGGTATCTCAGTAACTAATATTACAACATTACATCTAGGATACTTCTTGTCCCATAAAACACAAGGGGTTCTCCAGGATAACGAAATACAAAAATTTGTAGTTAATGTAACTAGACTTTTTTGCGACACCGTAGTACAAGAGCCAGCAACGTTGGAAGAACGAGAATTTTAAAAAAGCTGGTTCTTTATTATATCTTCCTTTATGCCCTTCCAAACAGGATTCAAGATGCCTGGTAGCCGATTAACGTTGTGTTTTGTAATGTGCATCACACATTTACAGGTGAAAGTTTTGATTTATAAATAATTTTAGGAACATTTTTTTCAGTAACTTTTAAACGCTATTACAACATTAATTTATCACAGTTAGACATTTGTTAAATATATAATAATGTGCCTGATGATATATTTTATAAATCAAAATTATTAATTTCAAACTAGTTTATTTTTTCCATTGCAAAGAAAATATTTCATTTTATTAACCATTATGATATTCACCGTAAACAATGAAAAACAACGATAAATGTAAACATATGACTTGAGACTGATGCCATCTTAAACACATCGATAACATACGCTGCCACAATTATTGCTATCTTTATCGTGCAGCCAGCGCTGCACTAAACTATAGCTATAGCTAAGTTATTCTATATACATATTATATTTACAGCAATAAATCGATCTGACTATTGAGTAAATACTAATTTAATGTCTGGAAGATTAAATTTGTAGTTATTTATGCCTAAATAAACTAATAATAAAATTATGGCTAGCCCAACATGTTTTGAAATAAATTTTATTTTTATTTCTAAAAAATAACATCAGGCACTTTATTGTAAATAACAAAAATGTCTGATATAATATAAATAATGTCATAAATCTAAAATAACGCCGTATTTTAATAGAGATTCAAATTTAGTGAAAAAAAACAGCTAAAATTATTAAAAAATAAATATTTTTGTCTCTAAAGGTGCGGTAGGTTACTGGCAGCCAGGTAACCCGCATGTTTTTCGGAAAAACATAAAGAGATATAAAAAACGGGCTTATTAAAATTCTCTCACGAAACCATTTCCAGCTCTTAGACGAATAGTTACAGGCAACTGACAGTTGACGCGTCGACTGTAACGCCCCCCCCCCATCTCTCCACCACTCTCTCATCTCTACTCTACTACTCATCCACTATCTCCATATATAACTATATAGAGACCTCTCTTCAAGCGTTTCCGAACCACTCTCCTCTACCTTGCGCTAACCTTTGGGACAACTGATCCTGTAACTTCACGCCATCTTCTTCTCTCATCAGGCTACATATATTTGGCTGAAATTGAAAGTGTATCAGCACTCGTATTGGTTGAAGTTCAGTCGATTACTAGTATCTTAATCAGTCCATAAATGTACCTTCATTTGTTATATGCAAGGTCACATTTTACTTTTTTATTTTTGTTTTTGCTTTATTTTTGACAACCAATCTTCCTAATGCTATACTTCTACTACTACTACTTCCATTATCGCATAGGTAATAATACTATTTCTTGTGATAATTTCAACGTTCCTAACAAGACGGTAGCACCCTTGTGAGAGCTTTCCAGGGAGTTTTTATAGCATCTCAGAATTCATGCTTCGTGCTCTTTTATCCCGTCCATTTCACTAGCGCACAATAACCGAACAATATTACATAAAACACCACCAATATTACAAAATATAGAGTCAAATAACACAAGATTAGCAATAAAATATAAATGCCAGTATATGACAGACTAAGATTCCGCCGTAAACTCATTTATATCTTTTTATGTGCCTTGTAACTTCCGAACATGTATATATTCTTAAAAGAACAGTTTTTTTTTCAATATCATAACTGGCAAACGAACTTGTGGGTCACCTGATATTAAGTGATCACCACCGTCCAAGGACACTAACAACACCGGAGGAGTCGAAAGTGCGTTGCCAGCCTATGTTTGGGGGAAAGGGAGTGAGGAGGGGGAGGAGACAGAAAGGGAGGTGCTCCTCCGGCGGTCTCACTGACCGAACGGAACGCAACAATGCAAGCACTGCTACTTCACGTCGGCAACAGTGTTGGCAGATGTTACACTTTCCGTTATTTATATAAGATTAGCTAGTCTCCTCCGTCCGCCGGACCTGTGCACTAGGAAGATGGGCCCCCCGACCCATCTTCCCTAGGTCCACCTACGGTTTAATACCTGTGCCTAACGTAAACTAATGTAAAAAACTGTGTTTAATAAAGTCATCTGAGTGTATTAAGTCCATCTACGTTTCTCTCGTACTTAAGCCACGTCGTCATTAAAATTACAATAACTTTTGATAAAGTGGACCAATTATAATGAAACAAAAACTAAGTTACTGCCAAAGATATGAGTTATTTATTTGTGAACCCAGTACTTTAGCAGTGATTTAGCGTGTTCATACAAACAGACAGACAGACAGACATTTCTAAAAATGATTGAAATGTATTCTATTTTCTTATTCCTTTTTCACGAAAATCTAAAAAGTACGAACATGTTAGATTTCTATTCTTATATATGTATAAATGCGTCCGCGTCTCCGTCGTTTATTATCTGAAGTGTTTAGTTATATCTCAAAAGGATTAGGCAGCTTTTTCGACAAAAGCTCACAGACGGTTAGCCTTTTTTCGACAGTTCCAACAGTTATCGTTTCAATTCAATCAATTTACAAAAAAATCTTGTCACATTATATACCTAAACCTTCCCTGTGAAACACTCTATCTAATAATGAAATCCGCATGAAGATCCGCTCAGTGATTTTTGAGTTTGTCGCGAACAGACATACAGACAGACGCCACCCAGGACTTTGTTTTACAATATGCAGAGATATGTGGTGATATCCATCTGATATATCAACACAATGTCTAATCTACTCGGGGCTGTGAAAATACACTTCTTCGTTCACTCATACACTTTTAAGGAACTACGGTTTTAATGAGTTTTAAAATGTATATTTTCTTGCCGTGGAATAGTAAACCCAAGCGAAGTCACAGGAATCAGCTAGTAAATAATAGAAATATTCTCAGAAGAACTATCATATATCTATATGTTTCCAGGCCCGTGATGAAATTAGCTTCGAAGTTGGCGACATGATCTCCATCATCGATATGCCCGGTGAGTTTAATTCCTATAAATAATAATAAAGCCTTTTCATATTGGCGCATTTCTCGACCGGGCGTGCGGAGCCCTGGTCGGAGTCTGAAGAACGCGATCCGCAGCGTTTTTGGTATGTGACGGTTTTAAAACCGTCGTCTACATGCGCAGAAGGCGCACAGAGCGCTGAGGTCGCGATTAATTCGGGGGTCGCGGTCGCGGGCGGCTCGTCGGACGCCACCACGTCGAGCTCCATATCGGAGCCGGCCTCCGAGCTGGAGCTCGGTATGAGGATATCCGAAATCCCCCTATCGGCGTCATTTAGCCGTGATTGCGGCGAGAGGGCCGCGAAAGAGTTCGCGGTTGCAACGCGGGAGATGTATTGCGTGTTCTCTAAGAACAACGCAATGAAATTGTTGTACGCGGTCGCGAC
>MU158846.1:354603-371070 GCA_015888305.1 Antheraea pernyi | reverse complement strand
CTAGAAGGGCTTCAAGCACTACAGGTTATTATAGAACTGTTGCCTAGTTGATAGCGTGTTCGGACACAGCGTCGATAAACGCTTCAAGTTGCTTGAAGGTGGTAGAGCCACGTTGTAGCTATTACTAGTTTCAGCATGAATGGGTCGGCTCGTCCGGGGTAGTATCACTCTCTCACAGAACACCGACGTGAAGTAACTATGCTTGCATTGTTGCGTTTCGTTCGGTCAGTGAGAGCGCCGGAGGCCCACCTCCTTTCCCCCTTTCCCTTTCCCTTTCTCCTTACCCTACCCCTCCCCCATACACAGGCTGGCAACGCACTTGCGACTCCATGGTGTTGCTAGTGTCTATGGACGGTGGTGATCACTTAACATCAGGTGACCCAACTGTTCGTTTGCCGCCTTTTGACATAAAAAAAAAATTAAAACGTAGTTTCGAATCCTTGCAACTGAGTCGGAGCTTCTAGTTTAGGAAATTATCCTAATGAAACCGTAAGTGATAAGGTTTTTCCTAAGTCCACCTGGCTAGCTACCACCCTGATCTGTCTCCAACCACCTGTTGGTGTCTTCCTGCAGCTGCATTTGAGAGCCAGTCCTCTCTAGGTTTAGAGTGTGTACCATTTTAGAGTACATTATTATTTAACATGTAAAGAAATTGTGGTCAAACGCAAGAACCTATGAAGATTAAAAAATACAGAATAGTACTTCCTTGATAGTATAATCATATAGAGATGGATTTTTGAACGTGGGAAAATCTTGAATTGGCCAGCATTTCCCTCGCGAGAGAGATGGGCAATGCTAGATTTACTGACTAAAATTCCACAGTGAACCACCTGCCGTGCTAATGAAGGCCACTGGTTCTCACAAGCAAGCACCGTGACAATCCGGCAGTAACATGTCAAGCTCTTAGTCTAAGGCAGTGGTCGGCACACCGCGGCGCTTTCATTCCTTAGTTGCAGCTTATCTACAAAGTGTTTAGTTCAAACACGGAGTATTATCTATTAACTTGGTTTGTGAGAGACGAGTAAATATTTTTGTAGCGTAAGCCTGTAGGTTTCTGTAGAAGCGAGGCACATTTTTAGAGAGCAACAATAACACGGTTATTCGCTAATATAAAACAGTATTTCGAATCCTAATTCATTCCATAAAATATGTCTGCTAAAGTAACGCTTAGGAAAAAATGAGCTTTGAATAAATTTCAGTATCCCATTATCTATATTTGACTCGAATGACGAGCTTGCCGACCACTGGGCTACAGTGCTCAGGCACAGGTGCCTATATCCCCAAGTGATCGTCGAAAGATTTTTAAACTGAACGATTTACCTTATCAGGCAGGCATTGTAGGAATATTTACCAACTATGCTATGGTCTATTCAGTATAATTTTACTATACTCACTACTAGCTTATGTCTGTGAAACAGAAACTTTTACTGGATTGAATATCCTTTACTGTATCCTTGATAATTTGAATACAAAATGTCATGATCATCGTTTAAGTAAATACGGCGTGAATGTGACGAATTTACAGACTCATTTTAGCATTTATAATATTAGTTACAAATTAGCGGAACGGTAGTGCCGCTCAGGCAGAAACTATAAATAGCCTACCAAAGCTAAAGCCTACAGAATAATTGGAAAGCTAAAGGATCCTATCAGAACTATATAATAATTATAATAAATACAGTGGTACAACAAAATCATTCCAAAGAGGGTTGATGTCAGGCAGGCGGCATATCGTAAAAATTAAGCCAATCATATACCACAACATGACAAACATGTTGTACCGACCCTACTTATGTCTGATAAGGGTAAGAAAAAGAAGAAGAATATTAGTTTGAATTTCGCGTATTGTCAGTTGAAGAATAGATCATAAGGAATCCATTATAATGATATGATTGAAGTAGCACACAGTGTTTGTTCATGTATAGTAATGCCTCTTTGGTTGAGTTCTATTGATAGAGACTATTGTTTGAGTTTTATAAATAAAATCAATGAGTAACACATATTAGAATTAATTAAGATTACTTGTAGAGAACCTGACCTATTTACAAGTTTATATTCTTCATCAAGACTATATTTATCTAACTTTAAAGTTTTTAGTTATGTTTATAATATATTAAACTAACTTTATATAATGGGATACAACTAATTTAGTGAAATACAATTACCGTTCAGTACCTGACTGAGGTATTAAAAACTTTACACATATTAATGACATCAAATGCATAAAGACACTTATCTGAATTTTATAGAATACAAACTTCCTTAATAAATATTGAGTAACTAACTATTTGATGTAACGTTTATTGATATTAATTAAAATGTCTGTGAGTTAGTGCAGTGTAGGATTTTTAATATTCTTAGTGGAATCTAGTTCACATTCTTTTGTCTACCTACATTTAATACCATTCAAGCCAATAACTACTGGAATGCAATATACTAAAACTCTAATGCGTAAAAGCTTGTGAACTTGATTCACATCTAGTTTCACTTACAGATTTACCAAAGTTAAATAGTCTTTCATCCTGATAAAATCAGAACTACAGAGCCTTATTTAATGTGTAGTAGTGTATGTATTTGTGTTTATTTACATAACAGGTTATTGTTTGAATTCTATAAATAGAATATAAATTTAAAGTGCACGATTATAACCTAGTATATTATAAATTACTTACAGTCTCGTAGTTTTCACAAACACAATGCACTGACTAATTACTGACTATGATGCTTAACACAACAATACCTACTTCTCCACGTAACCATGATATGCCGTAATTTAAAACCTAAATGTCTAAACACAATTCGCAACATAATCACTATAATTGAACACCAATTCGCGGAATTATTTCAAGAAGAACTCTATCTCGGATTTCACAAATAAACTGGCCGCAATTTTGAATTTTTTTACGCACATAACACTATACTTTTTCTCTCTGTGGGATCTCCCTGACACACAACGAAACTCACGCGCCCTACTAAAGAATATCTTGACTACTAAATCACCCTGATTACCAGATTCTCATGCACTGGATAAACCCAGGACCTTCCTCACTAATATTGCATAATTCGAGACACGTTTCCGGTACTGTACGATGTAGGTATGTACGATGGATGTCGTACGGATGTACAATGTACACTTTTGAGGTTAGAACGATCTAAATATTCGAATAAACTATTAATTCAAAACTTTGTATTTCTTTGTTTCCGTATTCCTTTGTTCTAAAAGCAAACTAGCATTACGACCGCTAAATTATTAATATTTTACCAGACTCTTGCGCACGTATTATACGTCTAAAGAAGCTATTCAGACCATCCCGACCTGACCGTCAAAATCCTTATATATTCTTCTTTCTTCCCCCCCCCCCCCCTCTTATAGACATTCGCCTATGTACATCAGAGAAAAGCATTCTGTCTCCCTCTTTTCCTTTGTTCTCTAAGCTTATAATATTTCCTTCCTGCTTTAACGGTTTTTTTCCAGACTAACTTCCATACTAGAAATTATGGCAGTCTGCAAGCCACCTTTTTTATATCTGTCCTTTTCTAATCCTTTGGATTTTATCTCCCTTTCTTTCTAATTTTTTAATTCCAATCTCAATTCTATACTTTTGTCATCGCTTGATTGTCCCACGAAGTGTTCATTTGACATGGTCAGCGATTTCCGATAATTCACATGGGAACTTGCACTGTAATCTGAGACCGCGTTATCTGGTTCTAGGTAGTAGAGTACGTTAGGTAGGTAGGCCAGTAGGTAACACCTGTAAAGGTGCGATATGCATTAATAAACGCAACGTTTATCGGCAGCCAGGTAGCCCGCATGTCGTTCGGAAGAACAAAGATATATAAAACTGGCTTATTAAAATTCGCTCTCGCAACCGTCGCTAGTTCTTAGACAAATAGTTACAAGCAAGTGACAGTTGACGCGTCGACGCGATGCGCATATCTTTTTCATATTTGTATTTTCCTTCAATACAATGAACTATGAAAAAGTTTTAATAGAAGTTGAAAATAGTTATGCTAAATTTAGTGGTAGAGATGATTATTTGATTTTATTTTACATATTGTGTATCTGCAGATTCTATGTACGCTAGGTTAGGTGTCGTAACAGATAAAGAGAGAGAGAGAGAGTATATAATATATACATACATAAAACTTTCATTTCAATAGCGAACCAACTCAAGGATTACCTATTGATGTATTAACTTTTATTAACTTGATTATCCCAGATCATTCAGTGTTTAATTTATCATTATTTATTTTGTAAATATATTTTATCGTTTAATTTACAATTTAACTCTATCAACTTGATATTTTATAATGTAAACTATACTGACTGTATAGTAAACGTCTACAAAAAAGGTAAAGGAATTTCTTTCCAGTCGGGAGTCCATATTTTACATTACCGCCAATATATGTAGGTTAGTTTTTATTTTAATTGAACCCTGTAGATGATGCTACGGACGGGTTCTAGGCTTATTTTAAAAGATTTCTCATATACCATCTGGGTATATGTTTGAGTGAGTTCCTTGATAGTTTGTATTCACAATTGCAAACCGTAGGTGTGCCTGCAATCGGGTTTTAGGTTTATTAAAATTTTTCGCGTTTAAAAATATAATTAAAATCGTTGATGAACGATTTAGTGCCGACAAAGTTGCACGGCTCAGCTAGTTTGAAATTAATTTAAGTTATAATTTCTAACCAAATGCAAATTTGAGATCAAAGTGGCCAGTTCGACGAAACACAAATTTCGTATGTATGGACCTAATATTATATTTTCGACGTTCCATTCGGCCTTTGATGAAATTTCCATTCCACGAAGCACCAGTCTTCATAATTACCAAAATACTGGAAAAGCGACAAGGCAATTTTTTTGTTGGTCCACATGTTAATTATACATTAATTAATATTTTCACGTTACAAACAGAGCAGGATGTTCCTGTGAATTTTCTTGTGTAAAACATCCTTGTTTATTATTTCATTTTGCATACTCTTTGCCCGTGTCTCCGTGTAAGGAAATTTCATGTAGTTTATTTAACTCACTGAATTAATTACACAGCTCTACAAAAAAAAATGTTTTTGTTGCCCTGGATATATCTGCGGATTTCTATGTTTTTGAGTCTACAAATTTCGAATATATTTACGAAACTACTGAATTGGCTCTGGTTTTAATGATTTTGGCTTATTTTATATTTTTAATAATTTACACTTCAAGTTGACTCTTAAGAACATTTTTTTTGTGCTTGTTATTTTGTTAAAATTAGGTTTAATTTGCATTTTTTGCAGGTTTAAGAAATTGAGATAGTACCATATTTAAGTGACAAAGAGGGATTGGTTTACTGTAATAATATCTCAAAGTTACTCCTAGAGATGGATTTAAACAAATATAAATCTATTCATTGGCGGTTCTTTATTGATAGCTGCAAATAGAGTTTAAAATATGTTTTACTGCACAATGATACTTTTACTGCATAATCGATTTCCATCGATTCAACAAAACTCAAAGTAGAATACCTAAATATTAAATTTATTTTACAAAGTATTAATTACAAGGAATATCAATGGCCGGTTTGTGTTGATTTGAAAATGAACAATTTTTTACTTGATCAGCAAAGTGAATACACAATATACCATTGCTTTATTTGTATGTAGAATAGAAGAGCAAAGCAGGTCTACTGGGAACAAGGTAGATGGCCATCTAGAAAATCATTAATTGTTGGTAAAGCCAATATAATAAAAGAGTCATTGTTAAGCACAGAAAAGATCATAATTCCGCCACTACATAACAATTTAGCTATGATAAAACAATCTGTTAAAACATTGGGCAATGAAGGAGAGTATTTTGAATACATCTGTAAGACAATTTCTAAGCTGAGTATGGAAATGTTGAAAGCTGAAGTATTTAATGGCCCTCAAATTCAGACAATGATGAAAGATTCAAACTTTATTGAAGTTATGAATAATTCTGAAAGTGAAGCTTAGAAAAGTTTTGTGTTAGTGGTAGAAAATGTTCTAGGAAACTATAAAGCACCAAATTATAAAGAAACAGTGCGAAACGTGCTGGGAAACATCAGAATTTTTGGAGCAAATATGAGCATCAAATTACACTTTCTACACGGTCATCTCGATAGATTTCCTAAGAATCTGGGAAATTATAGTGGGGAATAGGAAGAGCGCTTCCACCAAGATCTTAAAGTGATGGAAGAAATGTATCAGGGTGAATGAGATCGTCACATGATGGCAGGATACTGCTGACCTTTGAAAAGAAATTGTCGCGGAAAAAATATAACAACAGAGCTGCTAAAAGACGTTTTCTTGAAGTTTAACATAAATTTTATAATTTTTTTTCTTCATTTGAACTTTTGTGTCCACTAATTTAATATTAAAATACAACAACTAGTAATCATTTTTAATAAAAAGTTAATATTTAAAAATATAATTGTTATGACGTTCTTATATTTTCTACTTTAAAAAAAAATGAATATGTACATTTAAAAAAACTTAAACTAGCAATACTTTTGTAACTTTGTTGGCAAAGAGAAACTACCCTTACATCATATCCTTACATCCACGATAACAAATCCACTGTTGACCAGATATACAGATAATCACTAAATTCACTAAATTAACTTGTTTTCTTTTTCCTTCAAACACTTAATTTTAAATACAAATTTTATTTAACAATTATTATGTAATCGTTGTACTTGAAATAACCAGAGAACCGGATATTTCAATGACAATATTATGAATATCACTTACATTCAATTCTCCTTTTATAACAATTCTTACCAATTTATGCAATTAAAAAATGATTGGCCCATACGGGGATCGAACCCGTGACCTCCGCGTTATTAGCACGATGCTCTAACCAACTGAGCTAATGGACCCCACATAGTAACCGAGTAAAATTGAAGGCCTGTTTTGTAGCCCGTACATGCGCACTGAGGACTTTCCTAGGTTTGCATACGGGGGTGGCATTGAGCCTCCCCAACTGCGGGTGGCTGGAGCGGCCGTTTGCTTTCACATTATGCGACCTAGGCAGTTTCGTTATACGATTATTTTTGCTATATTTGTCGTTTTCTCTTTCTGTTTTATACAATGGAAATCTCATGACGTTGTGGAATTATTATATTATAATTTAAAACTGTTTGAAGTCCTCTGATGCGAACTTTTTTTGTATACTTTCGCAACCACAAAAGATTCCACATTATAAGTAAATTTGCTATTATCAGTCCATTTTTATTTTTAAATCTGGCGTATGTGATGTCAGTTGGTCGCGACCCATAAGGACACGAAAGCCACGTGCTACTGTCACCCGGTGAAGCGAAGGGAATGGCTCTCTCTCTCTCTCTACCGTCGTTTTCCAATGTGTAATCTATATAGAGTCTCAACAAATCTCTTTCAACCATGAATTATACCTCGGACTGAAGCTTCATTCGACAAACTAACGAAAATCGATCGATCACAATTAATTTTAACTTCACTGCTAAACTAAAGTGACCGCACAAATGTATTTAACTTTGTTTGATTATTTTGTGAATATCAATTGAAATCGTGTTATTAAACTCAGTTTTTAATTATATATTGAAGTATAAAGTTTAGTTGAACCTCATGAACAGTATATACATTATTTATTATTTTGTTAATAGCTTCTAAACGCTTTGAAAACTTTGTAGCTTTACTGAGTCGAAAAGTTTACGAAATTGAAATCTCAAAACGCAACAGAATGACCTCAAAAGGGCGGGGTTCGCTTCCCCCATGTGACGTGTTACAGTCCTGACTTAGCGAAATAAATTCTTTGATCCTTTAGCTATCCAGTGGTATAATTTAATTTTTGATGTAGAAAATTTATATTCAAATCTACATTGCCAAACTGTATCCCCCGATTTTGTTATCATTAGGTTTTATGGATGGCCCCTGCAAATTTAAAGAAGTATTCACGTCAAAAACAGACAGATAGACAGACATTTCTAAAAATGATGGGAACGTATTTTATTACTTATTCCCAGTCTCCTGCGACAATTTTTTACACGAAAATCTAAAAAGTAAAGACACGTTAGACTTACATTTTTATTATAATAAAAATACATATATGTATATTTTTTTTTATAGTAGCACGGCATAATGACTGCACTGTGCCTGATGGTAAGCACAGTACAATCCAAAAACAACGGCGACCACCGAGTGATATACTATCCATCGCCGGTCACCGCTGTCATGCCGGCCTGCGAAAAGCTGGATATGCACAGGCTGATCCCGAAACGCGACTCGCAAAAGCGAATCACTATGACGGGGTTTTTTCGCCATATACATTGTGGTTGCGACCCAGTCAGGCTGTAAAACCCTACCACCCCGCTTTCGCCATTGCCTCGTTCGTTATTCAGCAGGGTGCACCACATGCAGGTGAGGTTGGGTTGGGTGTCTCAAGTCTTAGATGTTATTTGACACCCCTTACACCCCAAACACCCCTTACACCCTTGTATAGATTATATGTGATATATCACGTTTAATTAATACTAAACCGCGTCTGAAGTCAGAGTTTGAAGAGTAATTTAGATGTAAATCCTTTGATAGACATGCGATACATCTGCCGTCCCACTGAACCACGAACTTCAGTTTATTTAACGTATTGCAATATACGTTTCGCTTTTGTTTTTAACAACTGAACAACTTTTTAACGGAAACGTGAAAATAATTATCATGAATGGTCAGTTACATGAGATACCAGCTAACGAAGCGTTATACTGAATCATTCTATGGAAAGATTTTAACGATGTTCGTTCGTTGCAATGATATTATTGTTGGAGCATGCCGTGGTTGTCTGTAAATATGACTACATTTATAATGTGTTACAATAGTCCTACTTTTTATATACTCACTAATGTATTGTCATGTTGACGATCCTAAAATAAATAAATAGATATTGGTGTACCTTTTGATAAACTTTAACGAGTACATATTGTCCTTGATAGTGCTCATGTGATCGCGTATTATGTTTAATGCAGTCGGTGTTTTAAAAAACAATTTTAAAACATAAAAGACTAAAGGTTATTTATTTTTTTATTTAATCGTATGGCTGAAATGGAGTAATCCGTTCTATTTTATTATAAATGGAGATTTAATTCTCTCAGCCATTTTAGGGCGTCGTCAGTAAGAATATTCAGGTCATCTGGAGAACCATTATATTTTCTTAATGGGCATTATTGTATGATGTGTGCTAACGGTTGGATATCCGCACCGCAGTCACAGCGTGGCGAGTCAATCCATCCACACCGGTATTTAAACTGTGCACTCCGACTAAAGGTAAAAACTGGCTAAGTCCATTTAATTTTCAAATTCGTTTTTTGCCACAAAAATACTCACTTCATACTCATGACTATCTAAAATAAGCGTAAAACGCTTTTTGTCACATTTTTGTTGTTGTTGTATTTCTTCTTTTATAGTGAATTACTAGCTAAGTCCGTGACTTGACCATGTCCTTTCAAAAACATTCATTCTAATGTATGAGCATATTTCAAGTTTACCATAAAATGCTTTCAAAATTCAAATCATCTCTATTGTAAAATTTTGTAAATGTGACTTATCCAGTTTTTCCCTTTAACTCTTCATATGTATACATACGAGTATATAATACGGACTATACGGGATGTAAATACTCGTTGACATTTGAACACGCCGAACGCATTTTACAGAGAGGACGTATATTTTATAAATAACTATGTATTTGTTCATTTGAAGTGCATGAATTTGAGTCATTTCCAGACAGCTATGTCCGCGACTCAGTTTGAAAATTAATATTACGCCGCACCGTATATTATGTTAGAGCTTGACAACAACTTCCGATACTAATTCGTTTTCCATACACTCTCTGAGGTAATTGAGTGCTACCGCACTTTAAAAGATTCCTAACCGAACAGGAACTCGATATAATTTCATAATATCGAACCGAGTATAACCTATTAAGTTAGTTTATACCCCCCTCAAGGAACACAGTGGAGTTTAAATTAATAAAACACGACCAGGGAAAATTTAATCATAATGCTATTAGTACCTGGAATATTTGTCAATCTTATACGACTAATATAATAAAGCTTTACTATAATACTAGCTGTGCCCGCGAATCCGTCCGCGTGGAACCTAATGTAATAAATAACAGTGATTAATAAAGTCAAGTCAATGTATCAAGTCCTTCCTACTTATCTATTTTTCTCTCATAATTATGTTGCGTCGTCATTAAATTATAATAACTTTCGACATAGTGAACCGATTATAATGAAACAAAAACTACATGTTATTCTAAGATATGCTTAACGATTCTCTTATCTCTCGAGGTTCTATCGTGAACACATTACTTTAGCAATGGTGCGTGCTTAAACAAACAGACAGACAGATTTTTCTAAAAAATATTAAAAGGTATTTTATTACTTATTCCAAGACACGTGCATCAATTTTTTTTCACAAAAATCTAGAAAGTACAACATTCTTTTTATACACTAGCGGCCCGTCCCAGCTTCGCACGGGTGAACAATTGTTTTAAACATTTGGGTTAAACATATGTGGATTGGCTAAAACTCATCATAGTCTTGAAAATCTGGTACCCACGGTCCAACCCAGAATCGAAAACCTTACAGAAAGAAATGTCTTCTGTTCGAGGGTAGATGATTGTGTTAACCTAACAAAATGATAAGATAAAAAAAAACTACCCGGTGAATTGAAGTGTTTTGGTGCGTGATAGCTTAACGGGAACTACTCTTTACTGTATCTGCCAAAGTAACTCACAATTAAACTAAACACAGGTAAAACACGCCATAGTAAACACGTCATTTTTCAAAAAATTAGCGGACTATCTGTGATTGTTTGCCAAAAAGGCTTTTTATTGGTTCTGGTGGTTCTTCAATATTAGGAAGTAGTACTTTTCCAGATGCGCAGCACATACCATTTGCTTCTTCACTCCATTTTTTAGCATAACATTTGGTACAAATCTTATCGAACTGAATCGAATAATTTAGTTCGTTCCATTTCCGATACACGTATGCGTTTGTGAATCATGCAATTTTTATTGTACGATTCACAAACGAATATATGTATGAATAGCTTAGAATAGTTTAGCTAGGTCAGTTCGGGTTTCTCAAGTAGTAGCCTAAGCCCAGGAGTGCCATGCGTCCTTGAGCGTGTTACCTAAATGAAACCGGTTGAGTGCCTTAAGCGCTCGCCTTAGTAGTCCGGTGAAGCTGTGAAGACCTTGAAATTTTAGTAGGGATCCCTATTTTTTTCTAGTAAAAAATATAACCTATATTACTCAGGGATAATGTAGATTTTTAATGAGGAACGAATTATCGAAATCCGTCTAGTAGTTTTTGAGTTTATTCGTTGTAAACATACAAAAATATAAAAATACAAAGTTTCCTCTTTATATTATTAGTGTAGATGTAGATAGAAGATTCTTATTATATGTATAGATTTTGCAATTTTCCAAGTATATGAATATAAAAGGAGGCACATGAAATAAGCGATGACAGTTAAGAGCTCCGATAATCGAAATACGATCAACTCGTCTTGCGCCTTATGCAGTGAACCTTGCGTTTTATGAATAAGTATATCCTGATTTTTTAATTTTTTTTTTCGAATTGACTCATATTGATTTTTTTTATTTTTAAATAGATTTATAACCGGCTTGCGAAACGTTAAATGTTGTGTGTTCTTTAATGTAGTTAAATAAAAAGTTGTCATTAGTTAGCCGTCGGAAGTTAAATAAAAAAAATGCCTGCCTTGATAATAAAAACATCCTATAATTCACCCGTAAAGTCACCTACCGGTTCCAGTTGTGAATCTAAACCATTCTTGAATCCACTGGAACACACACAAAAAATTTCATCAAAATCTGTCCAGTCATTTAGAAGGACTTCAGTTAGATACACATGGATAGCAGAATTGTAATAATTCTTCATTCCGGGTTTCAAGAATGGTTTATATTCACAATTGAACCCAAATTATTTTTTTGTTGAAAATTTATCGCTTAATGAGAGACCTATCCATTGATTTTAACAAAATAAAATTCTTCTCAGTTTTTAGGTGACAATAATGTTGAAAAAAATGTCTTATGTTATTTAAATGTGAAAATTTAAAGTTCGATGGAGGACCAAAGGAGAGCAAAAAAATAGACTTTTTATGCACACCTCGATATACCAACCACCCCATATCTAATTTTATAAGTACATATATTTAGGTTTAAAGTGCCATATATATTAATATTACTTTGTTGTTTCAGGTAATCAAGTCGGTTATCACGCAACCAATCATGGCTTTATCTAAAATGGGTGAGTACTTGTTGATATTACCCCATATGTTGTGAAATGGTGAGGAGATAGTTCCAGATGCGACTGCCGAATCACATCGACCTTATTGGATTATCACAATAGTGTGTTCGGTACAAAACGGACGTAGATTAGGGCCCGTCCATTAATTACGTGAAGCTGTTTGGAGACATTTTGAACCCTCCTCCTCCGCTCGTAAGATGACATGAGATTTCAATCGACTCACTGTTCTCCGCGCTAAACTCACGTTAGATCTTTCACAATTTATAGTTTGTAATTTTTGATTTATTAAAAAAAAAACAATTGTGACCAATTATTAAAGTGGAAACTTCTTTAGCGGCGTTGTACACGTTTTTTTGGGATCGGTAAAAAATGTTAAGCTCGCGTGTCCAGATCGAAAATTCGAAAGACCGAGGATTGCGCTTGCGCGGTTTGCATCAGAATAGCGACGCGTAGTTTAGAGAGGCATGTAATATTGATATTTTGCAGCTCATCACACCTTTGAGTGATTAATACACTTTGTAAAAATGTATATAACTATTGCTCCGAGTGTCTATAGATATGAAAACTACACTAATGTTATAATAATTTTAATAAACAAATTCTGAAACTTCAATGTCATTCATGCTATAATTAGTATAAAATGCAAAAGAGAACACATACTTTATTTCGATGTTTTGAGTTTTCACTTTTATCGGCAGTCCTTATGACGTTTCCTTTTTTTTACTATTATTATATTTAATAACAATTATTATTACATGACATTTCGATATATCAACACTAAATAACTTTACATATATTGATGGTTTTTAATATTAGTCGTATATAACCAAAGATGGCTATATCTACACTTGAACTCGTATTTGGCAAAGTGGAAAGAATGTTTATTTTCTAAAGTATGGCAATAATAATTGATGATAAACTGTAATCTATAGATTAAAATAAATAAAAGATCATAGATCGTTTTTTATTGAAAATTTGCTGTCTCGCCATATAATTTTTTTTTTTTTTTTTCAAAAATTGTATATAGCCGTCTATGGTTCTATACGATTCGTATATAGAAGAATTATTTGAAAATTGCTCATATCTTAGTCAAGAAATATATTTTACTTTAGATTAACCTCATTTTACAATACTTTTTGTACGACAAAAAAAGTGATATTTGCCGAAGCCCCTTCTCTCTTACACATAAGATTTAGTAAGATTCGGCTCGATCCCATCCCCTTGATCCTCCCATGTAATTAATGGACACCCTTCTGTCAACACAACTGTATCCAATATATTCAGAATTCTTTATTTTTCATGACAGATCAGGTAATGTTACATAAAACGTTTAAGTTTGACCATGCCTACTAAATTATACATGGAATAAATGTAAAAATAATATATAAAGTAGAAAATCATTTACATTTTAAACTCATTGAACATTTTATCAATTTTTATTTCTAATTTCACGAATTCTTTCAAACCAATTGTTTATTTATAATGCGTTTATTGTATAAACCATAATATTGTATAACGTGATGAATTGAAAGCCCGACCACTAGTGGCAATCAATTATACCTACAACAATGGTGTTTTCATACACGATATGCATGCATCTTCTGGAAGAAAATCGTCTATAATAGCCATGTGTAAAACGGCCACTAGGATACATACACCCATAAATACATACATGTATGTATTTATTATTGTATGCACTAATGGTCTAGTGTTTAGTACCGTCTCGTATTTAATTACTATCGTCTCGTTGTGGATAGCTAATACTAACCATACTTAATTACTCTCGTGCCCCGCACAATGAGACTCAGGCAGGCGATCATGTACAGGGCACCTGTCGCTTCCTCGGCGTTACCTAACTCACGCCTCTGATGTCCGGAGAGGCTTTCCCCAGCCTGCCTATCTGCGAAACACCTCACACTATACCCTACACAAGTGTATACATACAGTAAGTAGACTGGTTATAAGGGATTCTCAGGTGAAAGGTTTTATTCCATCGCCTCAATTATTTTCGACCATCTATCGCATTAGGCACTCGGCAGAACCGACAAGGCCAATATGGCGGAGCCCATGGCTTGCATCAACTGACCGTGTAGCATTTATATTCTCAGTCACTAGTACAAGTTCTCCGCGGTGTTTAAATGTTTTGATCAGTGTATTGATGTAAATGCTGCTGTTCACTTGACCGTGATGGACAACGATATATAATAGCATAGTGAGTCAAATAAACAGGTGAACGAGCGAAAACCGAAGAGCATCTGATTACTTATTTCAGTTAGCATACAATTTTACTTACATTTATAGACTGTGAGACTCGAGACGAAGATGATATTATTGATAGAATAATTGAGGTTCAATATGGTTTAAATAAATATTGTGCTTATTTTTTTAACATGCGTCTAGCGTCTGAATGATTATATATATTACTAGCTTTTTTTTTAATAGTAGACGTACACGTTAAATGTATAAAAGACGATGGAGGAAAAGTTTTGATGAATGATGAGGACATAAAGAGTCGTTGGAAGAAATATTTTGAAAGACTGATGAATGAAGAAAATGACAGGACCGGAGAGTTAGAGACCGTACCGTCAAATTTAGGCGTTGTACAAGAAATAAGTGAGGATGAAGTAAGAAAAGCTGTGAATGGTATGAAAAACGGAAAAGCCGTTGGGCCAGATGGCATACCGGTTGAAGTATGGAAGTTTTTAAAAGTAGATGGGTGGATGTGGCTGACTTTATTTTTTAATAAGATATTGCTAGAGGAAGCGATCCCAAATGAATGGCGCGATAGCGTAATAGTGCCTATCTTTAAGAATAAGGGTGATGTGCAGGACTGTAACAATTATCGAGGAATAAAGCTGATGTCACACAGTATGAAGATTTGGCAAAGAGTAATAGCGAGACTAATAAGAAATGAGACTGAAGTGACTCCGAATCAATTTGGGTTTATGCCTGGACGTGCGACATCGGATGCCATTTTCGCACTTAGGCAACTGTGTGAAAAATACAGACGTGTACATAAGAATTTGCATATGGTGTTTGTTGATTTGGAGAAGGCATATGATCGAGTACCCCGAGATGTTCTGTGGTGGGCACTGAAAAAGAAAAGAGTGCCTGAGAAGTACCTACAACTTATTCGTTGTATGTACAGTCAAGCCAAAACACACGTTAGGTCCGAAGCTGGAGTTACCGATAATTTCAATGTGGCTGTAGGTTTGCACCAGGGTTCAGCTTTAAGCCCTTATTTATTCCTTCTTGTTATGGATGCGTTAACATCAGACATACAGGAGGAGACACCCTGGTGTATGCTGTTTGCTGATGATATTGTTCTTGTCGGCGAAGATGCTACCGAGGTCCAGAGTAGGCTGGTAAAATGGCGAGAAAAACTGGAGAATGTTGGTTTGAAAATCAGTAGACTAAAAACTGAACATTTGTTTTGCGACTTCGGTGGTCCATCCAGCTTTTCTCCTATAGCTTTAAATGGTATAGCCTTACCAACCTGCTCTGATTTCCGGTATCTCGGTTCTCTGATCCAAAACGATGGTTGCATAGACAAGGACGTGAGGAATAGGATAAATGCAGGGTGGATGAAATGGCGAAAGGTGTCTGGTGTCGCTTGTGACCCACGAATGCCCTTGAAACTCAAAGGGAAGGTGTATAAAACTATTATAAGACCAGTAATGTTGTACGCATCTGAGTGCTGGGCGACTAGAGAGACGGATGAGAGAAAACTACATGTGGCAGAGATGCGAATGTTAAGGTGGATGTGTGGTGTAACTAGAATGGATAAGATTAGGAATGAATATATCAGAGGAAGTTTGAAAATAGCACCAGTAACAGACAAGTTAAGGAGTAATAGGTTAGCATGGTATGGGCATGTTATGAGGAGAGATGAAGACCATGTAACTAGAAAAGCTTTGAGTATGACGGTCGATGGATATAAGAGTAGAGGAAGACCGAAAAAAGGATGGATGGATTGTGTGAAAAATGATATGTGTGTAAAAGGTGTGTTGACTGAGATGACATCTGATAGGCGAGCGTGGAAAAGGAAAACATGTTGTGCCGACCCTACTTAGGTGGGATAAGGGTAAGAAGATGATGATGACATTATACGTTACAATACCGTTTTTAGTGGATGCACAGAGAGGAGTCAATTCCAGAC
>MU158846.1:250928-343077 GCA_015888305.1 Antheraea pernyi | reverse complement strand
AAGACACGCGAAAGCGCCCTTTGCTTTGGCAATCCGAGATGCAATGTCAAGCTCTGATCCTCCAGTCGGCGACACGACACTGCCAAGGTATGTGAAGTTGGAGACTGGTTCCATCACCTCTCCCCCAATTAAAAGTGGGATGTCAGTATTCGAACCTAGTCGCATATCCTTGGTCTTTTTTACATTGATCTTGAGCCCCACACGTGCTGCTTCGCGCTGCAAGTTGTCGAGTTTATTCTGCATGTCAACACACTTGTGACTAAGCAAGCATAGGTCGTCAGCGTAATCTAGATCTTGTAGATGGTCCGTAAGACCCCACTCTATGCCATGCTGGGCGTTGACGTTGACACGCGACATGACGCCATCCAGAACCACAAGAAACAGCACGGGTGACAGCAGGCATCCTTGTCTCACACCAGAGTGGACGCTAATTCTCTCCGAAATCAACCCATCATGGCGTACCTTGCATGAGTAGTTGTCATACGCAGACTTAATAAGGTTAATGATTTTGGAGGGAACGCCAACTTCTGTTAATCGCGCCCATATCGCAGACCAACGCAGCGTATCGAAAGCTTTTTCAAAGTCGACAAAAAGAGAATAAATCTCCCTTTGGAATTCTGATGCCTGTTCCATAATAATCCGCAACGTATTAATTTGGTCTATGCATGACCTTCCAGGTCGAAAACCTGCCTGCTCGCGACGAAGTAGTGGTTCTACAGCTTTTGTAAGGCGATCGACGACGATTTTCGAAGGGATGGACAGTAAGGTGATTCCTCTCCAATTGTTACACTGACTTCAGTCACCTTTTTTCGGCACGGTTACCGATGGTTGGTAAAATTATAAAATCAAGACTAAACGTAGCAATTAAAACGCACTTAAATTCAAACAAATTCGCAGTCATTTGAATATTATGAAAAAACAAAACATAATCAATTTTTTTTTTACAACCAGCCAGTATGTCATTAATAACAAAAAAGTGTACTTACCTACGCACTTTGTTTGAGTAAATACTTAGAAATTAGTTAATATAAATGGTAAAATTTGTAAAATCACGCATGTTGCTTAGACTTTTTTGATCTGTGTAGGTTAGTTTTTATTTAAATTGAACACGGTAGATGATGCTACGATCGGGTTGTAGGCTTATTTTAAAAGATATTTCACATACCATCTGGGTATATGTTTGAGTGAGTCCCTCGATAGTTTGGATTTACAATTGGAAGCAGTAGGTGTGGCTGCGATCGGGTTTTAGGTTTATTAATACATTACATAATAGTTACATTCCATTGTAGAAGATGAATCTCAATTAGAATTTTATCAGTACGTGTGTTGTTTCGATATTTGATAAAAATATTTTTCTAAATATTGTTGAGTCTTGAAGTCGTTGGATTATAAGTATAAATATAACATAGTATGGTAACTGCAAACACCTCAATTAATTATTTTAATCGTAGATTCACAAACGTGAATCCAACGACTTCAAGACTCAACAATATTTAGAAAAATAGATTACATTCGCATTAAGTAGGGAATTACATAATAGAATAGATTAAAATTATGTCGTATGGAATATATAACGTGTGTGTATGGAAACATTCGTAGAGAGAACATAATAGCATTACACACGTTATATACTATTGAATATTACGTTACGAGAATTATACGATCATATAGAACGGCAAATATGGAAGATTGTATAATTTAATATAGACAAACGTAATGGTTATAGAGGTACAAATTTTACAACGGTTACTCGTAACGGATGTCTTTTATCTCAGGATTTTAGTAATTACAACGGTTTTTAAGAGATTTAATAATTATATGGACAAGGACAAATTTTATGCCGGCTGCCCTTTGTAATACTATTTCCTAGAGACTAGGTGGTGGATTTTGCCTTTGAATAAAGCAAAATAATATATTCTCTGTTAAATGGTTATTGTACAAGCAATATACTTGAATAGAGTCCGTTGATAATATTTGTTAAGACGTTACGGTATCCGAACGAGCCCAATAAAGCAATATATTTTATTTTAGGGTAATTGTACAAACAATTGTCGAAAGATGTAACTCCAACGGGATTTTATGGCTTTTACAGTAAAGAACCTACAGGTTCTCACGCAACGGCGTTGTAAACAGAAATTTCTAATTTTATTATGTATCGTTGTGAAATAAAATATGAATGAAATTAATATTATAACAAGGAATATATATGTATTACTGGCGAACATAACGTAACGATATGTAATATATAGAGTGAATGTGAATGTGAATATATATAGAGATTAATTATGTCACCCTATACAGATCGATGTAAATAACACACTGAAAATAGATTTACATATGAATATAAGTTAAGGTTTATGTAATAAGATTATTATAGAGTT
Organism: Antheraea pernyi; assembly: GCA_015888305.1. Classification (NCBI taxonomy): domain Eukaryota; kingdom Metazoa; phylum Arthropoda; class Insecta; order Lepidoptera; family Saturniidae; genus Antheraea; species Antheraea pernyi. Next base: position 340,696 of record MU158846.1, on the reverse strand, counting down.
ATATAGAATTATAGAATAGAATATAGAGTTTAGTGCAAACAAACTACTCTATGTTACTTTGCCGTTCTATATGATCGTATAATTCTCGTAACGTAATATTCAATAGTATAACGTGTGTAATGCTATTATGTTCTCTCTACGAATGTTTCCATACACACACGTTATATGTTCCATACGGTATAATTTTAATCTATTCTATCATGTAATTCCCTACTTAATGCGAATGTAATCTATAAGTCACCCTATACTAACACACAATTCTATATAATCCATAATTCGGTAATACTATGCATGCATAAGTCCCTATTTCTCTATTAATCTACATGATTCTACCTATAATTCACATATTCTATAAATCAATACATATATCGTTCTATATTCAATAACTCTACACATGCTTCTACATATCCATAATTCAATCCCTATTACTATAAATAGTACATCTATAATTCCATATTCAATAACTCAATACACACACAACATACCTACAATTCTATATTCAATTTATATATCTATTCTATTATACTCGCATGAATTAAATCTAACAAAGTCTATACTAAATGTCGATAAATCTATATATATGTTCTCTATAAAATATCAATAAATCTATGTATAAAACTATGTGTAAGCTACTCATCGTCGTGTGCGTCGCCAACAATACTAATATTATAAAGATAGGTAAAGTTTTGTTTTCAAGGAATCCTTGGTATCACTAATGTGATTTAAGAAAATCTTTCACTGTTAGAAAGGTATATTATCCTAAGTTCAGTATCTCAGTGAAAATGGTGGTTTATATGTCAAAAGTAAAATAAATTTGTCAATATTAAGATTTAATGCAGATTTCACGTATACTTTACAAATTCGTATAAAACAAACAACTAAAAGAAAATGGAAATTTAATGTAGATAAAGTTTAATTTTTACAGTATGTTAAGCAATGAAATTACAAGGGGTACTGGGAAGACATTTATCGGCAATAATTGTAGGTTAATTTTTATTTTCATTGGACTTTTTAGGTAATGCAGCGAACAGATTCTAGGCTTATTTTAAAAGATTTCTCATTTACCAACTGGGTATATGTTTTAGTGAGTCCCTGGATAGTTTGGATTCACAATTGGAAGTGTTATATGTCGCTGCGATCGGGTTTTAGGTTTCTTAAGATTATTTGCGTTTAAAAATAAAATTGAAACCGGTAATAACCGATTTGGTGCACACGAAGTTGCACGGGTCAGCTAGTTTTACTATAATTACTAAATGCTTTTATACCGAATGCTACGCCTATTTCAGTTTCCTTATTTTCTTTGTTGCTTATGTGATCCTTACTGTGATATTAATATATAAGTTACTAGCTGATACCCGCGGCTCCGCACGCGCTTTTTAAAAATTTATTAAAGAAATGTAAAATTGTAAGTGGGTGTGTACAGAAACGCTTTTTCAAAAACATTTGTAACTACGATACGAACGTCATCTACTGTGATCTGTTTTGAATTTTTAAATGAATTATAATATGACTTATTTAAATTCCATAATTTGTACATTAACATTAGTCTGGTTTTCACATCTATTGCGACTCGGAACAATAATAATATATATTTTTATACAGTCTATTAATCAATAAATCATGTGATGGACTGCAGAATATCAATTTGTTTTTTATTTTATTTTAGCACGGCAAAATCACTGCACGGTGCCTGATGGTAAGCACAGTACAATCCAAAAACAATGGCGACCACCGAGTGGCACACTATCCATCGCCGGTCTCCGCTGTCATGCTGGCCTGCGAAAAGCTAGATATGCACAGGCTGATACTGAAACGCGACCAGCAAAAGCGAGTCACTATGACCGGCTTTTTCGCCATATACATGGTGGTTGTAACCATACCACCCCGCTTTCGCTATTGCCTCGTTCGTTAATCAGCAGGGTGCACCACGTGCAGGTGAGGTTGGCTTGGGTGCCTCAAGTCTTAGATGTTATTCGACACCCCTTACACCCCAAATACAAATCAATCAATACAAAATACAAAACATGAATATTAGATGTATATAGGCCGCTATACTACGCGTCGCTAGGCTGAAGCAACCCTCGCAAGCTATACTAGCATGTCATGACGCGAAATCATAACATCGGCTGAGTGCCTTAAGCGCTCGCCTTAGTAGTCCGGTGAAGCTGTTAAGACCTTGCTTGGTCAATAGCGTAGACAGTTCGAAAAAAAAAAAAGAGCTTCATTAAGAAGCATGAGAGAGGAACTTCCTCTCTCGAGGTGAGGGTCCCCTGTTTGACCACCTACGGGGACCCAAGCGCGTGACCAGGTTTGAGGAGTACATGCTTGTCGCTAGCCCTCAAATCTGGTCCATATATGCGCCCAGGCGGCCCAGGGGTTTTTAGTCGGTAGGAGTCCGACATAACCCTCCCGCTGTACCCCGGCAGTGGGAGGTGTATCCAATGTAGGATTTTCCCCTGGATAAAAAAAAGGGAGGTGGGTACGCGCCCCCCTCAGGCCTACGGAATGGCCCTCACTAATAATTGGATGTTAGGACTACGGAACGCAGAAGAAGAAGAAGAAGAAGAAGAAGCGAATGGATTTGACGAAAACGCTGTCGACGCAATTCTCGCACGTCATTATTCCCTGTCCTCGGAGGACGTGCAATATGTACCCCGCGTGGCAACAACTACTATGTTCGCGCCCGGAACGCGGTTCGCGGATAGAGGTCAGTTGCCGAGCTCCAGCTCAGAGGCCGGCTCCCAGATGGAGCTAGACACAGTCGCACCCGCCGCGTCACTTACGCCCACAAATTCCCCGTCCGCGTCTACTGCGCCCTCCGCGCTAGACAAAGACAGTGATAGCGAGAATTTTAAAGTCGTGACAAATCAAAAGCCAACGCTCTCGCTCCGCGTCGCATCATCGGACTCGGACTCGAAAAAAAAAAAAAAAACTGAATGTCTTCCTGGATCAATTAACCTATATAGCAGAGCAACCTAGTTCTAAAAAGAATGGTGTAAAATAAAAATGGATCACTATTATCTACTATAAGGGTTATTACAGTCAAATCTATATACTAATATATAAAGCTGAAGAGTTTGTTTGTTTGTTTGGTTGAACGCTATGATCTCAGGAACTACCAGTCCGATTTGAGAAAGTCTTTCGGTTTTAGATAGCTCATTTATCGTTCAGCTTTATATATTAGTATATAGATTTGACTGTAATAACCCTTATAGTAGATAATAGTGATCCATTTTTATTTTACACCATTCTTTTTAGAACTAGGTTGCTCTGCTATATAGGTTAATTGATCCAGGAAGACATTCAGTTTTTTTTTTTTTTTTCGAGTCCGAGTCCGATGATGCGACGCGGAGCGAGAGCGTTGGCTTTTGATTTGTCACGACTTTAAAATTCTCGCTATCACTGTCTTTGTCTAGCGCGGAGGGCGCAGTAGACGCGGACGGGGAATTTGTGGGCGTAAGTGACGCGGCGGGTGCGACTGTGTCTAGCTCCATCTGGGAGCCGGCCTCTGAGCTGGAGCTCGGCAACTGACCTCTATCCGCGAACCGCGTTCCGGGCGCGAACATAGTAGTTGTTGCCACGCGGGGTACATATTGCACGTCCTCCGAGGACAGGGAATAATGACGTGCGAGAATTGCGTCGACAGCGTTTTCGTCAAATCCATTCGCTTCTTCTTCTTCTTCTTCTGCGTTCCGTAGTCCTAACATCCAATTATTAGTGAGGGCCATTCCGTAGGCCTGAGGGGGGCGCGTACCCACCTCCCTTTTTTTTATCCAGGGGAAAATCCTACATTGGATACACCTCCCACTGCCGGGGTACAGCGGGAGGGTTATGTCGGACTCCTACCGACTAAAAACCCCTGGGCCGCCTGGGCGCATATATGGACCAGATTTGAGGGCTAGCGACAAGCATGTACTCCTCAAACCTGGTCACGCGCTTGGGTCCCCGTAGGTGGTCAAACAGGGGACCCTCACCTCGAGAGAGGAAGTTCCTCTCTCATGCTTCTTAATGAAGCTGCGGCAGATACCGTGCTTCGGCGTCTCGGGTCTTCGTTACGTGGCAACGGACGCCCCCGCGTCCGCCACCTGAATACTTATTATGGAGGCATTGCGTGAATGCCTCTCCTGCGTCCACGTCCGACTCTTCTACGTCGTATTGCCGGGGCGTCTGGCTCCCTTTCCCTTTCTGCTTCTTCTTTCTTCTCAAGAACGCTTTCGCAGAAGGCGACTGCAGCGTTCCATGACCTCTGACTGTCAGTCATTGACTTAACCAAGGACGTCAGTGAGAGATCACATAACCGCCACGAGCTCATTGCGCTCTGCAGTCCACGCCGGACACTCCTCCAATGTATGTTTGACTGTATCGATGTCGCATCCAAAGCAGTGGTGACAACGAGAGTCCACCTCTTTACGGGCCGTTTGGTGCAGGTACTTGCCAAAACAGCCGTGCACAGTAAGCACCTGCACTAATCGGTAGGTTAGGGCTCCATGGGTTCTCTCTACCCACTGCGTTAGAACAGGACGGATGGCCTCAACAGTGCAGAGGCCAGCACTGGGCGAGGACAGCCTTTTCTTCCACATCTGTAACACCATCTTATGTAAGTGGGCCTGGTAGGCTTCTTCCATCCCAGGCAAAATGGTTTCGCCCCGTGCCAGCCTGCTTCTACGCCACCAGTGCATGTCTGCGTACATGTGTGCTAGCAGATCCCATGGTGGGGAGCTCGCCAGCAGGCACGCCGCTTCGTACGAGACGGTACGATATCCGCGGATGACCCTGACGGCCATCACTCTGTGTAACTTCCGCAGTACCGCAGAACCGTTGGCCGTCAGGGCCTCGTGCCATACTGGGGCCACATACATCACCATGGATCTGACTACCCCCAAATATAAAGATCGGCAACCAGATCCAGCACCGCCGACGTTGGGTAGCAGACACGCCAGAGCCGACGCACATCGCGTGACCCGGGGAGCCAATTGGCTGAAGTGCACACCAAACGTCCAGCGGCTATCTAACACCAGACCCAAATATTTGAGGGCAGCTCCGACCTCAATCCGTACCCCGCTGACAATCAAGTGAGTACCGGCAGGAGGTGCCCTACGTGAGCCATGGAACACCATAGCTTCGGTTTTGTTTAAAGACACTTCTAGTTCCAGCGACCGTATTCTATGCTCCACCTGTGCTACTGTAGCAGTTGCTAGACGGATAGCGTCTCTAAGCGAGTCACCACGAACTGTTATAAGGGTGTCATCTGCATAACATGTGATCGTGGCACCAGGCAGGAGAACGCCACGCAACACCCAATCATAGCCGATGTTCCACAGGAGTGGACCGAGAACCGACCCCTGTGGAACACCGCATGACATTACCCTCCGATACGTGCCGCCGTCCTGTCCGATGCACGTCACGTGTCTGACGTACGTACAAGCGAAAACCTACGGGACTATCCCGAGTCCGGACCAAGAGAGCTGTTTAAAACTAAACAAAATAGGAAAACAACGCAAATAAGTACCTGAGCGAGACAGGGGAAAAATAACATAAGACTATTTAAATAAACAAACTGTTCAATCACAAAACACAACACTTTACTTTCAAGACTATATTTATTTATAAAAGACAAGAAAATATTCGATCAACTAAATGACCTAGTATTTTAACAATACACAAACCATAGCTCGTTCACAAAATAAAAAGCGCCATCTCTTGGCTTCAATAATCACCCACCTTCTACAGTATGATAAAACCTTCAACATTTTAGTTAATGATGAAAATCTTTCCCATGGTAGTTCTTCTGATATTTGTGATACTGCAGTTAAAGATTTAACTCTTCTCTCTTCTTCGTACGTTTCCTTTATATTAGGTTGATCTCTTTTTAGATTTGCTTCTTTTAACCAAGTAGGTCCGTTCCACCATAAATCATTTGCTATTAAATTTGCTGGCCTTAATCCACGCGACGCACAGTCTGCTGGATTAATGTCGGTAGTTACATGCCCCCACTGTTCGTAACTCATTATCGTTAGGATTTCTGAAACACGATTACTCACAAATGTAGTCCATCGACTCGCAGGTCCCTTTAACCAAGCTAACACCACCGTTGAATCAGTATACGCATATAAATTATTCTTGGATACGCCCATTACTTGTGATACCTCAGACAAAAGTTTTGCAGCGAGAGCTGCTCCTGAAAGTTCTAATCTTGGAATGGACATTTCCTTTTCAATTGGTGCAACTTTAGTTTTAGCCGATATCAAACTCACTGCAACATTTCTGTGCTCATCAATGACTCGAAGATACACCACAGCTGCATAAGCTGATCGAGATGCATCTGAAAATGCATGCAATTCTATTTGACACTCGGATGAAGTATGTAACCATCTTGGCACAAGTATATTTTTTATTTGTATCAATTCTCCTCTAAATCTCATCCACTGTGCTAACAGTTCGTCTTTGATTTCATCATCCCATCCAAGTCCTGATTTCCATAGCCTTTGAATGAACAATTTAGCAACTACCACTATTGGCGCAATCCAGCCTAAAGGATCGTACAGTCTTGCGATATCAGATAGCACTTGTCTCTTAGTAACTATTTTCTTAGTTTCTGGTAAACTGATCGTGTATTCGAAATTGTCTGTCTCTCTATTCCATCGTATGCCTATTACTTTTGTCATGTGATCTGATTTAATAATTATTGAATTATCTTCTCTATGGTTTTTCTTGCTAATGTAATTTAATAACGTGTTATTATTGCTGCTCCATTTCTGAAGTTCGAAACCTCCTGATCTCATTAAACAATTCATTTCTTCGAAAATATGTATTGCTTCACTCTCTGTTTCACAACCAGTCATCAGATCGTCTATGTAATAGTCCTTTTTAGTTATTTCTGCGGCTATTGGATATTTCTCTTGTTCTTCTTCGGCTAGCTTCTGTAGAGTTTTGACTGCTAGATAAGGTGCGCAAGCTGTCCCAAATGTTAACGTTAATAATTTATAATGTTGAATTGGTCCATCTCTATGATTTCTCCATAAAATCCTTTGAAAATCTGTATCCTCGTCAGCTACTCGAATCTGACGATACATTTTAACTAAGTCAGCTATGATGCAGATTTTGTGAGTTCGCCATCTCATTAACAAATGTCTTAGATCTTGCTGTAACTTAGGTCCAATTAACAGATTATCGTTAAGTGAAACCTGATTACTACCCTTGCACGAGGCATCGAATACAACTCGTAGCTTCGTTGTCTGTTTTTCCTCTCTAACGACAGCGTGATGTGGCAAATAAACTGCTTTAGGATTATCAATCTTTTCTTGATCCACTAGTTTCATGTGATTAAGTGTTGTATATTCTTCTATTACTTTTCTATATTCTTTATGGAACTTTGGATCCTTGTTAAATTTCTTTTCTAAGTAATTAAATCTCATTGTAGCTTTATCTATAGAGTTTCCGTATGCACATTCTGGATCTTCCGTAGCAAAAGGTAATTTCACTATGAATCTTCCTTCTTCATTCCTTATTGTTGTTGATTCGTATATTTCTTCGCATCTTATTTCATCTTGAGTAAGTTTCTTGTGAATGGTATTTGGTTCATTTTCTAATTCCCAAAATCTCTTTAATATTTCATCTTCTTGTCTAATGTGTACGTGCATACTGAAAATTTGTTCTTTTATTGAGGAATCTTTAGCAACCTTTCCTGATATTACCCAACCAAGAACGGTGTTTTGAGCAATCAAATTACCTTGAGGATGTTTAATAACTTCATTGAGCAAAATTTCACTGTAAACCTCAGCTCCAAGCAAAAGGTCTATTTTACCTGATGTGGTGAAATGTGGATCTGCAAGCGGCTTAGATTGTAGTTCTGCCCATTGTGGTGAGTAAACCTTGCAAGTCGGAAGCATTGACGTAAGTGAGCCTAAAACATATGCATTTACCTGGAGTGAATGATAAGGAGTATGACGTGATTGTATTTGCAACGATACCATGTATTTGATCCTCGTATGGCCATCTCCCAAACCTGACACCCAACCATTGATAGGTTCTCGTTTTAATCCAAGTAATTGTACTGTAGCTTCGGTCACAAATGAAGCTTGCGAGCCCTGATCTAGTAACGCCCTAATTACATAATTAAAACCGTTATGTGCCCTTGCTTTGATAACTGCGGTAGCTAATAACACGTTGTAGCTTTGAATGTCGTCTCTGGAAAAGTTCAATACAACATGCGTTGTCTGTGGTGCTTGTCCTTGTAGTCCTTGTGTTGTGTGTTGTTGTGTGTCATTACTTTTATTCATAATATAATTATTTACTACATCGTTATCGCTCTCCTTCTTATAAACAGTGTCGAGTGATGTCGTCTCCCACATTTACGACAGGTTGTAGATTGCCGACATTTTTTCACCGAGTGATTAGAGGCAAGACAGTTAAAGCATAATCTATTTTTTATTACAAACTCATGTCGCTCCTGTACTGGTTTCTGACCAAATTGCTTGCAATTAAATAAGTAATGAGAACCATCACAAAACGAGCAAGTTGCATCGGTTATTTTTCGTTCTGTTGGTACTTCTTGTATGCCGGAGTGAAAGGACTTTGCTTTAAGAACTGCTGGTTTGACAACCAGTTGATTATTCTTTGTATATTTGGTACCTTCTATCATTTCTATAGTTCTAAATCTAGTTTCCAAAAACTCCGTGAGCTGTGTCCACGTGGGCAAATTGTCAGACTTCATGCTCAGATGATACTCCCATTGCTGTCGAGATTCTTGTGGTAGTTTTGCAACTACAAAATGAACAATCATAACATCCCAAGAGCCAGTATTCACTCCTATATTGTTCAGTGACTTTAAACAAGATGTAGTTATATCCAATAACTGCTTAATTGCATTCGCGGATTCATTGTAAATTGGTTTCTGTGCAAAAAAAGTTTGTAATATCGAATTACAATTGTAACGCTTGTTGTTATATCGCTTGGTTAATTGCTCCCATGCTTCAATAAAATTATCATCCGTTGTAGGGTAGTTCTTGATTAAGGATTCTGCTTCGCCTGATAAACTACTTTTTAGATAATGCATTTTTTGTACGGGAGATAAGATCTTGTTGTTTATAATCAAAGACACGAACATATCATAAAACGTTTGCCATTCGTCATATTTTCCCGAAAACGAAGGTAACTGAATGCTAGGTAACTTAGCCTCACAACTTGTATTCGAATATGACGGTATTGTAAAATCTCGAGTTTCTATAGTCGTAGCCTTGAACGTTTGTAGATTTTCTTTGATTAAACATTTGTAACTAGTATATTTCTCTTCAAAAACGTCGTACCAATCAGATGTGAAATATGGTTCCGTTTCTTTATCTTTCTGATTACTTTGTGTGATAATTCTTTTATGACCCTCTTTGAAGTCCTTCCAATATTCATCCAATTTTTCCAACTTTGTTTCTATGTATACTAGCTTCATTCTTTCTTTGGGTGTTTTTTTGTAATTAGATTCAGCTTTGATTAATTTTTCTAACAAGTCTTTTTGCACAGCATATAATTGAGCGAGAGTTTCCATTTTTTAAATAGTCAATTTATTCTAACCGTTTCAATTATTAAACACAACTTCGTTTCACTTTACTCACGGTTTCCAGTTATACCCGCTTTTTTTCTATTCTTTTTTTTTCCACGAGTTTCGGCACCAGATGTTCACTTATTTCCCGGGTTTCGGCACCAGATGTTCAATCACAAAACACAACACTTTACTTTCAAGACTATATTTATTTATAAAAGACAAGAAAGTATTCAATCAACTAAATGACCTAGTATTTTAACAATACACAAACCATAGCTCGTTCACAAAATAAAAAGCGCCATCTCTTGGCTTCGTAAATCATTACTACAGTGAACACAAACAATAAAAAGTAAATAAATTTATAAATAAATCACTGAAGAATTAAAGAAATACGTAAATAAATAGATAAATAAATGAGTAAACAAATAAATATACCAAGAAATAGATAAAGCAATAAATAAATACAAAGGAAAGGTCTCACTCAGTTAACGGAAAAAGAACGCAGGTGTGTAGCGCAGGTGTGCCAGATCGGAACTACACAATAACTGACGTCACTAAATCACGAGTATTAAAATCGAACTTAGCGCGCGCAGCAAAACGGACAACCGTTCAAGTCGACGGTCCGATCGGAACTCCAAGTCATTCTGGCGGTACCTTTGTTGTGTACTTAACTTGGTATTGAACTTTAAGATTATTACTTATTCAACAAAATATAATGATTAAAGTGAAAGACAATTTATTAAAGGTCGTGGTGGTATAGTGGTTTGCCCGGTGGAATATCAATCCTATGTCTGCAGGTTTGAACCCTTTTTTTTTTTTTGTAACGGGGGGAAAATCCTACATGGATACCATCACGCCGTCGGGGGCAGCGTGAGGGTATGTCAGACTCCTACTTACACTAATTTAGACATAGAAAAGATTTGGCGCGTATGCCTTTACATTAACTTGGACATAAAACTGACTAAAGAATAAATAAGAACTACCTATATTGACAACTTCAGAAATAAAAGATGAAATGTTCGAAATATTATATAGAAGATTTGGCGATTAGGCCTATAAAGAATACATAAGATCTTACCTATATTGACAACTTCAGAATTGGCAGTATGGATTAATTCCTTCGCCTGTCCTATCGGACGAATATTATGACTGACTGTCTATTGTTTATTAATAATAACAAGGCTATTATTGATATTATTATATCTCGTCACAAGTTGCTAGACAAAAATAAAATAAAGAAAATTAGTTAACAAAAAAAAGAGAAAATGGTACCGTTTTCTTTTTATCTTTGCCTATTTATATATAAACTAGCGTCCACGGCGGACGTTGCCCCGTCCTGATAAAAAAAGTGTGTATACTTATGTACACGCGTTAGAAGTTATACTTCTTTGGTGTAACAAGATAAAACACTTTTCAAAAAAATTATTTTTCACCTTATTCTACGTTTGTAGAAAAAACGACACTAATAATAGAAAAAGTTGACTATAGCTAACTTCAAGGTGACGGTTTTTCGTGACGGTGTGCGCGCGCATCGTAATAACTTCAGGGTGTCGGTTTCTCGTGACGGTGTGCGCGCGCATCGTAAAAATTTACTCTCACCATTTTTCCCTAACGCGTCAAAAGAAGTATAACTTCAATAAATAAAAACCTTAACAAATTATATACCTAAACCATCCTTATGAATCGCTTTATCTACTTGTGAAACCACATGAAAATCCATTCAGTAGTTTTTAAGTTTATCTCGAACAGACAGACAGACAGACGTGGCAGAGGACTTTGTTTATATAATATTGTGATTTTGAAAAAACAAACATTTCATTTTATCTTTGTGCAAATATTTTGTCGAAATATAAATATTCTTTACCAGAGATGTCATTAAAACATATCATTTTTATGACGCACATTCAAGAATAATTTTGAAATGCATATTACTATTTTTCAGTAAAGAAACTATGATTTTCCGTTTTTTTTCAGTAGTAAATAACACTATGGTTTCAAGTTTAAACAAAATTGTAAACCAATAGAGTACTTGTGTATAACTTTGATACTTAACTTGAATAAAATACATAAAGCGAGCACCATTTGAATAAAAGAGATGGCAGCTTTCCTGAAAAGGATTTAACATGAGGCCAGCGCACAACTGTGGACAAAGCGGACGTAATAAACCTTGTTACAACGGAATGAAAATACAAACAAAGGCTCACTTCCGCAAGTATTTGAACAGGTACAAATTTAGTAAATAGAAAATTTTCGCACTAAAATTATAGCGCCGCGGAGCACCCAGTCGTAGCCCATGCAGGTTTGAACCCTGGTATATACCAACTAATTTTTCAGAATTCACGTACATTTAGTAATTTAAATTAGTAAAACTATCGGCTGACCTTAAAGGAAAGTATCACGGGGAAACCTAATCCTAAGAACTGTTCTTGTAGTACTAATGTATCTGGGAACAACATATAATTGTGAATTTAACAAAGTGGCAGATTTTCTAGTAACAGCATTATCCGAAATTATAAAACGCAATACATTTGTATAACGCATTTCGTGTCGAAATCGTATCTTAAAACCATGGATTACACCTGGGCTCCTTAGGTGTATTAAAAATATGAATAAAGTGCACTTAAAAGTAAAAAAACATCTAATTATATTTTGAAATTAACATAATTGAGATACAGGAATTTTTGTGGAAATTTGTTTAAAAAATTCAATATAAACTCAACTAGAAAAAGCAAGTACAGCTTCAATTCAATTAAGAAAACTTGGCAAATAATATAAGTAATTTTAAAACTAAAAATAAAATTTCAACTGATCTTTTAAAATCCTGTACAGATAAAACTTATGCCGTTAATCAAGCAAACGTATTCTTTGCAAATATTGGTCGAAATCTAGCCGAAATGGTAAATGTAATCCCCAGATAAACCAGACTTAGGTCCAGTATTAAGAGATTCTTTTGTACTGCTAGAAACAGATAATTTTGAAGTCTTTTCAATAATTAATTCACTTCGTATTGAACGTGCTATGATGGGTTGGGATAGGATATCAACTAAGGTAGTTAAATTAAATAAAGATAAACTAATTGCAGCAATAACACACATTTGTAACCTTTCGATAACAAGTGGTAAATTTGCAAAGGCATTCAAGAGGTCCATAATTATCCCAATTCACAAAGATGGGGACATCTTCCGGGGACGTCCGATTTCCATTTTGTCTATATTTTCCAAAATATTAGATAAAATTATCAATAATCAGTTGGTAACATTCTTGGAAAGCTCTGGATTACTATCATATAATCAGTATGGATTTCGTAGAGGTAGATCAACGGTTGATGCTGTTACGGAATTTTGCGCCTTTATTTCAAAACATCTTGACAAGGGATTTAAATGGCTTGGTATCTTTCTCGATCTTACAAAGGCTTTCGATGCAGTTTCCAATCCTCTACGCTTACAAAAACTTGAACATCTGGGGATCCGTGGAATACTATTCAACCTCTTTGAAGATTATCATACAGACAGAACTTAGTCTCAGTTTATAAACAAAATAATTCTTTTCAAACCATTTTATTCTTCCATTGCAAAGAATATATTTCATTTTATTACCTATTATGATATTGAGATTTCACTGTAAACAATGGAAAACAACGATAAACGTAGATATATCACTTGGGACTGACGCCATTTTGAATACATGCGTCTATAATAATAATAATAATATCATTTATTTCAGACTCATCGTTACATCCATATTTGTGGGTACAATTACAGGTTTAAAAAATTAGTGTTAGTAATAATAATAAAACAGAAAAATAAATTATAAACAAAAACACAGAATACAGGATATAACATCAAGTAGCAGGTCCGAGTGGACCCTCCGGTGATGGTGGAAACTGTATGACTGCATGTAGCCGTATCCAGCGAGCCAGCATCGGAGAGTCACACCGGTCCACCAGTGCATGTAGTATGCTGTTGGGGCTATCGCGCGTGCGACACATTATAGAAACGCATCGTTTGCGCATGATCACCGCAAAGCCGTCAATATCAGCCACGAACATTGCGCGGTAGCCCCATCAACACCCGGAAAGCGTTATTATATTGAACGCGTAAACTGTATGCCCGCTGCGTATAGTGAACCCTCAGGCTGCAAGTGTAAAAGGACTGACAGCGCTTTAAAAAGCGCAAACTTAACAGTATCTGTACACCGTGAAAACCTGCGGGCCAACATATTGTATCGGACAGACAGCGCCCTGCGCTCCCTATCCACGTCCACATTAACCTTAGTCTCCTCGGTGACCCAGTGGCCCAAATACTGAAATTGCTCGACTTTGTTTAGAGCTGTACCATAAGGCGCATAAGGCGTATAACAGGCTCTTCCACAATTATGGCTAACTTTATCATACAGCCAGTGTTGCGCTAAGTTATAGCTGTAGCTAAGTTATTCTATACATAGGTTTAGGAAGGTGGTAGAGCCACGCTGAAGCTATTACTGGTTTCAGGATGAATGGGTCGGCTGGCCCGGGATAGTACCACCCTCTCACAATAAACCGACGTGAAGTAACAATGTTTGCAATGCTGCGTTTCGTTCGGTCAGTGAGAGCACCGGAGGTCTACCTTTCTTCTCCTTCCTCCTCTCTCCATCCGCTTCCCTTCCTCCCCCTCCCATACAGGCTGGCAACTCCTCTGGTATTGCAAGTATCTATGGACGGTGGTGATCACTTAACATCAACTGACCCACCTGTCAATTTGCCTCGTATGACATAAAAAAACATATTATTTTTAATTTACCCTCTTTTATGTCGAAATAAAATAACATTAAAAAAGTGTGTGTGTGTACTTATGTACACGTGTTAGAAGTTATACTTCTTTGACGTAACAAGATAAAAATCTTTTAAAAAATTTTATCTTTCGCCTTATTCTACGTTCGTAGAAAAAACGACACTAACAAAAGAAAAAAGGTATTTAATACATTGAAAGTTTTAATACAAAGAAATTCAAAAAACAAATACAAAGAAACAAAAAGTTGACTATAGCTAACTTTAGAGTGTCGGTTTTTGGTGACGATATGCGCGCGCATCGTAATAACTTTAGGGTGTCGGTTTTTTCGTGACGGTGTGCGCACGTATCGTAAAAATTTACTCTCATCATTTTTCCCTAACGCCTCATAAGAACTACAACTTCAATAAAATTACAGTTATCTTAACATGGTTTCAACATACTTTTTTATTTACAAAAAATAGCATCGGGCACATTATTGTTATTAAAAAAAATGTCTGGCAATAATAATTTCATGTTTTAGTAGCGTTTCAAAGTTAGTGAAAAACAAAACTTTCTAAAATTATATAAAGTTCAATATTTTTACCTGTAAAGGTGCGATATGCACTAATAAACGCAACGTTTACTTGCAGCCAGGTAGCCCGCACGCTATGTGGAAGAACATAAAGATATATAAAGAACTGGCTTATTGGAATTCGTTGTCGAAATCGTTGCTAGCTGTTAGATGAATAGTTACAAGCAAGTGACTGTTGACGCGTAGTGCTCAAGTCTTTTTAATATTTATATTTTTCTTTAATAGAATGGAATGTGAAAAAGTTTTAATAGAAGTTGAAAATAGTTATGATGTCATTCAGTGTTTAATTTATCATTATTTACCTTATGAATATATTTTATCGTTTAAATTACAATTTAAGTCTATCAACTTGATATTTTATAATATAACTATACTGACTGTACAGTAAACGTCTACAAAAAAGGGAAAGGAACTTCGTTCCAACTGTAGGTCCATAGGCCTCTCAAGCTATTTTTTACATTACCGCTAATATATGTCGGCTAGTTTTTATTTTAATTGAACCCGGTAGATGATGTTACGAACGGGTTGTAGGCTTATTTAAAAAGATTTCTTACATACCATCTGGGTATATGTTTGAGTGAAGTAGTTTGGATTCACAATTAGAACTGGTAAGTGAGACTCCAGTCGGGTTTTAGGTTTATTAAAAATTTTCGTGTTAAAATACAATTGAAACCGGCGATAACAGATTTGATGCAGACGAAGTTGTACGGGTCAGCTAGTTTAAAATAAATCTCATTCAAGCTTCGATGATCTGAGATTAATTATACACTCATCATCGTGTCCGAATACATTAACTGACTATTGTAATTGTCCAAATTTAGATGAACTTAAAAACACCAAATATTTGGGTGTCGTTATGGACAATAAATTATTTTTCCAATATCCATTTTTCTACCCCTAGAAAGTGCTCAAAGAGCCATACTGAAAGTGATGTTTTTCTGACCATATAGGTACCTCACAGAGAATCTTTACCAAGACTGTCAGGTTTTAACTGTTAGACAGCTTTTAATCCTACAAATTATCCTCCGTCAACATTTAGGAACGCCAAGCTTACAATTCTCTGATAAGAGAAGAAGGGTCGAGGACATAATAAAAGTACCTAAACATAACACATGGTTTGTTTGTCGTTTTGAAGGCTTCCTGGGAGGCTTGCTCTATAATAAAGCAAATAATATACTAAATATTAATCAATACAACAGACATACTATTAAAAAACTCACTTTCAATTGGTTACTTTCACAAAATTACACAATCCAGAAAAATTATTATTACCACAATTTAAATTATAATTATAAATTCGGTAGTTCAAATCATACACTCTTATTTAAATAACAATTCACTCGTTACTATCATAAAACACTCTTGTCTCACTCGGAATATCGTGTTACACAATAATCTCACATATTTAATTAATTCAAATTAAGTATTTATTTATGACATATGTTTAAGTCACTGTTTGTTTCAGTTCTCATTATATGAAATTGTGATATCTGCGATACGGTTTGTAACCAGTGCAGATACCAATATTACTGTTAATTATGTACACAGTGACTTGGAACATTAAAAAAAATTATTATTATTATTATCGTGGGCTGGCGTGATGACTTTGTAGATACCTTCCTTCGTGAAGAAGCCTAAGGCCATGCTGTGGGTTTCTTGCAGGCTGATGATTATGACAACAGAATATAATATATATTTACTTGTAGTTAACAAATTTATCTATAATATAAGTGAAAGGTGAAACGACTGAGTGGTTTCGAGGTACATATATACATAACAATATTATTATAACATATATTACTGAACATATATTATTATTTCAAATATAATAATGATATAAAAATACATAATAAATTGAAACATTTTCTGCGAAATTATGCAAGAAAATATCAGATATACGACGCTGGAAGTATCAATTTAGATTTATTTCTTGACATCGTCGTAGGGTTTCTTTTTTATTGACACTGCATTCACCATGAGTAGTGTATACGTCTTATCACCTATATCACCTTTCTTCCTTCTTTCTTCAACTTTCTTTTCCGTAGCTTCTTATATACCATAAACCTTTGGCGTTTAAGGGGTGTCAAATAACATCATAAGACTTGAGATACCCAAGCCAACCTCACCTGCACGTGGTGGTGCACCCTGCTGAATAACGAACGAGGCATTGGCGAACACGGGGTGGTAGGGCTTTACAGCCTGACTGGGTCGCAACCACCATGTATATGGCGAAAAAGCCCGTCATAGTGATTCGCTTCTGCGGGTCACGTTTCGGGATCAGCCTGTGCATATCCAGCAATTCGCAGGCCGGCATGACAGCGGCTACCGGCGATGGATAGTGTGTCACTCGCTGGTCGCCGTTGTTTTTGGACTGTACTGTGCTTACCATCAGCCATAGTGCAGTCACTTTGCCGTGCTACAATAAAACATGTATATTTCAGTATATATAATACACATTATAGTATAATTATACCCGTGTATATTTCAGTGAGTTATGATTTTTAGTTTTATGTTCTCTTTATAATTCTGGTAAGCTAGTACCGTTCTATATTTTGTTTATTTTATTGAAATATGATATCTTATTTGAATATTTTTGGAATTTACTTGGAATTGGAATTAATATTCTCATAGCAGATTTACTTAATATTTACAAATTCAATCAAAATGTATATACAAAAGATAAGATTATAACGCGTTATTATTTGTTCCCGTAAGAAACCAAGGGCTGATGAGAGCATTGACGTAATGGGACCTAACGAGCTAATTATGGAGATTGCGCTAAATCGGTAAATATATAACTTTGTTATTTATCGCATCGATATATATTGTTAGTTTCTATTGCTGATTCCTGTTTTAGCTTGGATCGTAAATCATACTACGTGCACGTGACAAGATTACATAAATATAAAAACGTTAATCTGGTGATTAGAGACAGAACAAGAGACTTCAAAGATGGCGATATGCTGTTAGAATTTACATGGTAAGTACAATTTGCATTTTACTTTACAAAATATTATTAATATATTATTTTCATATTCCAAAAACAATGTGTGGCTCTCGTAATATCTCCTCTCGCTTGTAATATTTTATAGCAATTGTATATATCGGGGGAGTTACTATGCGTCCTGCGTCCGTATGACTTACTATATCGGGGAGTTACTATGCGTCCTGCGTCCGTATGACTTACTATATCGGGGGAGTTACTATGCGTCCTGCGTCCGTATGACTTACTATATCGGGGAGTTACTATGCGTCCTGCGTCCGTATGACTGACTATATCGGGGGAGTTACTATGCATCTTGCGTCCGTATGATTGACGGCCATATCTACGGATACTTCGTTGTAACTATATTCAATGTTACATTTCTGTATTGGCTAACGTTTTATTCTATTGTTATTTGTGTATTGATCGATCAAATCATAACCATGACGTCACTATGGATGACGTCATACGTTCACGTAGACGCCGTTTTATCCTCGTCCCGACATATACAATGTAAAAATAAATACGTTATTTTGCTATAATCATAATCATTAGCACCATGTGATAAATTTGTTTCTACCTATTAATTGACTGTAATAAAATAAAATATGGGTTTAATTTAAATATCTACAATAATAATAACATAATTACATACAAGAACATTAAATTATAATTCATAAACCTGTATCAGTAGAGCAAGCATTATTAAATCTGTTTTTAGTACATCGTAAACGCAGCATGCTGCTACAGAAAATTACTATATCTCTCGCATCAACAACAATAATATTTATCTACCTACTCCATTGTCTGTACTTCTTGAACTATTTAACGAACGAGTAAAATAAATAAGACTCATACTTTTCAATATTGGATTCAGACGGTGCATTTCGAAATTTAAATAAAGATTTGTTATTTATTGAATACGAATAAATTACAACAATAAACTATCGTATTAACGGTACTTGACAGTTTAGAAAACATTGCTTGCTGATATAAATAGATAAATAAAGTTATCAGTTCAGTCAGTCAGTGAATCAGTGAGTCAGTTCTCATTCAAATTTATAAGAATGATACAAGAATAAAAAACTAACCTTAACACCAATAAATGAAACCGTACAATATAAATTCGTCAGCAATACGTTGCAATGAACTGATTTATTTTTATCACTAAAATTAACCCTATGTTCTTACTTTCAAAGTTAAAACTACTTTCTTTTACAAGTCGTATTTGTATTTGGAAAAGTATTTGGTGGTAGAAAGATACGTGAATGAATGAAATTTTTTGATAAATGTCCTTGTCATGTCTAGAAGTGGTGGAGGATTTGATGTATGATTTCGGAACTCATAGTCAATTTAAAGTGTTGTTTTAAAGGCACAATTATATTTGTTTCTATTACTATAAATATTATGGCAGTTTAAAAGGACACGAGTTACATTTTCTCAAAAGAAAGCTGTTGAGCAGTTTAAATGGGTAGAAAAAGAAATTATGCGGTCGCTTCAGTAAGGATTAGATTCGACTAGCTATGTTCAAAACACCAACGATAGCTACTTGAAAATTCTACTATTTTACTTATATAGATAAGCATGTTCAAACAGACAGTCATACACATAGATAATACGATTAAAATTTTCTGTATTCCGTTTACTTTTTCTATTTAGGTAATATCTATAATTATAGGATAATCTATAATCATCAATCTTTTTAGCAAATATTTTAAATGTACACGACGTTTCTATATTGTATTATACTACTATACTATAGACAACATTAATTTTCAACAGGTATGACGATATTTTCAAAGGGAAAGATATACTGTTCAAAGTAGAGGTACATCACGAGAACGTATCTAACCTAATGGGGTTCACCGATAATCCAATATTGAAACTCACTAACATACTTGAAGACGAATTGTTTCGTATTCGTATAACAGAAGTCGAGCGGAACCCGGATATCATTCCTGTCGAAGTCTTAATAGGTTAGACAAGTATTTTATTTATATTTGACACTAGCAATCATAACTTATACTTATATTTTATGATAATAAAATATTCCGAAACGTCACATGATGATCATACCTCAAATGGTTTTACAATTTATCAATCTGAGATATATATATATATATATATACCAAGAAGACTCCTTTGCAAAATAACGACCACCTAAGAAAATTTACGTTCTAAGGTCGATTTCGATATTTATAAACTTGTGAATAAATGCGTAAAGTAAATTCTGACAATGTTTTCATTCATTTTTAGTGAATTCCATAAAACCCATTTACACGGCCAACCAATGAGAAGTGGTCAGCAATAAAGGCCAGGTTTGTTTTTAGCAATAAAGACAAGATTTTTCTTTGTTTATTAAGTTACAATTGCAGAATGCTAATAAAGTGTGACCTCCTTTTGCAAAAAACATTTTTGCTTGAATAATTCTGGGCATGTTTTCCACGATATTACAAATAACGTTTTCAGAAATATTTTCCCACACTTCTGCAATTACTCTTTCCACTGTGAAGCAGGTTGCATTGATTTTACCCGTCTATTTAGAACATTTCAGACAGGCTCAGTCGGATTAAGTCAGGACTTCGAGCTGACTAATCTAGACGACGGATCCTAGCTTCTTACATAAACACTTTCATGTCGCTAGAACAGTGACAGCGAACACTGTCGTCCAATAAAAACGGAATCTTACTCAAGAGCAGTCAATGCGGATTGTGCATGTGGACGGACTTGTGCGGACTTCCGTTATGTACCGATGTGCATTTAATATTATATTTTCTATGAAAACTAACTCCGTACCCTCCGTCGACTCTCCTCTACTCAAAATATAGCGGAGCCTCCGTCATATGCAGTGATTTCTTCGAAACACACATACCGCCCATACCGTGGTCTTGGAAGTACTCACCGGTGTCGGTCCTCTCCATACTAAGACATAAGTCCATTCAGAGTCCATTAAGCATAGTTTCGAACTAAGTCGTATAACACGGTACCCACGGAATAATTTAGGACTCCAGGTCGGACGATTACTACTGTTATTGGTAGTAAAGCTTCCTCCGGACTGTCCACAAGCTAACTTCTACTCCACTTACTTCTTCAAGACTCTACTTTAGGTCCACACTTGACGCGTTACGAATCCGCAACGTTTGACTCATCAAAAAGCAGTCACCTTGTGGTTCCGTGAATCATTTCTTTCCGAACCTTGATCCTTGATACTATTGCCAAGTCCTCTAGGGACTTGAACGACTGACACTTAACCACTGAAACTCATAAATTTGCGAACAACAATCTTCAAGTAGCGCTATAATTCTACTGGCACTTATCGCTTTTTAGTAATATCAAAAATATTAGATTAGATAAAAAGAAATATTAAATTGTATAATTTGTGGAAAATATCCAAAAAGTTTTAAAATTCTAGTAATCGCCAAATAAGTTTCCACCATTCGCTCCATTAGTAAAGTAATTGTCCAATAATTTTTTTTTGTTAATATTTTATAAAATTTGAAATATGGAATGTAAGGAATAATGCCAGGATACTTCAAATTACATGCCGATATATCGTGAAAGTAATAACACTTCTTTGTTTTTGAGTAAAGAAAAAATCTTAAGTGCCCGTTTTTTTTTGCAAAAGGGTTTGTATTGTAAAGTTTTTTTTCTTATTTCCGAAAGCATTGTGAATAACAAGTTCATAAATATTTTACTTCTAGACGTAACAGCAATTAATATTTACATATATCAGGTACGTATTATGTAAGTGAGCATTAAAATATTCTCCATACCTCTTAAGTATATTTCGTCGATAGAATATATATTATAAATGTTTATTAACTAACAAGTAATATTACAGATGTTCGTAGAATCCGTGAACAGCACTGGGAGCATTTTTACGCAGGCCTTGAGAGAAGACGTATTTACAAAGACGCAAAGAGTTTCTACTCCTTATTTACCTTAACAGACAAAACTCCGGAGGCGGGAGCGTCTAGAAATATTCGTGTGCTTGAGGTAATGTAACTTATCACAAACTTTATGACAGATCATACTAGCTGACCCACCCAACTTCGTCTTCGTGAAATCAGTTACTACCGGTTCCCATCGTATTTCCAAACACGAAAAATCTTAAAAAACCTAGAACCCGATTGCAGTGACACCATTTTAATTGTGAAACCAAACAGGTCAGCGACTCACTCAAATACATAATGTCTTCACAGTATATTCTAGGTAGCGTCTGTGCCACTCACGTCCATGCCTTGCTTACTATTTTCAAAGAGCCAGCGGCAGCGACAACAAAATCAAAAACAACGCAATAATATTACCAACTTATGGTTTTATTTCGCTTCTGACCAACTTCATGTTGTTCAAAGTAAACTTTATTATCTCCATGGAATCTCCATTTCGATTTAGCTATTTGTTTTTATAAGTGGAGTTTTTTGTAAAGTTAAAAGTAATGAATATCTTTGCTACGGATTTTATTCCTTTGTTTCAAACCGTTTAAGTGGTTATATTATTGCATTGTTGCTGATTTTAATGACATTTATTGTGATAAATTATTGAAAATGTAATATTAGCAGATATAAAAATAATCTTTAGCACTGAGGAATTATACACCTGTCTAATAGTGACATCATTTTCAAAATTCCAGTGGAACCAGGGATTATTACCTTGCACACCCAAACTTTACCTCCCTTTACAATATTAGAATAGATATAGTATTAAATGGTAATTGCAAACGCTGAAGCTAATTATTTTAATCGTAAATTCACAACTCTGGACCCAACGATTTCAATATTCATCAATACTTGGAAAACAAATTTTATCAAATATCAAAACAACACCTGTACTGACAAAACTCTATTAGATACTTTTGAGACATATTTTCTATAACGCAATATTATATTATCAATGCTTATGTTTAAAAAAAAATCTTGTCAACTTGATTCAGGAATCACTAATTGTTTAGCAACGCTATCTCTTGGTAATTTTTTGAGAATAAATATAAGTTGACTTAATTTTTGTCTCGTTTCTGCATATTTTGTTACTATATGTCAGAAATATGAAGATGAGAAGTTGTATATCAAAAATGTGCATCTAAAAGCTTCAAATTACTCGCATTGACTTTATAAATATATAGCTTTTAATTACATTAATTATATAAGGAAACATTTTTGTACAATACATGCAACAACATATTAGTGACAGTTTCGTATGTAGCGACATCATTATGTATTTTGTGGAATTGCATTATTATGTACCGGCGAGCAGTTCAGTCTCGGCCAGCACACATGTAACACGCGTCTCTTCATTAAAGACTAAAAAGTGATCTTTGTTTCATTACATCTACAGACATTGACCAGAGGCTGAACCTCTAAACTGGTGACCCCGACAATATTATGCGTGCCGATTTTTATGTGTGCCGACCACAGAGTTTATTTTTTTTTTATTGATTCAATCTACTTTAAGTGAACATCTAACTTTACGTGACTTTTTTAATTATGGCGCAACCGGAAGCAACAATGACCGGTGTGGACGTGGTCCAGATTACGGTATCTTCGCGGATTCCAGATTTTTGAGAAGACCAGCCGCGAACCTGGTTCATACAAGTGGAGGCAGTGCTGTTTAACCAGAAACTGTCCGACGCGGCAAGGTATCATCTTGTAATTGCCAAGTTGGGGAAGCAGGTGGTCCAGCAGGTGACAGACATCCTGTTGAAACCACCTGAGGAAGGCAAATATGAAACTCTCAAGGCTAGACTCCTAGCAATTTACGAGGAATCAGAAACTAGACGCCTGCAGAAACTTATCGGCGAGATGGAGCTAGGTGACCAGAAGCCGTCGCAATTATTACGGCGTATAAAGGACCTGGCGCGAGATAAGATCTCCGACGACACTTTGCTCATCTTATGGAAAAACCATCTCCCGGCAGCGGTACGAGCGGTCTTGGTCGTCACGGACAGTAAGGATCTTAGTACCCTAGCCACGATCGCAGACAAGGTCATGGAGTCAACCAAATCTGTGACTGTAGCGAAAGTCAGTTCTTCTGGTTCAGATACCGCTACCTTGCTGGCGGAAATCGCAAAAATCAAAAATTAAAAAATATATATAGATATCATAGACATATATGTAGATCTATGAAAGGGGAATATCCCAACATACATTTTTTTGTTATATCTCAAAACTCCCAGGCGGCGTGCCTTTTTTCGACATGTCCAAGAATCGTTATATTTCTAGCAATTTACACAAAACCTTGACAAATTATATACTAAAACGTTCCTCATGAATTACTTTATCCACTGGTGAGTGAGTTTATCGCGAACAGACAGACGCTGTAGGAGACTTTGTTTTATACTATGTAATGATGATGAGGATGATAAGTCTAAATGTATATTATTTTAATAGGTTCGTTTTCATAATCGGTATTGCTAACATTCATATGAATTTAATTAACAATATTTATAAATTTCAAATTATCCGTGTATCGTTTTGTATTTTAAATTAGGAACAATCTGTGTCTATCTATATAAATTTATTTAAGTTATTTTTATGTAATATTTTTTTATACCTCAATGATGGCTAACAAGCATGCGGGTCACCTGATGTTAAGAGTCACCGTAGCCTATGCACGCTTGCAACATCAGAGGTGTCATATGCATATTACCGACCCTTCAATATCCTATTCAGTGTGACAATTGGAGCGTTCGTAGGAGGAAACCCCTCAGGAACCGGACCGTCCGAGACCGAGGATGAATTTCTTGCCGATGACAAGCGGTACGATGGTGAAAAGCAGCCACAGGCATAATGTTGTACAATTCCTCGGAACACAACTCCCTATATGTTTATACATATTAGTGTTCGATCAGGCTTGATATTACAAGAGGATGTAAGATGGAAACACAGGGCTCGTTTTTTATTGTAAACACATCTATAGACGCTTGGAGATAGATTTTCAACTTGAGCCGGTAATAGAAGTATTAGGAAGAACTGTACTTATATTATACCTTACACATGATACCCTATCACTATACGTGCATCCTATGTATATCCTATCGTACACGTTACCATTTAAATCATTATTTTGTTTTTTTTTAAACAAATAGTATGCATAATAAGAAATTACGTCAAATATAAGTAATTCCGAATTTAATTAATTTGTTATAAGGCATTAATTTTTATAGTTTAGAGCAACGCTGATAGTAAGTGATATAGACCAATGAATAATATCCACGAATAAAAATTATATAGTCGGATTTATCTATGGTAGATGGCTCTATATCTTATAACAAAAGTTTCACGAAGGCTGAAATTAATGAGAACAGGCGCATTTATTTTTAAAGTGAAACTTTTTTCCATCCCCTTAAATTTTTTCGGCCATCTATCGCATGTCGCATCACGGGCGGCGCGCGGCCGCGAAGTAGGGGTAAAGTGAGAGACGCCTAACAGAGCAGTCAAAACCAATATCATCTGAATGATTGTATTTATTATGTACACTATACGCAGATTCAAATTAAAAAGTATAGTTGGATATATCTACTTCAATAAATTTCTCATTATCAATCCCATTTTCCAATTATTAAGTTACATTATAAACTAGACTTCATACATTAATTTTCCCATTTTAGCTATCAAGATCAAATAATAATTAAACTCATATCTAAAATGAAATATTGTTCGCAGGGTAAAATGACAGATCCGGCTAAAAAAAGATTATATGCCGGAAAAATAATAAACTTTGACAAAAAGAATACCCAGGGAGCTGAATATGAATATAACATATTAAGCAGCTTGGAACATAAAAATATTGTGTTCATGAATTGTGTCTTGCACACGAGAACTACAGTCATCATAGTTACAGATTAGTAAGTTCAACTCGAATTATTTTGTTCGTTCATAAAAAATAAGTGGCAAATCATTATTGTGTTACTAATAATATATATTTTCTAAACAACAATAAATCAAAAAGAAATTGCTTAGATTGAAATGATTCCAATTTATTGGAAATACTGAATCAATGTTGGAAAATGGATGCTTCTTGATAAAATCAATATAATGCTAGCTTTATATTAAGTCAGTATTGAGTTGATAAAAACCTAAAATAGCGCTGTATAATGTGGTACTAATAAAGTCTTCAAAGATGGTCCTCGAATGTTATTAAATAAAAATATAATCTATGAAAGAAATGTTAATTTTGGGGAGCCTAGAATACATAAGTGTAGATGCAGAGAGTAGCCGAGGCAACCTGAAGCGCAATCAAATAATTATCTGAACTATTATTGCATCAACAAACTGTTGCCCGAGCCTGTTCTTCATTACAACTGGGAAGAATAAATAAAAAAATCTAATACAATTTTAAGAGAAGTTATTTTACACTTTTACTTCATTTTAATACATGGTATATTGAAGTAATATTTCTAAATTACAAGTTTCTCTCTCATGAGGTGGTCGTTCAAATCTTAATGTTATCCTAGATTATGTAATTGACACTATTCAGTATAGGCATTGAAAATATGAGTTATAACGTATAACGCTGTCTGGCTGTGACAAATAGAATTGAACGTTGGATCTTTCGTACACGCATACTTTATTATTATTATGTTTACAGTCTGTGGGGAGGTGAGCTATTCAAAGTTTTGTTGGAAAACAACCCAGTGAATGAACGGAACTTGGTGCCTTACATTAATCAGATTTGTGAGGCTCTCGCGTACCTGGACAGCCAAAACGTTGTAAATCTTAATATAAAACCGGAAAATATATTATTGGTACACCCTAATTCGAAGAAAATCAAGTTAACCGATTTCGGCCTATCTAAAAGGTATACGAACCATCACGGTTGGTACTGTAGGTCTGTGGTAGGAGCTACGGCATACATCGCTCCAGAAATGTGGTCAAGCGCTTTGGTGTCAAGTGCGGCTGATATGTGGAGTTTGGGTATTCTAATATATATTCTGTGAGTATTATTATAACTTTCTTGTATTCTTTCTTCTATACTTCACAGATTTTAGCGTTCGACCATAACCTCACATAATTTTAAATGATAAAGTGGTTAAGAACAGTGAACACGCTACACGTAAAGGGACTGATCCTCAAGTGCAGTTACCCGCACACGTCCACGGGTGCTTGAAGAATGATTTTTAACTTGAGGTGGTAGCTAACGGGCGGTGGACTTGGAACAAGAAGAATAAGCTCTCAGTTTACTTCCGTTTTTCCAAAGTTTGGCTGTCGTCGGATGGTCTATTTATACGATACTAGATGGGATAAATATACATACATTTATGTTATATATTTAATATTTACATTAGTATTAACATAAATATACAATTTGTAGGTTGACTGGAGAGACCCCAAATTTCATGAGTGTTGTACAGAGGCCATCAAGAAATGACTTTCTTTTCAATGAGGCTACTCGTGAAGCGTCGCCTTGTTCAAGCTCTTCATCTAGCTCATCTCTGGATGCATCTGACTATTCTTTTGTACCAGAACTATTTGAAGCTGAAAGCTTAATTAAAGGTTCCAAAATAGTTAAGATCAGTGATTTAAACCTTTTGAATGACAGTTCTATTACCTATATTAATCCTTTTGTCAGCACTTCCTTTAGCTCTCAACTCTCTCCTTCAACTAGCATGAATACAAAAGCATCAAGTTCTGATTATAAAAATTCACAATGTTTATATATTTATGATAACGTGCATCTTGAGAATTTATCTTTTGCTGCGAAAGATTTTCTTACGCGTCTGCTAACTATCGACAAGTCAGAAAGGTTAAAAGCAGCTGACGCTTTAAAGCATCCATGGATTAAATATGGTTCAGATAATAACAAGAAACTTGCAAAATGGTTTAAACTAAAGATTCCGGAATCGATTAAATATGTGGTTACTGAGGAAAAAATTTGCAAGGTAAATATTAAATATATATTTATATGAGATAATAATTTTGCTTGTGATAAATATAGCAACATCCAAATTTGAATTTAATTTTAGTAAAATATAATGAATGAAAATGTTATAAAAGAATGAGCGTTTATATTAATAACTAGCGGGCCCGGTGGACGTTGTCCCACCCTGATAATAAAAAAATGTTACTATTAGACCACAGATCCACCTACCGGGTCGAATTGTGAATCGAAACTGTTCTCAAATCCACTGGAATGCATACAAAAAAATTATCAAAGTCGGTCCAACCGTTTAGAAGGAGTTCAGTCATATACACACGGAATATAACTAACGTATTTAAGTTGATAACAATTAATACTGTATCCGTGTAAATAGCTTTCGAATTGTACGTCACGATTTCTTTAGAATATATAATGAGTATAGTGGGATATGTTTAAAAGATCGCGACAAATTATTTAAACCTTCCTCATGAATCACTGTATCTACTGTTGAAAACCGCATGAAAATCCGTTCAGTAGTTTTTGAGTTCATCGCGAACAGACAGACATACGTGTCAGATGACTTTGTTTTATAATAAGTAGTGATACCATCACGTTATATAGAAGAAGTATATGCTGAGTGCTGGAATATTTACTTTGGTCAGATTATGTTCTTAGCAATGAACAATGTGTGGAGAAATATATTTATTGAAAATGTAACGTGTCACTATAAATCCCTGCATTTAATATCCTTGTTAGTTATAGTGGTCGAGTGGTTTTATCGTTGAAATATCTATTTAATATCCGCTAGTTCAAACTATTCTAAATCCATGTACACACAGTAATTAAAATTGGCAACACTATCAACTAATGTTGAAGAAAAACATCATTCGGAAATCTAAATTTCAAAAATGTTCAGGGCTAATATGGGACTGTGGATATCTCGGGATTTGAAATTCATATAACTCCATAGGATGGCAGGATGTACGCGACTTATGTTTGTATTATTATTTTATTCTAGAAAGCGGTCATTACATCAAAGGAACAAAGGAGAAGTGAGAAAACTGATGAGAAACCCTGGAAAGGGTAAGTTTTATGTATTTATATTATATTATTTGATTGACGAACAAATAATTTATAACTTAAACATTAAATTAGTTCATTTATAGAACCATATGTTATGTGTAATAGAAATATTGACAATTATGTAGTAGTTCACATTGTCCCTCAGACGAATATATCATATTAACAACTTACTTAATATTATTTGTGTTAGCGTAAATATATATTTCAAACAAATATATTGTTGACGATATAAAAAAAAAAACCTTTCACTTTAACTAATAATACTAAATTATTCAGTTAGTACATACCAACATTGATGTAAGATAGAGAGCAACACAGATAACGCGTGCTGGTTGTATTTTGAATTATGAAACGGTTTTACAGTCATTAATTCAAGTAAGCAAACTTAAAATCACAAATATAACAAATTACAAATATAATCCCATATATAATTCTAAATAAGTGTAATATTTATTTATTTTTACACAGGAAAGGCAAAGGAAAAAGATCGAAGAAGCCACCGGAATCAAAATTCGAGCCACTTAAAGAAACTACAGTGTAAATTTAAACTTTTTTTGCCTAATTTGATATAGTGTCACCATGCTTCAATATTCTATCCTGAAACTAAATTACATTACCTAATATTTTATTTCAATTATAATTTAAATCTGTACTTGTCACAGGTGATTGCAGGAATCAAATAGTGTTAGATTTTATAGCAAAGTCCCAAATCACATTACTAATTTACCAGATAGTAAGTTCAAGTAACATGTCCTTCGGGTATTAATGTATAAAGGTTATTAAAAGGTAGATCAATATGTGAATGATTGTGAGATCTGGAAATGACGCCTCTCCCTGTGCATCCACCAAAAACGAATGTAACTGTATATGTCTATAAAAATATGTTGTGATATGTTATGTATAATGAAAAAAAAAACAAACCGAGTTTCTTGCCGGTTTTTCTCGATGACTGAGTTGTTTTCCGAACCGGTGATAGTTTTGACGTTCATAAGTGCCCTCTCAGGGCCTAAATTGGATAAAGAATTTTTGATTTTGAAAACCGGCCATTTTAATAAATGATATTTATAGTTCTTCTTTATTGTAATACCTTCATTGCGTAAATTATAATTAAGAAGTCTCATTATAGCAATAAACTAACTATAATATATAATAAGGTTTCAATTGCACCATCTATCGCGTTGAAATCAAATACATGACGAAGTGAAGAAGTAAATTATATTCATCTATTCATCGAAGTTACATAAAGTTATATGTTAATAATAAATATGGTCAGTAATTTTACTTCCGAATAAAAGTCCCCGTTTGATGTAAACGTTACAAGGTAATTTAATCTTAAATATGTAATCGAATAACCTAGAAAGAACTTTGATGTCAATTGTATTAGTGAAGATTAAGATTAAGGGATTTATCACATATCATGCATTAAAACTCTTATTCTATTGTAGACATTAATATTGTATTAGAACGTTCTGTCCAAAATATGTCTTAGTTAATGTTACTGTCCAACAAAAGTCTTATAGGACTTCAAATTTAGATATTTAGAAAGAAACAATAAAATAAGTTACCTATACTTCCTTTCTTTAGATTTAAAGCGCTGAAAATAAATGGTCTATGTAATGTAAACGTAATAATGTAAAATAAATGTTTCATGTAATTAAAATTTAAAGCGACGAAAATTAATGTTCTATGTAATGTAAACGTAATAATGTATAATACATGTTCCATGTAATTAAAATTTAAAGTAACGAAAATTAATGTTCTGTGTAATGTAAATGTAATAATGTAAAATAAATGTTTCATGTAATTAAAATTTAAAGTGACGAAAATTAATGTTATATGTAATGTAAATGTAATAATGTAAAATAAATGTTTCATGTAATTACAATTTAAAGTGACGAAAATTAATGTTCTATGTAATGTAAACATAATAATGTAAAATAAATGTTTCATGTAATTAAAATTTAAAGTGACGAAAATTAATGTTCTATGTAATGAAAATGTAATAATGTAAAATAAATGTTTCATGTAATTACAATTTAAAGTGACGAAAATTAATGTTCTGTGTAATGTAAACATAATAATGTAAAATAAATGTTTCATGTAATTAAAATTTAAAGCGACGAAAATTAATGTTCTATGTAATGTAAACGTAATAATGTAAAATAAATGTTTATGTAATGTAAAATGTAACTGTAATAATGTAAAACAAATGGTTTATGTAATGTAAAATCTAATTGTAATAATGTAAAATAAATGTTTTATGTAGCTGTTTTATTGTAGTGTAACAATAATAATGAACATATAAAAATCTAATTCATTCAAATATATTGAATTGTCGCTTTTAGTCTTAGTATTTTCTAATTTCATTGTATGTAATCTATTGCATAATAACGTTATTTAGAAAATAAAAGCAGTAAAGGTTACAATGTCAAAATGAACTATATGATAAACATTATTACTTATAGACTTGTAACGTCTATTTATAAAATTATCTCATATATGTAATAATAAAAAAATGTAAGTATATTTTATTGAATATATAATACGAAAAGAAAAAAGCCAAAAAAATAATTAATATGTATGTTATATTGTACTCGTAATTATTCGCTACCTTTGAATATACTATTTAATAATCGCTAAAAATGTACGCCCATTCTTAAGGCTGCGTATTACTTTAAAATAGTTATAATAAATACACTATGTTCGTGCGTGTACGCGTTCACACATACACCTAAGTTCTATTGTTATACGGGTATTCTTATACTCCATAAGCATATCTACATGTAATTTATTTAAACATTTTCTATGTATACTTACTAAATTATTGTCAAACTATGTGTACTGTGGAAATAAATGAGAAAAGGTAACACGTGTTTTTTTTTCACAACATACTTTTGTTTGCTAAAGCAGAACAATGAAATAGAATCACTACACTTATATTCACAATAATCATTCCACTTCACGGTTAATAAATTTCTATGAAGGTAAAGCCTCATCTCATTTGGATAACACCATGTTGAAACGCGCGCTATTTATCAATAGAAATAGGTACTTCCGTTACAAGTACTGCAAGTAATCTAATTTACTTTTTTTTTTACTTTTTTTACATTATTGTCACTAAATATCCCTAACATTAGGGAATTAAATTTGTAAGAGGCTTCAGTTAAATGTTAAAAGCGATTATTTCAACCGTTATTTTTGATAATGAAAATATTATACTGAGAAATATCAAGAGCTCCCCCCCTCCAGTCCGTCCATCTTCTTCTTATATTTATTCTAAATAAAAATTAGCCATTTCTAAGTCGAAAACTAAAATTACGAGTTAGTAACTAATAGCTATAATATAAAATCAAAGTTTGTCGATCTGTACCAAATGAAACTAAAGACAAAACTGTTTATAAAATTTATTTGAGAATACCGAAGTAAATATAAGTATTACAAACGGTTCATGGCTTATTTCAAATAATTAATAGAGTTATAGATGTCTGCTATTATGAGTAGTTATAATACCTCGTTGTTATTGAGAAACAGGAATCGTTTCACATGGATACGTTACGTTATATGGTATCATAGTAAATAATGAAATGCAAATAATATACGAACGACTAGACGGCTATGTCACTTTATTACATATGGATTTTAACTTTTAACAAAAAATATATTGTTGAATATATATTTTTATACGATATCGTGCCAAGTTATATAACATTTGAATACCCATTAACAATTACGGGGATAATTTAAGCTTGCATTATAGTTTAACGGGTGAGGTGAAAAATTAATTTATTAAATATATAGATACCTAATACAGCTATCACTGGAAATAATTAATAATGACGTTAAATTGATTTTATGTAATAGTAATTCGCTTCATGTGAAACGACTATCAAGATATAAGCTAGTGAAAAGAAAACAGAAACTTAACATTGTAAGTACTCGCCTATCAAAACATAAATTAAGGGCATAAATATAATAAACAAAATGCACAAATAAATAAACATGCTATATTAGTGTCTCGTTATGCTCGTTGTTTCTTCTCGTCGTATCCTGCAATAAACACATAATGATTATTAAATACATGGCATGTTATTACCGCAACGGATTCACATCAGTAAACAGTGTAGTTCAATCAGAATACGGACCAGTGTGAACCGTCCTTTTTCAAATTATAATCGCAAGGAAGAATTTAACTCGCCAAGTCTTGTTTCATATAATAAACAATTCGCTTTGTATATATAATTACTACGTCCAAAGTATTAAGTATTTTGTTAGCTTTGCTTATTCGACATATATTGTTAAAAGATTTACTTCGTACAAAATAATTTATTGCAGTATATATAAATATATAAAGCATATATATAAATATATGCATATATATGTACATATATACATTACATTGTACATGTATAATATTGATACAGTATATGGAAGCTTCATAAGAATTAGATGGAAATAAGTACGTTAGTACGACCTAAGTAATTGTACGAGTATATAGATGTATTCATCAGCACGCGGTCTATATCAATTTCTATTTATATATTATTTACAAATGTTATCACATGAATAATCAAATAAGTCGTTAATTTTCAAAAAGTTTACTAATTCCAATTTTAATCGCTCATATGAGATCTTTTATGTTTTTAAAGATTTTTAGGCTTAATTCACCGTGATCGAAGTCCAAAATTTAACGTTCAAGGTTTTTTAGTTTAATTCTATGATATTCAAAGTTTACGTTTAAAATATGAAGATCTATAAGAAAACATTTAGACCTCAGAAACAGCTTAAATTGGCTTTAGCTTAGTTTGAAAATCGTTACACTTAAATATATTATTTATATTATCAATAAATGCCATCATGTAAACACTCAAACTTATCAATCAACGTTTTGCAATGCGTACTCACATTAAATTATCACCGCCCAAACCAATCAGTCTTGCCTCGGAATCGAAGGCCGTCTGTATGTCATTGTTCGCCTCGGAGAAGCGCTATATGCTCTCAGTCCTCCATAAAATTTCCCTTTATGCGTGATCACTTCCAATCTGGCCGACGCCTCCGCTCTCCCAAATTCATTCTCTATCGTTATCCTGTATATACCCACGTCCTCTATGTTAACTTCTTCGATAACAATAATTCTCATTTCGTCTTTTTCTTTGATAGTTATACGCGTAGACGGTGTAAGAATTACTCCGTCTTTGTCCCACGTTGTCCAGGGTACGGGTAGACCCTTGACGGCGCATTGGAAAGTCACTTCCTCGCCCTCTTCGGCCACCTTGTTAAATGGATACGTGTAGAATGACGGGGCCATTCTTCGTAACGGGCTCAATGTACGTCTAACCTAATACAGCTATCACTGGAAATAATTAATAATGACGTTAAATTGATTTTATGTAATAGTAATTCGCTTCATGTGAAACGACTATCAAGATATAAGCTAGTGAAAAGAAAACAGAAACTTAACATTTTAAGTACTCGCCTATCAAAACATAAATTAAGGGCATAAATATAATAAACAAAATGCACAAATAAATAAACATGCTATATTAGTGTCTCGTTATGCTCGTTGTTTCTTCTCGTCGTATCCTGCAATAAACACATAATGATTATTAAATACATGGCATGTTATTACCGCAACGGATTCACATCAGTAAACAGTGTAGTTCAATCAGAATACGGACCAGTGTGAACCGTCCTTTTTCAAATTATAATCGCAAGGAAGAATTTAACTCGCCAAGTCTTGTTTCATATAATAAACAATTCGCTTTGTATATATAATTACTACGTCCAAAGTATTAAGTATTTTGTTAGCTTTGCTTATTCGACATACATTGTTAAAAGATTTACTTCATACAAATTAATTTATTGCAGTATATATATATATATATAAATATATGCATATATATAAATATATGCATATATATGTACATATATACATTACATTGTACATGTATAATATTGATACAGTATATGGAAGCTTCATAAGAATTAGA
Source organism: Antheraea pernyi (assembly GCA_015888305.1). NCBI lineage: Eukaryota > Metazoa > Arthropoda > Insecta > Lepidoptera > Saturniidae > Antheraea > Antheraea pernyi. The sequence goes on along the minus strand of MU158846.1, from coordinate 305,913 downwards.
TGGAAATAAGTACGTTAGTACGACCTAAGTAATTGTACGAGTATATAGATGTATTCATCAGCACGCGGTCTATATCAATTTCTATTTATATATTATTTACAAATGTTATCACATGAATAATATGTGATAACGTCATAAGAAAACATTGATGAGACATCGTATACTTTTATGAATTGAACTGAATTATTATCACTGAATTAGCATTATCTTAATATATAAATTTCTTCTGTAATATGTTTTTTTTATGTCAAAAGGAGGCAAACGAACATATGGGTCACCTGTTGTTAAGTGATCACCACCGTCCATACGGCTTACGGTAGACAACTAGGCAGGAACTAGATGTTGCCTTCCCAAGGCAATTCGAAGCCTCACAGGTGTAAGTGCCTTCGTCTTCGGAAGCAACCTGCTTGATCTTCAACCGAGCGGTTCCATCTTCGTATTGAGATTCAAAGTCTGGGCAGTCTCTTATCAGCTACGATAAAATAAAGAAACGGTAAAAAATACGCAGCTTCACGTAGACAATATCAATATTATACGAGAACAGACATTACAGATAAAAACGCCAACGAATTAGAAAGAGTTTTTACGTAACTCACCTCTGTGTAGTGGAACCACCGAATATCTGGTTCGGGGTTACCAGAAACATGGCACTCGAATTCGACAGCGTCTCCATCGTACGACAATAGATCTGTTAGATTCCTCTCAAACCTCGGAATAACCTCCACGCGGCTGAAAATAAATCATCCTTTAACGCCAGCACAGTTACATAGACTATAATTTATAATAATGTAATTCAATTCGAGGCATTTGTAATGTGAACTTGAATCCACCAATGGTAAAGTAGCATTAAAATCCCGCGCTGTTATTGGTCGATCGATTAAGTGATAAAACCGCCGGCAACCATGTAGCGCCGCATTTAGCTCTGCATTTTAACTTGTAAATATACCAGCTAAGGCTTCCGAGTTCATTTTGTTTATATTTTATTTCTCTCTCCCTCTCTCTTTCTTTCATTATCTTTTTATTATAATTTAATTATTAACACTTATTCTTTAAACTCTACCGACTTAAAGTTGTCTCTATTATTTTATCATTTCTACATGACTCTTATGGAAAACCGTAATATTATAGAGCCTAAATAATGTTCGGAAAACTCCTCCGTCTGTCAGTAAAAGTATTACCAAAAGCGGTTTATCCGTTACAATCAATTACAATTTATTTCAATTTACAATCAGTTAAAAAACACTCGTATCTAAAAGGTATTAAATAGAGTTACTTAAGACACTTATTATATCAGTATGGAAATCTGAATTGTAATAAGAGTAGACTGTTGTATCGCTTTTAACGTGATTTAATAACTTATACATTTATTTACCAAGTCATTCTAAATCCTCATATAACTTTCAACACTTTATTTTTATAAATACTCTTATACTATAAATGTTCAAATGAGCGAGACTCCACTTTAACTGGACATCCAAATGTCTTTACGACTTACCAGGTGTTCTAGAGACAGATCTAATTGGAGTGCTTCTTGGTGTGGATCGGGGTGTCGAAGCGGCCGACAACAGTGCTGGAGGTCGACGGAGTCGTTGGCTGAGTGTGTTTGGCTCACCGGGTGCTATAAAATTAATCAAATCAATCTACGTTACACCCACAAAGAATTTACTTCTATCACCTTTATCATAACAACCGCAAAACAGTATTTAATATTTCTAATACAAATAGTGTAATTTTTATTGTCTATTTTGTTCTTGATCGTTGGACTCCAATCTCACATGTTTTTAAGGGTACGTAAATTGGTGAAAAACTTTTATCGATACACTTGTTGAGTGCTTTGAAACGTCTTGTATATGTACTATACCCTACAGAACGTAATACATCTGTACCATCACTAGCTTTGTATTAGAAGTACGTGCGAGTTGTTACCATAGTCGAATATTCCACTGTACTTTATCACTCTGACAAAACACACACTGATACAATATCATTACGGCTTACGGTAGACAACTAGGCAGGAACTAGATGTTGCCTTCCCAAGGCAATTCGAAGCCTCACAGGTGTAAGTGCCTTCGTCTTCGGAAGCAACCTGCTTGATCTTCAACCGAGCGGTTCCATCTTCGTATTGAGATTCAAAGTCTGGGCAGTCTCTTATCAGCTACGATAAAATAAAGAAACGGTAAAAAATACGCAGCTTCACGTAGACAATATCAATATTATACGAGAACAGACATTACAGATAAAAACGCCAACGAATTAGAAAGAGTTTTTACGTAACTCACCTCTGTGTAGTGGAACCACCGAATATCTGGTTCGGGGTTACCAGAAACATGGCACTCGAATTCGACAGCGTCTCCATCGTACGACAATAGATCTGTTAGATTCCTCTCAAACCTCGGAATAACCTCCACGCGGCTGAAAATAAATCATCCTTTAACGCCAGCACAGTTACATAGACTATAATTTATAATAATGTAATTCAATTCGAGGCATTTATAATGTGAACTTGAATCCACCAATGGTAAAGTAGCATTAAAATCCCGCGCTGTTATTGGTCGATCGATTAAGTGATAAAACCGCCGGCAACCATGTAGCGCCGCATTTAGCTCTGCATTTTAACTTGTAAATATACCAGCTAAGGCTTGCGAGTTCGTTTTGTTTATATTTTATTTCTCTCTCTCTCTTTCTTTCATTATCTTTTTATTATAATTTAATTATTAACACTTATTCTTTAAACTCTACCGACTTAAAGTTGTCTCTATTATTTTATCATTTCTACATGACTCTTATGGAAAACCGTAATATTATAGAGCCTATATAATGTTCGGAAAACTCCTCCGTCTATCAGTAAAAGTATTACCAAAAGCGGTTTATCCGTTACAATCAATTACAATTTATTTCAATTTACAATCAGTTAAAAAACACTCGTATCTACTAGGTATTAAATAGAGTTACTTAAGACACTTATTATATCAGTATGGAAATCTGAATTGTAATAAGAGTAGACTGTTGTATCGCTTTTAACGTGATTTAATAACTTATACATTTATTTTGACTATCAAACTGCGATATTTCACTATTGCGTAAAAACAACGTGAACGAGAAAGGAAACTGACTACGCTATTTACTTGGCATGGCCTTTGGAGCTTCACCCGACTACGACTGATTTATTTGGATCACAAAGGGTTTATAAATTAACCAAACAATAATAAAGAAACTTAACCTAACCTTGATCTAAATGATTACAGTTTCAAATAGCCTATTGTCATGACTTACAAAGAAAACTTAATAGTAAGTTAAGTGGAAATGTGATGTATTTACAAACGATATTACGAACGCATTAGAATGATACGTTTTATGTGTCATTATGGCAACGTAACCCTTGTTGTGTAAAATAAGTTGAAATATATGGTATACTCGTACTTGTTTAAAAGACACCTAGAATTTAATTATACTTTATCTACTTAAATTGTTCTATTCTGGTCTAATAACACACAAAACTACCCGCTTATTGAAATTAAATAGGTATCACGTTATTCAAAGGATTTTCTACAGTGTCACATAAAATTTGATTGTGTAAAAGGTAAAGTTGAACTACATTAGGTCTCTATGACTAAACAAACAAGTATCCGCGGCTCTGCGCACGTTTTTTCCAGTAATTATTTTTGATTAATAATTTTTATTTACTAAAGTATGAGTATAATTTATGGTTTATTTTGTATTACTAATAATTCTTATAGGCTATCAATTGTGCAATCATGTATACGTATATGAGGTATATTGGTGAGGTATAATTAACGTCCTACCTATTTTAAGAACAAGACTTGAAAAAATAATACGCGTCCACAGACAGAACTAATTAATATAGATTTGTATAATATACCTTGTATAAAAGTGGATTATATCTTTCGAAAACATTAAAATCATTTAAAAAAGTGCTTACCCATATCTAATGTTATGCGTTTCGTCACTCGAATTCGGATCTGAAAGCAGAGGTTTTTCGTTTCACTTTTTTATATATAAGTTATATACTAGCGGGTCCGGCAGACGCTGTCCTGCCTTGGCTATAAAAAAGTTATACACTAAAACCTTCCTCATGAATCACTGTATCCACTGATGGAAACCGCATGAAAATCCGTTCAGTAGTTTTTGAGTTTATCGCGAACAGACAGACAGACGCGGTGGGGGACTTTGTCTTATACTATGTAATGATAATGATGGCGTTTGAATATAGTCTCACGTGATGTTAAATGAGGATGTTGTCTAAAATAATAACATGATCAACCTTTACAGGAGGCCTTCTCTCAAGCATACCTATCGGAATACTACTGTAAGGTCTTGCCGACAGATTCCCATCCTAATGGGTGGTGACAAATCAAACTGATATTAATAAAATGTCCTACCACCGTGCTATACTATCAACACAGTGTTTTCCTTCAAAAAAGCTACCCACTACAGGATTGTAATCTGCATCGATCGTCACTGTGTCTGATCTAGGGATGGCGATTTTCTCAAAAATAAAAAAAAAACGATTTTTAAATCGATTCACGGTTATGTGTAATCTATTCATTAAAAAATCGAGCTTTAGTGGATCGATTATCCAGAAAACGATCACTTAATTTTTTTTACCTTTTCAATATATTTTTTATTACCTTTTTTTTATTTATAAATTATTGTATTGTCTTATATTTATCTACATAGATAAAATGGAATCACGGTTTTATAGTATCAGAGGTCAATTCGCTGGATCGATTCGATATTTATTAATTAACAAAAATCGATTTTTCTATGTCTACAAATCAATTATTCGATTGATCGATATCAGATTGCTTATATTCATATTTATATTTGTATAAAATGCTATAAAACAGAAAACAGTTTAAATTTTATTACTGTAAAATCCTTATTGGAAAAGTATACAATATAAACTCATTAAAGTAGATTTTACACGAGGTCGTTAAAAAGTTTGTCATAATGCTACTTCGTGCCGCAGTGCCTTACTCAATATGCTTTTTATCGACAAACAAATTAACTATATTGATTTTACTATAATATTGTTGTGAATTCATTAATTTATAATTGGATGTTTAATAGTTGAGTTATTTAGAATAGTCCTTTAAAATGACTATATATGAATGATTGTAAGCTGCGATTCAAGAGCAACGGTATCCGCCGGTGATACATTCTGAACAGATACCACCATCATTCATTTTTGGACATTCGCTTAAATAAGTTAATATTAATTAATAAGTTCTTTAATATTTAGTTAAAATTTAGAACAAATAAGTTTGTATACCTATATTTGTACGGCGGTAGAGGAAGGTTTATAGTTGCTGTTTTGATAACGTCGGCTAAACACAAACAAGGAGATCTTAAGGATAGCTGCCAGTAAGACGGCTGGTTAAAAATATGAAATCGAATCGATTTACAATATGAAGACTACGTGTTTTGATGAACCTACAGAAAAATAATAATATTCAGAAGAAAGGAGGAGGAAACCAGTCGGTTCGTACAAATACACAAGAGAATGTTATTTTTACCTTTAGCTTTTATCTGGAGTGATATGATGGCCTTAGCTTCACCGTGAACGTTGCGCGCCACCACCGAGTACGCTCCAGTGTAGTCGAGTTTCGCATGAGGGATTTCGAATCGATACTCGGGACCTTCTCCTATACGTTTGAAGTGAGTAGCGTCTCGGTAATAATCCGGCTAAAGCAACAACAAAAAATTACAGTGATAGGAAATGTGCCAACACTATTTCTACTACAAAGTAACAATGCTCGCACCAGTAGTAATCTTTCTCACTTTACTTACGACTGTTGTACTATTTGGGAAGAATATAATAGATTTTCATAGGATTTAGTGAACATTAAACATCGCTTAGACTATTAAAAAACATATGTGTGAATCCACGTAAAAGTATTAAAAACATTGTAATACAGCTATAATTCAGAAATCACGTTTTTCTACGGATTATCTAGGGGGCCGTATAAATATTACGTAAGCATAATTTATGTGATTTCTTACATCCCCCTTTCCCTGGTCAGCAAAAGTAAACAATGCTCTTACTCTCTCCCTCCCTGACTCCCCTTACTCCCCCCCCCCTCTCCCATGCTAACATAAATATTTATATAAGTTTTTTTTAAATCCAGTTCCGGTTAAATAATTAAATATTGCTGACGTAATCACCAACCAAACACCCCCTCCATTATGTCATCAAAGTTAAACAGCTACTTTAGGTTGGACTTGTGATAAAAATAGCGTGAACTGGGAACAAACGCGGTAAAGGTTTTTTAATTTTTTATATTTGATAGGTTTTAAGCGTTTGAACACAATCTCATGAACAAATCTATAAGTGCTTGGCAATAGATTTTCAACTCAAGGTTGGTAGCTAGCGGGCGGCGGACTAAGAAAAAGCCCAAACACCATGCATTGGTTTCATCAGAATGTTTTCCTTGTCCGCGCGCTCCGACTTAGTTGCTAGGATTTGAACATACTTCAATCGACGCGGTGTCCAAACATACTATCAACTAAGCCATCATCGCTTCAATTTCATAACTTGATGGAGCAAATTCTACGTTAACGTATGCCTATTATATGCGTAGGCCTATTAACGTATGTGTGGCCCGCATAAGATCGAAATCAGCTCGACCGAGACCCCCTAGGATGCGCCCGTTTCATGAATAAGGCACATGGTTTCGTTCTTTTGTGCTTATTCCGGTCACCGTGGCATTTACATATATTTATTACATCCTGCACAGTTTAAAACAATACTTATTCCTGATACATGATCTGTCTATTCGTTCATTAATATCCATATAACTTATTGCTAACACTGTGAATTTCTACGTAGTAGTATACTAGAACAATATGTAATATAAACTAAACCGTAATAAACTCGTGTCTTTCACTTCCTATAACTATTCAACTATTCAGTGTCTTGCACATGGCTCGCTGTCCGTAACAGCGCTTTTTTCCGGGTGTTCTGGTACTAAGCTTTAAAGACAATCCCTATTTTAGGCTCGCGAAGTTACATATTTTGTCATCAAAAAATTTTTTGCCATATTGTTTTCTTTTCCATAAGTTAATTTTAGTTTTTTCATATGAATTGATTTTTAGTTTTTCATTTATTCTTGTTCTATTATTTTTCTTTTTCATATATTTATCAATATTAATGTTCATTATTTAATTTTTCAATATTATTAATAGTGTAAGTTGTATCGATGTGATAAAGCGTTGTAGCTTTTCAGACTTAAATGCTCTTTATTATTGTTATTATATTATTCATCGGACTGTTCACCGTTGCATTATCCATAATTGTAAATAAAGACAAGATTTTCCGATATGGGTACTGAGAAAGCTTATATTATCAAATGTATAAATACATACCTTCAAGAAGTCCCGAAGCCAGTAGACGTCAGGTTTCGGGTCTCCGATCACTTCGCACTGGATGATGACGGTATCTCCCTCTTTTGCTTCACTGGATCGCGGCTTACGAATAAACATCGGCTCTTTGGAGTATCTTGAAAGCAAAATATTATTTTTCACATAAAATTTGAACTTCACAACCTCATTCATAAATGTAAGAATTTATCTTTGAAGTTTGACTTATTCCGTTATTAAACCGTTGTTAATGTAATCTGTAACATTTTGTTTGAAATCATGTTCTATTTAAAGCTGAACTAAGCAATAACGATCAGTACCCCCAGTTGAATTGAAAATAAACATATAGGCCAGTAACCGGGTGGTAGGACACGACTAGTGTCCGACTGGATCGCGACCACCATACACTTGGTATAACACCCGTCATAGTGGCAGTAGTCTGTCGCGTTCTAGGATCAGCCTGCGTATATCGATTTGCTGAGTGGCTTTCGTGGTAGTGGAATCAGTTCGGAGGATCCAACAATGAACCTCATTTTCAATACACTGATCGGCCGGGCAGGGAGACCTGTAGAAACGGTTTTTCCGCTTGCTGCCCGCGGTATAGTACAAGGGGCCCAATCGCGACTAACTACCATAAGAGGCTGCCCCACCATGCCGCCATGCATAATCTCGAATAGGACCGTTGTGCCAGTCGGTGGCCGGATTTGATGTCCCGGCGGCCTATTTCGAAGGGGGAGGATGGGGAGACTGTACGGAGCCTAAAGCCCGGTTGATCAGTTCGATCCCCTATGACATTTGCTGATGATTCAACCTGCTTCCTATAGTAACGAAAGCTTCTCCATCTTCACGTTTCTCTCTTTTCTTCCTAATATGTATATATTTTAGCCTACAAGTCACAGTACATAGAATGTTTGCAGGTAAAACAGCTGTGCATAACTCCACTATAGCATTTTCCATGGAATTCACTATCATCCGTGGATTTCACGCTAATTTTAATGTTGTCTATCAACACTTTCAGACCATTCTTTTCCTAACGGAAACACAGATCCGCCGTTTAACCGATATTTCTTATTTGCACTTCCCCGGATATCTGCTTGACGAAATTTTCAGGCTAAAGTGGGGGTATGTGCCTTTGCTCGGTCAGTTGTGTGTTGTTACTGTCTGCGCTGCATGGAGGACCCTTCTTTCTCTGTCCTTTGGGTACACATAGACCTTGGTACTCAAAGCCGTATTAAAGTCTGACTATACAGATTCTATAACGAAGATGATGACACTACTCGGCTAATTGACTATCTTAGCAGGGCAACAGACAATGTCCAGGCGCAATTCGTTCTGCGGAAGAGATAGTCTTGGGGAACTTTAATGCACAGCACGAAATGTGGTTAGGTTCCTCCAAGACTGACCATGCATTCGCTCTTTGTCATGACCTAAAACAATTAATAATCCAGCCCACCCAGATCCTCGCTCTGCTCAACTTAATACTGAGGAGCCATCCAGCTGGATATAATCTACCAGTTGTTGCCCCTTTGAGCACAACGGACCACTGTCTGGTTCTGATATCCGTGCCACGCGCTTCAACTCCATCTAGCGTTAGAATTAAGCACAAAGTTTGGCACTACTCGTCTGCGGATTGGGACGGGATGCGAGATTATTTCGCATCTATCCCAGCCATAGGATTACAATGTTATTTTTAAAAGACTAAATAAACAATAGTAGGGTATGATACTATGTACAATCAAACTTAATCTAATTTTACTCACGGTACGTCGGGACTGATGACAAGGGGAGGCGGTTTCATCTCCGCCACACTCACTTCACCAACGACTTCTACTTTTCCAGAAGTAGAAGCTCGTCCTACTTCATTCGAAGCAGTACAGGTGTACACTCCAGCGTCGCGATGAGTCACAGCCGCTAGAGCCAGCTCAATTTGTCCATCACGATCGAGGGTCATGACAGCTCGTCGGCTCTGCCGGAGACGAACACCGTTTCGGTACCATGTTACACCAACTGAAGGGTACGCTTCGACAATGGCTGATATCCTCAGTTCATCGCCTGTAAAATATCAATGTTCATTGAATAAAAACGACGACGGCATTTTAAATTATGACAAAGAATCTCAGAATCAAGCTCAGGCTTGGGAAACAGTAACAGTTATAAAAAGCCTCAAACTAAAAACCCAAGCGTCCGTCGGTAGCGGTAGCTGCATTTGAGACATTTACATTCACAGTCTTAGCTTGTACTATCTAATAGTCAATTTTTGGTTCTACTTTTGAATCTAAAATAACCATACTTTGTATTGTGAGTCACTTTTTTGTTTGGTTTCCTCTATACTCTCTCCTCGTCTGATTAGTCAGAAATGGCTAATCCGTTTACCTTAGACAAGAGTGTAAAACGCGGTATAAGAACCAGATGAACGTATCTACAAAAAAAAACAAAAATCGTTGTTTTTTATAAACCGGATCAGAATGTGGTCCTTTATGAAGTTTCGAAAGGAGGTAACGTTTTATTCAATATTTTACGAATTCCAAAAGAACGAAAAAGCAATCGTACCACTTTTAATAGAGCCAGAAAAACGTATTATGAGTACCGCTAAATTAGTTTTATTTATCTTACTACCAGTTATTGTTATGGGAACATATTTGCAAATACAATAATTATTTTTCCTACAATATTGTTTTTTTTTAGAATATCCTACGAACCATATGAACGTAAAAGCTTATAAGTTATTTTGGGTGTAACACAATTGTGTTTTGATGCTAAGTTTAAAGAGCTAAAGGAACGTTTATATATTTACGTTTTATTGGCACAAACATTCTTATAAAATTAAAACGATGTAATACCATATACGTTATTGTGGCGGTACTATTTTATTTGATAATTATTATTATCCATTGAGCAATATAAACATACGTTAGTGTGGCACCTAGAAGTTAATGTAAGGTTTTAAAAAGTTGATACGCAGTGCGAAGGTCCCCCTAATTTGAAGTGTGGAGCAGTGTTTTGTTTTTTACTTCGTAATTATAATATTTATATATAGGTAGAGTAATATATAAAATTCAATATAATGAAGAAAAACAGTCAAAATTCAATGATTTTAGCATCCTGGAACAAAGGGAGTCATCTCAGGATCTCAACAATGAATCTGATTTTCGAACAGGTGAGATATTTTTAATATATTTTGGTCTTTACTGTTATTAATATTCGTTGAACGTGCTGTCCTAGAGTTTGCTTCCCAAGTAATAATCTACAGTTAAAATGACTAATTTTATGAACAAAACCTTTTAACTGATTAGAATCCATTTTTAAAAGTACCTACCTACAGCTGTGACTTTATTTACTTTATAGCTTAATCATTTTGTTTTATTTTTTCTCAGGAATAATTCAATATTAATGGTGAACCTGGACCGTCACATACCAAATTATTGACGACATTAGGAAATGTATCACTGATTGTTTTAAATGAAGATTTGTATTTATCACATTCGAGCAATGATGGCGTGCATGCACCAGATGAATATATATCTCAGCTTTATTACTATACTGCATTGAAGCTTTCAATATACCAAAGATTAACCAAAAGTATTTTGAACCTGGGCACAGTCAAATGGAAGCAGATAACATCCACGCGAATATTGAACTAGCTAAGAAGAATATTCCGATATTTCATCCATCTGGATTTTATACATTTATAAGAAAAGCATCCCGAAAAAATCCATATGACGTCCATGAAATGGGAACAAAAGATTTCATCGATATTAAATACCTGAAAACCCTATTAGTGAAGAATGCTAAGGCGGATTGTGATGGCAATGCTGTCACTTGGCTTAAAATACGAGAGCTACAGTATCGTAAAGAAGAAAATAAACATATATATTTTAAATATGATCTATATGATAACGATTTTAAAATGATTAATATTATCAGAAAAGGCAGAAGACTACTTGTGTAAAAAATCGGGTTGAAATATGCATATGTCAAACCGTTACCCATTTCTGCTGAAAAGTATAAGAATTTACAAGACCTATACTAGTCCATTGAAATGTTACATTTTTTAGGCCTTACCTTGCGTTTTTTAGAGGACGCAATTTTATTTTTTTGATGTGTAGAGGGGGTCAGTGTAAAGCTAAAATCAAGTTTGTGGGGTCGCCACCCTTGCCCCACGGCCGCCATCTTGAAAATAGGTGTTGAAATGGTTATTAAGATTTATCTCTTAAACTATTTATCTGATAAAAAAAAATTGCCAACATTTTTTGTTTAATTCAATTTAATTGCAAATTTAATTCTCTAGAACTTTGGTCCAGTATCTTTTTGTCGTTGAATTATAAATAAAAAAATTATAAGCAAAAATGTCCAGAAATTCGAGAAAAAAAAATATATTTGTTCTTTAGTTCCCTCATATTTTCTACCTGGACAGTATTCTCAGTAACGGCCAACAAATTTAAAATTATTTTAAAAATCAATAATTGTAAAATTCTGTAATGGAGTGGAAAAGAGTCAATAATTAATTAGTAATAATATTGCAAAATTAATAATTAAGAAAATTATAATAACAAAAAAAAAAAGAATAACTGATGACACATTAGTAGTACACACATATAATATATGTATAGTTAAGAGTACTGAAAAATAATACTCACTTCGAAGCGCTGTAGAACCTTAGTTATTGACTTAATTAAAAAATGTTGCGTATAAAAGTTATTCCTTAAAAAACGATCTACAAAAATGGTCTGATATCATTTTTTCGTAAAATGATAAAAAAAAGTTATATCGAAAAATATAATTTTTTTCTCGAATTTCTGAACATTTTCGCTTATAACTTTTTTATTTATAATTCTACAACAAAAAGATACTGGACCAAAGTTGTAGAGAATTAAATTAGCAACAAAAAATGTTGACAATTTTTTTTATCAGATAAATAGTTTAAGAGATATATCGGAATAACCATTTCAACCCCTATTTTCAAGATGGCGGCCGTGGGGCAAGGGTGGCGACCCCACAAACTTGATTTTAGCTTTAAACTGACCCCCCCTACACATCCAAAAAATAAAATTGCGTCCTCTAAAAAACGCAACCCCAAATGTAACTTTTCAATGGACTATACAGACTAGGTATCATTCCAACGCAATACATCAGTTTTTATGAATAATTTTCAGTTGGAATAACAGATGATGATGAGGAAAATTAATATTTTTCTATACGAATAACTGTATGTTGATTGTTTTCAAACTTGTTACTTTTTCAAAAGTAAATAAAGATTATGTTACGTCTGCTAGGTTACCTATTAATTTTTATTCATTTCATGACTTACACAAAATAAAACTGAATGTCATAAATGACGTATTAATTAATTTAAGTAGCATAAAAACAAAAGTAAAAAAATAATAATGTAGGGCCACACTAACGTATGTCAACCGAATTTTAAATATATATATGTATTGTGTTTATATAAACATATATAATTAAATAATCCTTAACATTTTCAAAGCTCTAAAGGTATGTTAATATATCAATATATATTTTTCTTCTGTCAATTGTATATTAAGTCTATTAAAAAGCTGGTAAAGTTTGAATAGGCGAATTTTCAAAGTATTTTTGCTCTCCTGTAAAATTAAGAAAATGTAGATTCGTCTGTCTAACTGTTACACCCCAAAAAAGCGTCGCACATGAGCATTTAGTTCGACTCACGAATGTTGTAATCAAGACCCATACCGAGGTTCAAATAGTTGGGCACACTTAGGCTTATTGCTACATAGCTGAGTGCCTTAAGTGCTCGCTAACAGAGTATAGCCATTTCGAAAAAGAAAGAGCGGGGAACATTCTCGCTCGAGACTCTATTTTCTTTGTAGGTGGTAGAGCCACACGGAAGCTATTTCTTATTTCAGCATGAATGGATCGGCTCGCTCGGGGTAGTACCACCTGACCCACAGAAAACCGACGTGAAGTAACAGTGCTTGCATTGTTGTATTTCATTCGGTCTTCGGTCAGTGAGAGCACCGGAGGCCCACCTCCCCTCCCTTCTCTCCCCTTCCTTCCCCTCTCCCCTCCCCCCAAAACACAGGCTGGCAACGCCCTTACGACTCCCCTAGTGTTGCAAGTGTTTATGAACTGTGGTGATCACTTAACATCTACACCACATGTTCGTTTGCCTCCTATGATATAATAAAACGAAAAAAGACACCGGATTAGTCAAAAGTGACAGGAATTACCGTATGGTTTACAAAACCAAAAATAATCAATATGACTTCGTCCTATTAATGGCTCATCATACATCTGTATCTATCTGTAAGTTATATCTATAACTTACGTTATATTCGCGATGTTTTATAGTGTACTTTGTAATTATCTGTATATGATAAATAAATACGTCTCAAGTTTTTTCAACATCTTCTATATTTTAATTAAATAATTATTTATAAAAGAAAGTTGATTTTCACCTCTGTGTGTGTATTCCCTTAGTTTTTCCAAACTACGTAACAGATTTTGATACGATTTTTACTAACATTTATAAATTTTCTCCCGGAAGGTTTTTATCTACGATTATCTATCTATATTATAATAAAACTGTAACAGGACCAAATCTGTACATTAAATATTTTTTGAAAATTTTGATCGGGGTAGGCTTGTTGTTGTTGTTGTCGATATAGAAGCCAAAAATAACCCTTTTAAATTTTTTGTCTGTCTGTCCCTGTGAACACGTATCACTCTGAAAGTACTGAACCGATTTTAACGAAACTTGACACAGTAATAACTAATATTACATTTAGGATAAGTAATATTTACAATATTATTTTTTGTCCCATAAAACGCAAGGGGTTCTCCAGAATAACGAAAGAAAAAAAATTAATTAATGTAACTAGACTTTTTTGCAACACCTTAGTAAAAGAGCCAGCAACGTTGGAAGAACAAAAATTTTAGAAAAGCTGGTTCTTTAATATGGAGATATATTATGTACTTCCACACAAGATTCAGAATACCTGGTAGCCGGTTAACGTTGTTTTTTAATGCGCATCACACCTTTATAGGTCAAAATTTTGATTTATAAATAATTTTAGGAACATTTGTTTTTCAGTAACTTTTAAACGCTATTAAAAATACGAATTTATCACTGCTAGACAATTTTGGTCATTGACAATAATGTGCCCGATGATATTCTTTATAAACAAAATAATTCATTTCAAACCATTTAATTTTTTCCATTGCAAAGAATATATCTCCTTTTATTAATCATTATGATATTGACATTTCACCGTAAACAATGAAAAACAACGTTAAACGTAAACATATGAATTGAGACTGACGCCATCTTGAATATTTGCACAGGCGCTTCCACAATTATCGCTATCTTTATTATACAGCCAGTGTTGTGCTAAACTATAGCTGTAAAATGTCTGGCAATAATAATTTCATGTTTTAGTAGAGTTTCAAAGTTAGTGAAAAACAAACATTCCAAAATTAAACAGTTGCTAGCTCTTAGACGAATAGTTACAGGCAAGTGACAGTTGACGCGGCGATGCGACGCGATGCGTCATATCTTTTTTTATATTTTTATTCAATACAATGGAATATCAAAAGATATATACACACATCAAATTTTCATTTCAATAGCAAACCTACTCAAGGATTACCTATTGGTATATTAACTTGATTATCCCAGATCATTCAGTGTTTAATTTATCATTATTCTTTATATATAAAAAACAATATTTATATGTTTGTCCTCTATGCATGCCGAAACTACTGATCAGATTGTGATAATAATTTAGGAGTGTATATTGGGGACGCCCGAGAAGGTTCCTGTATCAAAAAATCTATACATATAGTTTTTTTTTAAATATATTAATGAAATTGTTTGCCTTAAAGAAAGAAAGGGCTTCTTCTTATGAAAACTTTTTACAATACATTGAATATGGTTTGGCATGTTTGACATATTTCAATGAAACATCAATTATCACAATTTATCAATTCCATTTGTATCAATGTAATTGTTTATGAATGTATGTAGTTCTGGCATGAATACGAGGACATAGTGGAATCCAGGGTAATGAAGTTGTTGATCTTATCGCTAAAGAAGCTATCCAGACTGGATATTTTGATCACTATAAAACCTATGTTCAGGATTTATCCTCCCCAAACAAGACTGATTTGTTACTGTCATGGAACTCAAACTGGAATGTATCCTACCAAATTAAAGGCAAATCTTATGCTTCCGTTTAGGATAAGATAGATAGATTCCTGGTAAGCCATATATTTATAAATTTCGTGACTGTTGTAAGTTTGCTGCGTCTACTACCTGTAGACTGAATGCTCCTCAGTGCATCTTGCAAAGTTCAGAATCAGCGACAAATCAATTTGTGTATAGGGGTCGGAAAATAAATATTTAATGTAATATCAAGTTTCCGTCCAACTATTATAGATAAGATCAATAATTATAACTATTAAAGTATAGAACCTACGCCTTCTGTGTTATACAATGTCACAAATCTTTAAATTTGCTTCTAAAGGGTTTTTTTCACTCCTTTTCCAATAAACATTATATAAGTAATACACAGAATAATACAATACAATTAAATAACTGAATTAAAATCAATTATTGCTTATAGTTAACTAAAATATAGATATTAGACTTCGACGTTATATAGAGAAAGCATTTTATTGTAAACCATGTCTTTGTGCAAGGGTTAGTTTAATGCCTTTGCCAAATGAAGAATATGTGATAAGTTTAATATTTGCATTGATTACGTCATTTTTTAATATCATTTTTAGTTTTTTTTTAATTATAAATGTACGCCGAAATTATGTTTTCGTTAACCAATTATATTGCACTTTTAAAAGTACCATTAAATACGTCTAATGGCCTAAACGATTAAAATCATAATTATACCTTATACCCAACTTAGAAAAAAAATCATATCGTCCTAACAGATAACAGTAAACAAGCTACTAAACTGCAATACTAAAAACTGCCATCTAATACTGACAAAAGAGTCTCAAGGGAAATCAAAAATATCAAACATTTTACAATGCGACCGTCACAGAGGACGGTAGCTAAATCTTGTTATTTGCATACAAATCCTTCAACAATGATCACTTTTGTTTAGTCGTAAATAATATCTGCAAAAATTTTAACTCTTTGACGGACCCGCGCAAAAACGTTTTGTTATATTCTAATGACGCCACGTTGCCTTTTAAAAATCTTCTTAAAATTAACAATGGCTTTACGTATAATTGGTCAGTTTTTGCTCAGTCATTTAAAAGTTTTTTTTTACCAGCAACTGGTTTTTGTAATTTAAAATAACTAATTTTTGACGAGTTTTTGGCGGGATCTTGGAATGCCGTGTACTGGACGTGTTCTATATCTCTATATTATATACTAGATGTGCCCGCGACTTCGTCCGCGTTCAATCTTATATAAAAAAAAACAGTGATTAATTAAGTCATCTTGTATTAAATCCATTTACTTATCTAATTTTCTCTCGTACTTACGCCGCACGGTCATTAAAATTATAATAACTTTTGTTAGATTGGATCGGTTTTAATGAAACAAAAACTAAGTTATTCTCGAAGACATGCTTTATGATTTTCTTTGTGATGTTCTATTGTGAACCCAGTACTTTAGCAGTAATGCGTGTTCATAGAAACAGACGGGCAGATAGCATCAATTTTTTCACGGCATTGGACCAGTACAGACATGTTAGAATGATAATCTTGTTATATGTATAGATATTGGTGGTGTTTTTACGTAATATAGTTTGGTTAGTATGTGATTACAATAACAAATATTTATAATACTCAGAAGCTTTGTTCGTGTAAAATTATGCTCTTCTAATCATATTCTTTAACTAGCTTTTACCCGCGACTTTGCACACATAGAATAGTTACTTTGGGAGAATTAACACGCAGTGGAAGCTCTAAAAAAAAACGATTTTAAAATTTTCTTAGAGAGCCTTCCTCGATAAATGACCAGCAATTCCTGAAATTAACGCGTTCAACCAAACAAACCAGCTTTATAATATTAGTGTAGATATTTTTACGGATGTTAGGTGGTAGGTATGAGAATAGGTCGTAAAGTGTAGTTTATACATATAGATGATAAGGATGTCTCTATCCAGATTTTTTTTCCGATTTTTTAGACAACTTTAATTTTTTGTGTTTTTATTTATTTGTCATTGTAAAATACTTACAACGCCAAATTTTCACCTTCCTAACCTCAGCCTCTCATTTTTTATTCGCGATTTTAGTATTTTTGTATGAACAATATTCAAATGATTCAACAGTCGTTCGTATTTCAAATAAAACAGAATTATTGATGGTGCTGAATAACAGATAGCGCTACGTTCACCTCATAGAAATTTCTTCCACACATTCGTAAGTCATTCTCTAAACCAACTAGATACAAATTCATAGCCATACTTTTTTTTTCTATTGTAGCTCAGCAACGTGACTGCACTGTGCCTGATGATGAGCACAGTATAATCCAAAAACAATGGAGACTACCGAGAGATGCGTTATCACTCGCCGGTCGCCGCTGTCATGCCGAGTTACGTAAATGTCTCTTCACGTTACGCTTGAAGGACCCCTTGTTATAGGAAGGAGGGAACACACTGGCCGGGAGATTGTTCCACAACTTCACGGTACGGCAAAGATAAGAAGTTGCGAACTTTTTAGTTCATGCCCAGATAGGATTTACCGTAAAACAATGGCTCCGAAGCCCAGCGCGCGTGGTTCGGTAATCTATAGCAGAGGAAAGGAGAGTTCCTAAGCTCGAATTCAAACCACAACCATAGAAAACCAAAGCGACATAGGGCAAGTCATCCCACCCGTCAAATTTTTGTCACGGGACCACTGGATTATACGGAAAATGCTATTTTCGAGTTCAGGGCCATACTTCAGGCCACAATTAAAGTCAACGCACGGACGTGTACACAAATCCTAGAGGCCCATGAGACGGAGGCAGAGGGAGAGGCACCCTGGAAATGGTGGACTTGAGAGATGCTGGAAGCGGAAGGGGCCAACTACAATAACGACACACTGCCCAAGTCATAGTAGGAGTAATGAAGGGCAGCTACATGACCGCTTACAATTCCACCAGTGGTCTCGTACTAAGGAAAGAAAACTAGATACGAGAAGCAACTCAACCTCAGAAGTTCGAAGCGCTCCCGGAGAATCCAATCATAGTAGTCGCTTGGTGCACAAGAATCATGCTGGAGGAAAATATCCTTGACAGGGTAAACCACCTCGAGGCTTCTAAATCCAGCAGTGGCGGAAAGCATCAAAACGACACCCGAGATCAGATGGCTGAACGGAGTCCACGGCTGTGGAAAGACTACGTGGTTGATTAAAAACTTCGATGTGGAGAGGGACGCTATAGCGACTACCACAACCAAGGCGTCAAAAGACCTACAGGAGAAACTGGTACAGGCACACGGCAGAAACCCCGAAAAGCGGGCGCGTACCATAGCGTCCATATTGGTAAATGGTTTCAGAGAGCACGATAAACGTTCAAGGTTAATTGTGCATGACGCTCTCATGAACCATTTAGGGGCCATCCTGATTGCCGGTCGGCTGGCGGAATCAAGCAAAAATCTCTTCATCGGGGACTTCAACCAACTACCCTACATTGACTGGTAAAACTTATTTCGGATGGCTTACAGCAGACCAATGGCCGTAGTCGGGTATTGACCAACAGCTCACTTGCAAATACAGGAACCCGATGGATGTAGCCATTGCACTGAGTCAATTATGCGACGGTATATACTCAACGAAACCGATAGTGAGATCTCTGAGCATCAGGAGCTATCAGAACGACCAAATGTCCTCACACACCCCCGATACTCTCTTCCTGGTACACACCCAGGAAGAGAAAAATCCCTGATAAACAAGCGCTACGGGGTAAATCCATCACGCGTTCTGACATTCCATGAACTCCGGGGACTGAATTTCAAATCGGTGGTGATACTGCAAAGAAAGGGCAGAAGAATGCAAATCCACGATAGCGTTTCACATGCTACAGTGGCAATATCCAGACACACCGACACCTGTGTCTACTATACCAACGTGACTGACGACGGGGTTAGTAGGTTCATAAAATCAAAATGCAACCGCCATAAATAACGTCATTATTCGAGCAATTTACAATATGGGACCACGCGAATCCTTAAAGATCAAGTTCAAGGAATACGGTATCTTGACTCTACCCTCTCAATACATTCTTGACAATTTAATGTATGTCCGTAAGAACCTTAAAAGCTAGATTTAAATAGTTAAATAAAATAGTTAAATAAAATACTAAATATATATAAAAATACTAAATATATATATATGTAAAAGAAAAACACCCAAAGTTGCTCACAGATACAATTTTTGACGTCTACAACAATAGAACGAAACCAAAAAGAAGGTGCGGACCAAGAGTCTGCAGAATAGAAAAATAAAGCCCACTAGTTATGTGTTTGAGTGAGCCTCTGAATTGTATGGTTTCAGAATTGTAAACGGTGGAAATAACTGTAAACGAGTTCTAGGCTTTTAAGATTTTTCGAGTTTGGAAATACAATTGGAACCAGTAAGTAACCGATTTCACGCATACGACTTCGTATAAAACTAGTATAAAATAATAAATATATCATTATAATAAATGTCTTGTTAAATAGCACATTTTAAACTACGCGCAACAAAAAAAGACTCTAATAAAAAAGGAAGCGAAAGGTCGGAATGCATTTCAGTGATGGATTTCATTATTTCCGAAATAACATTACAGAAAAATGAATGAAAATCTCGCAGACTAGCACACGAAAACAGTTGAGGTTTCTCTTAGAACTCTTTAGAGATAATAATTATTTCAACGAAGTATTAATACATTGAAAACTTGCATAGTTCATTCAGTACAAAAAACGACATAGTAAATGAAAAATGCATCAATCGCAAAATGTCGGGGTTATAAAGCGAACAGGGAGAGTCGGGCGCCGCCAACCCCATTCCTCACCCCCAGCAAAACCTCCCAACCCCACCTCTGGCTCAACTTCCAATACAAAAATCTAGCACAACCCGCAGTGCGCATGTGCTGGCTACAAAACCGTATCTCCGTTTTTTCAATATCCTTGTAGGGCCCATTAGCTCAGAGGTTAGAGCTTCGTGCTAATAACGCGGAAGTCGCGGGTTCGAATCCCGCATGGGCCATTTCTTTTTAAGTTCACTAACAATACTCTTCAATAGATATAAAAAATGTATGTTAGTATATTTGAGTTTGATAAACTTAAATACTGTTTCACTGATCGTAACAATTTACATACTTTTTTTTCTCTATACTGAAGTTCTGTATACTATTCATGTTAACGCAAATATTTATTATAATGGATGATAATTACTCCAAAAAATAACAGTAATACATAATTATAAGCATGTTAGAAGTAGAGGACACAACTAATCCTTTATAAAACTTTTTTTGCAATATAATACAACAAAAATGTTAACATAAAGATGTCATAATTCGCACAGCACTATAGCACAGCACACAGGTAAGCAGTACAGTGTATTCTTCGGTATTATCAATTTAATTTAGAGATGATAAATATGGAAAAATGTTAACATCGGTTCAAAAATGTTTTGTAATGGAGCGTTGTTATTAATACTAAAAATAATTTCGTCTCTATTGTTTACATTGATAACATCAAAAACACATTCAGTATACTGTTCTAAACACCATCGTATAAAATATTAATAGCTAGATGAAGCCTGCGGCTCCGCGCACATTTTTAAAATTGTAATTAAAGAAATGTAAAATTTTACTAATTTGTAGAATTACAGAAAAGCTACGATAAATGATACGAACAAACAGACATTAATTTTATATATTAAATATGTAAATACTAACAGTGTGCCGAATGGAATTTACCATCAGCAACATATTTTAAACTTTTTCTTTATCTAATGACGCAACCCTCCTCGGTGCTATATATATAAACTCCTCATTAAAATTTGAACATCTTCAAATTTCTATTAAATATATGTCGCAAATACTTATAATTAATATCGCCTTTATCTAGTCTTATATCTGCTAGATCATAGCGCAAACCTCGTCGGTGTCTCAAATAAGTTTATACTCGTATATTTTTATTCAATTACAAAAATTATGTTAAGATGCAATGTGTGCGTTGGGTAGTAATGTAGTTGCGTACATTATCTTTGTTCATTCGCTGGCCGCTTCCGCGAGCATTCCCTCAATTAGCAAACTACGTAGTTCTCATTACAAAGTAGGGTTATCAAGTAGTAGCAAAAATCAATTTCAGTATATAAAATTAAACAATAAATAACTTTTATAAATTTGTTGAGGGTAGCGTACATTTCATAACTTATTTATTCTCTGGTCCGCAAGAAGTTCTACCTTAGAACTCGTTAAAGTAAAGTGTTTATGAACCAACATGTTATTAGAAAGGCCTTTGATATCTTGAAAATGACTAACTAATATCTTTTCAATAATTGTAGATAATATAACTATGAGTTAAGAATTCTTTATCTAATTAAAAATACCCAAAACATGTGATATCTCTCAATTTTGAATTAATAGAAATTAAGACATAAATGTCTATACGTATCTGTAAGGAGCTTTAAACAATTAAAATAAAACTCGTTGAAATTGAGGCAATATTTTCATGCGTTGCTAAAGTTACCAAGTTATGTATTAATATCAATATTTTTTATTTAATTCGGTTAATTTAATAATTAAGTTATTTTTTTGTTTTTAGTGTCTTATTAGTTCTTCACGACGAAGGTGGTTTATTTTTTTGTGTAAAAAAAATATTTCCCCATTTTTAGTGTTCATACATTTTCATAAATCTGATTTGTAATGAGTATAAATTTCACGAAAATACGTAAATATGAAGTGGGTGAAAATCAAATAAATGATATTTCACCCCCTTAGGGGTTGAATATTTTCTTCAAATTTATATGGGATCACTGCTGAATATAACTAATTCAAATAAAAAAAAGAAAGAATCATTAAAATCGGTTCATAATTTGCGGAGATATCGATTAACATACATAACAAAAAAATACATATAACCGAACGTAGTGACCTCCTCCTTTTTCGAAGTCGGTTTAAAAATACATACAGTCGAGCATAGCAATCTCCTTCGCGACCTTTTTTGAAGTCCTTTATTGACAGATGTCATAACGTCTTTTTTATTTACATGTGTGTATATGATGTGTAAAATTGAAGCAGTAGTGTGAGTAATGCATATTTTAATTAATTTAATGTACTTCTAATGCATTCTATATAAAATAAATAGCTTTATGCACTTCTCCTCCATATAAACTTTAATCCGTTCGCCCAATTCTGTTAAAAAGGGATACAAAGTTTAGGCTTCACGTATTAATATATATGATGATATAGATGATATAGATATGTCTAACCTGTAACTCTGTCCACGTGGAATTTAGCAAATTGTTGTTATTTTAACATTACAAATAGAGACATTTCAGTTTAATTTATTTATTATAAATTATAGTATTTTCTTATTCATTACTTTATATCGTCGATTTTGAAACAAGCGATATTGAAGAGATTTAACATTCACAATCTAATTTATACAAGAAACAAAAACTAAACATAAATGAAATTTTACACATACATTCCTTATCAATCAAGTTATACAGACAGACACGTGAACAATTTCATAAGTGAGTAATGGATCCGCCAGGAGTGATTTTACCTGATTCATCACTTTATTTACGATGACGCTAAAACCATTTCAACCACGCGTCGGATAACTGGACTGTACGGGCTTGCTAATGCAAAATGTCACTACTCTGTCAATACTTTTTTATTTATTCGGACATTTAACAAATGAACGAATAACATTGAAATGTAATTAACTAACGGCAGCGCCGTCCATGTTCAATTACAATTATAAAACAAAACATGATAACAAATAAGTCGAGGCAGTCCTAAGGACTGATAAGTGAAAACTCAAAACAATAAAATAATCGTGGTCTCTTTTGAATTAACTATAGTATGAATTATTTAGATATCATAATTTATATAATTAAATTATTAACATTCGTCTGGTTTCCACATCAATTGGCACTCCGAACAATAATTATATACAGTTTAGTAATTAATCAAACATGGGCTGCACGATCTCAATACAAAACATCAATATTAGATCTACATAGGCCGCTACACTACGCGTCGCTAGTCTAATGTAAACCGCACAAGCGCAATACGGCGGATCCCTTTTAATAGCATATGTCATGTCGTGGCTCTAAATCATAACTTTATCTCCTGTCAAAAATACCGGTCACCGCGCCTAAACAAGTTTTCACTTCAAAAAATTATAACGTAATGTCGCCTAGTGACGAGTTACAATGAAAGCCACCCTCATACTACTGTAAAGTTTCATAGTATTCGAATATACTTTATTATAAGTAAAGACCATTTTTTTAACATATCTATATATAGGGTCAATATATACAAGTGCATGTTTATTCAAAATTGCATGAATTTTAATTTCTGGGAAAAAAATCTTAATATTTTTTTTCAGAAATTATTGACAGATATTGTATTAAATTGGCAATCGAGGTAAATTTGTTCAATTCAAAAAACTATTTCCAAAAAATCTAAATTTCAAACATGACTGTTCACTTTATCCACTGGTGAAAACCGCATAAAAATCAGTTCAGTAGTTTTCGAGATTATCGCGAACAGACAGACAGACACGGTAAACGACGACTTTATTTTATACTATTTAATTAATTAGTGATGGTTTGTTGTTTTTAATTGTTTTGTAATGTATTTCGCTGACAGTGTTAGTCAAAAAACTATTTCCAAAAAATCTAAATTTCAAACATGACTGTTCTTTAGAAGCATAGAGAAAATAAATTGTGTATTCGCATTTATACCTTTTTTTTTTTTTTAATACGTGGGGAAATCCCTTATGGATACGCCACCCCCCCGGGGGAGAGGGTGGGTTATGTCCGACTCGCACGGACTAAAACCCCACGGTGTACCGTCCGACCGTATTGTTGGGAAAATCAAAAACAGCTAAGTGCATAGAGACCAAATTTGCAGGAAACGAAAAAAATGTTTATCTATTCTCAGAGTTGGAGTTTTACTTATATTCAAAGTTTCAATTTTAGGGAGTGGCATAGGCTATTGATTTTGCCTGCCTATGGCCATCAGCTCTAAAAGAGAAGTTCAAGAAATTAAAAAATGCGATAATTCCTTAACTGTATTTTATTCTTACTTTACTTCTTATTCGATGACTTGGTTGTATTTAAATGTATTTGATCCCATAATCAATTTTAAAACGAAAATAAAAAGGCTTTATCTGTATTTTATTTCTTGTATTGTATTTCTTGCTCCATACTCAGTTCATTTTTAGAACTTGTGGCAGTTAGCTGTCTTTGATTCTATATGCCTCATTTGTTCGTGAGATATCGTTTGTTTTCCTCATTTTGCCCAAGGTTAGCTTTGGCTTTTCAATGAATTAAAAAAAATCGCCAGCGGCTTGGGAAGTATACCCATGCTAACACTATGTGGTATAAAATATTAATGATTTAATTATCTATATCAGTGATTCTCAAAGTGGTCCATGAGAGACTCGACGGGGATGAAAGTTGGCGTGATAAAGAAGTGGGGTTGCATAATTAGAAAGTGGGGTCTATGAAAATTGGTCTATTTTCGATGGTGTGAAGAACTAACAATGTTGGCATGACTTCACCTATCAATGTAGGCAGATAATATTTTAAGAATCTCAGCGACTGTTACTTGTAAAAACTTGCATATTCTTTAATCAGTACAATCTGATATCCACTCAAAGCACAATCAATTGATCTCTTGAATCACGAAATTCAGACACAATCGATTTTTGATTGTGTCTGGGGACGCGCGTGCCTTATGGCCGTCTAGGGTTTAATTAATTAACCAATCAGTTCTCACTTTTTTTTCCAAAACTGTTAGATCTAATCTTTAAATTTTTTGTCGAGATTTGGGAATATGGTAGTATTGAACCTGCAGGGGGTCCACCGGAACCAGTAAAATTTTGAAAGGCGTCTATGAGAAAAAAAAGTTTGGTAACCTCTGATCTATATAATCACCATTACTTTATTAAACGTATGGGAAATGAAAATGCTTATGTATGACTTCTAGAATATAAATAAATGTAATTTTTAAATCCTATACTACCTATCTACACATATAATAAAAATGAAGTCTCTGTATGTTAGGGGTGTAAGGAGTGTCGAATAACATCTAAGACTTGAGACACCCAAGCCAACCTCACCTGCACGTAGTGCACCCTGCTGAATAAAGGCAATGGCAAAAGCGGGGTGGTAGGGTTTTACAGCCAGCGCCGCATTCTGGCGGCAGCGGTGGGAACGGACTTATCGCTGCCGAGCGTGGTTTCGGCCATGCTTGGCAGCGAACAGGCTTGGCGAGCGATAGCCTCCTTCTGCAAGATGACCTCCTCGCAGAAGGAGGATGCGGAGAGGGCCCGCGAGGCAGACCCTCAAAGTGGCCCTCTCCGCCAAAGGAGGACGGGCGGGAGGAGGCGGCGCTTTGCCCAACTCCTCCCGCCACCGTAGCCGGACCTGAGGGGCTGGGCCGGGGGGCCTATCTCCTCATTGCACAGGTCCGGCGGACGAGGGGGGGCAGCCGGTGTGTACCCGGTCTGTCCCTCTATAGGTAGGAGCCCGGTGAAGGCGTTGGCGATGTCCAAAGACACCGCCAAGACCCTCTCCCCCTGGGAGGTCGCTTCAGTGGACAGCGACTTCAGGAGGCACAGAGCGTCAATTGTAGAACGCCCTGCCCGGAAGCCGAACTGCGCGTCCGCCAGATTTGGCCCCACTCTCTCCAGGTGCTGGACGACCCGGAAGGAGACAATCCGCTCCAAAGCTTTCCCGGCGTCGTCCAGCAGGACGAGGGGCCGGTATGCAGACGCGCAGTCCGGAGGGCGGCCCTCCTTCACCAATAGGCAGAGCCGCCCGAGCTTCCAGGGCTTCGGGAACTGCCCGACCGATAAACATTTGTCGAACAGTTCCCGAAGCCACCCCCCTAGATGACCCAGCATCAGGCCGAGCACCCGACCCGGGACCCCATCAGGGCCGGGCGCTCTCCGACGGTTGAGGAGACGCTCAATTATACCTACTACAAGTCCTACTATGTTCAATAAGAACGAATTTCAGAAACTCAACTTTTTTCCGTTGTCCGCTTCACGTGAAATGCTCAAAATTTTAAGACAATTGAAAAAGGAAAAAATGTTTACCATATTTGCTTATCACAAACCGATATAAAATCTAACAATCAACATATTAAATAACAACAAAACCGTTGGTAGAACAAGCACGATAACAAAAAAAAAAGACAATAACATTTTCTTAATTATTTGTGCATATAGCGAATAAAATTTGTTAATCACTGGCAGGTAAATATTGTTTAAGAGCACAGGATTTCTAACTTCTATAAGTTTTAGTGTATAACTCTAATTGCAAACGAAGTCTGACGAGGGCCTTAATAATTTTATCTTGAAAAAAAGCAATAAATTTAATGTCCTGCTGTTCCGCAGAGTACAGTCATAAAAAAAAAAATTACGTACTACAAAGGACAGACTCAAACGCATTTTATTGTCTGAATAGCAAATGTTTCCATTATAATGTAGTTATAACACGATAGTGTTCGCCTGTGACAGATATTATTGACAGTCGTAGACGACATGCTAACTCAATATCGTACGAGAGCACAAATTGGCCGTTTTATGGTACACAGGTTAATTTTCAATGCGTCTGTACAAATTGCATATTGCGCTCCGAGACATTTGGTACTGGAAATTTAACTTCCTTTCAGCGTGTCTCTTGACCAATTCTAGCTTTTATATATTTTTTTATATACAATAATGGAAAAGCTATTCTTATACTTTGTGACGCTTGCGACGGCAGCCGAAGTTAAACTTTATATTATTTGTTCTAGTTGTTGTTGTTGTTCTTTTTAAAAAAAAATGTATTTCGCTGACAGTGTTACAGACAGTTTGTTTTGGTTATACTTGAGTATCGACTTATTTATATTTGTGTTATTAATTTTAAACCTTTTATTTTATCTTTGACTCTTTATTCATTATCCAAAAATCTATATTATCATCCTAGTTTGCCAACTTTAGATAAACATTGTCTTTTAATCCTACAGTTGTTCGACTATATTATGGTTTTAGAGTGTATTGACATTTGTTCGTGAGATATCGTTTGTTTTCCTCATGTTGCCCTAGGTTAACTTTGGCTTTTCAATGAATTTAAAAAAATCACCAGCGGCTTGGGAAGTATACCCATACTAACACTATGTGGTATAAAATATTAATGATTTAATTATCTATATCAGTGATTCTCAAAGTGGTCCAGGTGAACCCCCAGTGGTCCATGAGAGACTCGACGGGGGGAAAGTTGGCGTGATAAAGAAATGGGGGTGCACAATTAGAAAGCGGCGGTCTATGAAAATTGGTCTATTTTCGATAGCGTGAAGAACTAACAATGTTGGCTTGACATACCAACAATACATCTATCAATGTAGGCAGATAATATTTTAAGAATCTCAACGACTGTTACTTGTAAAAACTTGCATATTCTTTAATCTAATATCCACTTAAAGCACAATCAATTGATCTCTTGAATCACGAAATTCAGACACACTCGATTTTTAATTGTGTCTGGGGACGCGCGTGCCTTATGGCCGTCTAGGGTTTAATTAATTAACCAATCAGTTCTCACTTTTTTTTCGAAAACTGTTAGATCTAATCTTCAATTTTTTTGTCAAGTTTTGGGAATATGGTAGTATTGAACCTGCAGGGGGTCCACCGGAACCAGTAAAATTTTAAAAGGGGTCTATTAGAAAAAAAAAGTTTGGTAACCTCTGATCTATATAATCACCATTACTTTATTAAACGTATGGGAAATGAAAACGCTTATGTATGACTTCTAGAATATAACCACCGTATGTTGGTAACCTATTTGCGTAGAGGCCGCGCAAAACTTTTTGACCGCTCTGAATATACACTCCATGCGGCAGGCTGTTGAAGGCGTTGGCGATGTCCAAAGACACCGCCAAGACCCTCTCCCCCTGGGAGGTCGCTTCAGTGGACAGCGACTTCAGGAGGCACAGAGCGTCAATTGTAGAACGCCCTGCCCGGAAGCCGAACTGCGCGTCCGCCAGATTTGGCCCCACTCTCTCCAGGTGCTGGACGACCCGGAAGGAGACAATCCGCTCCAAAGCTTTCCCGGCGTCGTCCAGCAGGACGAGGGGCCGGTATGCAGACGCGCAGTCCGGAGGGCGGCCCTCCTTCACCAATAGGCAGAGCCGCCCGAGCTTCCAGGGCTTCGGGAACTGCCCGACCGATAAACATTTGTCGAACAGTTCCCGAAGCCACCCCCCTAGATGACCCAGCATCAGGCCGAGCACCCGACCCGGGACCCCATCAGGGCCGGGCGCTCTCCGACGGTTGAGGAGACGCTCAATTATACCTACTACAAGTCCTACTATGTTCAATAAGAACGAATTTCAGAAACTCAACTTTTTTCCGTTGTCCGCTTCACGTGAAATGCTCAAAATTTTAAGACAATTGAAAAAGGAAAAAATGTTTACCATATTTGCTTATCACAAACCGATATAAAATCTAACAATCAACATATTAAATAACAACAAAACCGTTGGTAGAACAAGCACGATAACAAAAAAAAAAGACAATAACATTTTCTTAATTATTTGTGCATATAGCGAATAAAATTTGTTAATCACTGGCAGGTAAATATTGTTTAAGAGCACAGGATTTCTAACTTCTATAAGTTTTAGTGTATAACTCTAATTGCAAACGAAGTCTGACGAGGGCCTTAATAATTTTATCTTGAAAAAAAGCAATAAATTTAATGTCCTGCTGTTCCGCAGAGTACAGTCATAAAAAAAAAAATTACGTACTACAAAGGACAGACTCAAACGCATTTTATTGTCTGAATAGCAAATGTTTCCATTATAATGTAGTTATAACACGATAGTGTTCGCCTGTGACAGATATTATTGACAGTCGTAGACGACATGCTAACTCAATATCGTACGAGAGCACAAATTGGCCGTTTTATGGTACACAGGTTAATTTTCAATGCGTCTGTACAAATTGCATATTGCGCTCCGAGACATTTGGTACTGGAAATTTAACTTCCTTTCAGCGTGTCTCTTGACCAATTCTAGCTTTTATATATTTTTTTATATACAATAATGGAAAAGCTATTCTTATACTTTGTGACGCTTGCGACGGCAGCCGAAGTTAAACTTTATATTATTTGTTCTAGTTGTTGTTGTTGTTCTTTTTAAAAAAAAATGTATTTCGCTGACAGTGTTACAGACAGTTTGTTTTGGTTATACTTGAGTATCGACTTATTTATATTTGTGTTATTAATTTTAAACCTTTTATTTTATCTTTGACTCTTTATTCATTATCCAAAAATCTATATTATCATCCTAGTTTGCCAACTTTAGATAAACATTGTCTTTTAATCCTACAGTTGTTCGACTATATTATGGTTTTAGAGTGTATTGACATTTGTTCGTGAGATATCGTTTGTTTTCCTCATGTTGCCCTAGGTTAACTTTGGCTTTTCAATGAATTTAAAAAAATCACCAGCGGCTTGGGAAGTATACCCATACTAACACTATGTGGTATAAAATATTAATGATTTAATTATCTATATCAGTGATTCTCAAAGTGGTCCAGGTGAACCCCCAGTGGTCCATGAGAGACTCGACGGGGGGAAAGTTGGCGTGATAAAGAAATGGGGGTGCACAATTAGAAAGCGGCGGTCTATGAAAATTGGTCTATTTTCGATAGCGTGAAGAACTAACAATGTTGGCTTGACATACCAACAATACATCTATCAATGTAGGCAGATAATATTTTAAGAATCTCAACGACTGTTACTTGTAAAAACTTGCATATTCTTTAATCTAATATCCACTTAAAGCACAATCAATTGATCTCTTGAATCACGAAATTCAGACACACTCGATTTTTAATTGTGTCTGGGGACGCGCGTGCCTTATGGCCGTCTAGGGTTTAATTAATTAACCAATCAGTTCTCACTTTTTTTTCGAAAACTGTTAGATCTAATCTTCAATTTTTTTGTCAAGTTTTGGGAATATGGTAGTATTGAACCTGCAGGGGGTCCACCGGAACCAGTAAAATTTTAAAAGGGGTCTATTAGAAAAAAAAAGTTTGGTAACCTCTGATCTATATAATCACCATTACTTTATTAAACGTATGGGAAATGAAAACGCTTATGTATGACTTCTAGAATATAACCACCGTATGTTGGTAACCTATTTGCGTAGAGGCCGCGCAAAACTTTTTGACCGCTCTGAATATACTCGTAGCTGCACAGAACAAAAATTAGGTTTAAATACGTATTATATTATATGCATTACATCGAGACAACTTAAGGCTAAATAAATGTCATTTTTAAATCCTATACTATCCATCTATACATATAATAAAAATGAAGTCTCTGTATGTTAGGGGTATAAGAGGTGTCGAATAACATCTAAGACTTGAGACACCCAAGCCAACCTCACCTGCACGTGGTGCACCCTGTTGAATAAAGGCAATGGCAAAAGGGGGGTGGTAGGGTTTTACAGCCTGATTGGGTCGCAACCACCATGTATATGGCGAAAAAGTCCGTCATAGTGATTCGCTTTTGCGGGTCGCGTTTCGGGATCAGCCTGTGCATATCCAGCTGTTCGCAGGCCGGCATGACAGCGGCGACCGGCGATGGATAGTGTGTCACTCGGTGTTCGCCGTTGTTTTTGTATTGTACTGTGCTTACCATCAGGCACAGTGCAGTCATTTTGCCGTGCTACAATAAAAAACATAAAAAAATGTAATATAAAAAAAAACTGATTGGGGATAAAAGAATACACGCTACTGATAACAAAAAATTTTTGTCGGTCTGTCTGTCTGTTTGTTCCGAGTAATCTCCGAAACGGCTGGACCAATTTTGACAGGAATTTCACTGGCAGATAGCTGAAATTACAGTAGGTTACTTAGGCTACTTTAAATTAAATTAGCTATGCACCGCGGCTTCGTTCGCAATGCTAACTACAAAACGATTGGACCAATTTTCACGGGCAGATAGAAGACATCATAACAATTAATTTAGTTATTTTAAATTCAGACTAGCTGTTGACCGTGGCTTCGCCCATGGTGCTATCTCCGAAACGGTTCAACCGATTTTTACGGGACTTTCACCGACAGATAACGGAAATGAAAACTCTCTTGGCTAAAATGGCCGCTTATTATGCCCGTGTGTGTGCCCGTGAATGGCCGTTATTTTGATCGGTAATGTCAGACATTGCTATTTTCCTAGTTAGTTATACAACACAAAACGTCATAAAAAATGATATCAAATGTCTTTGAAAAGATAACGTAATAATTACTTGAAAAAAAAAAACAAAATAGTTTTAAGATTATTAATGCATAGCCCGTTTTGACCTTGAACCGAGTCGACCTCTAATCGACTAAAAAACTCCACGACAACCAACGCAGCACTATGGGTGATGTCACGCGGTGTGCGAACAGGCTCCGAAACACCCTCCGGCGGCAGGCGTTTCCCACGCCACACTCGACCGAGGCAGCTCGGTTGCGAGGCTGCCTCCCAGCCTACCGAACTCGTGCAATGGGAGTCCAGGGTCCCTACCTATCTCATGCCCATACTACGTAGGTAGGTAAGCCAGAGGTTACCTATCGAGCACCCCCCTATTCCCCCCGCCCTACCTATACCCTAACCCTACGAATCCTACCTACCTACAAACCCTAAGCCCGCTCAAACCCCTGGTCTTGCCTACTTACGCGGTAGTCTAGCCTAATCTAACCAACCGAAAATAAAAGAGCAAGCAGGCGAGAAAAGAAAGGAGTGGGTGTAACCATTACACGCGATCGAAGTAAAACGTCTTTGACGTAAAGGCATAAAAATACATCATATGAGAATTTAAAAAGGGATACCTTTTTATTGATTGATCATGTAACACTAGTAATATATACATTTATTATCGTCGACCACTAAACACTTTAAAACAGTAATTTAATTACTATTATACTTTAAATATGATATGATTGGGTTATGGTAACTGATGTATTCGCTATTTTCATCTCTTTTTGTACCATTAATACTACTTACTGTCTTGCCCAGTGAAAAATTATTCATAAATTTTCACATTTATTTTTTTCAAAAATGTTTGATTGGTTCTTTTATAAAATGTTTATTGACAACATTAAAAATATTAAAAAAAAGGCTGGTACAGAATGGTGACGCCGTATTGCCGTAACGGACTTCCGTTGCAATGTCATCCAATTACCTCCTAGTCGCACCTAAAGAAGTTTTCCTTAAAAAAAAGGAAATCCTATCTTAAGCTCTATACAACCCATTTACCACTTAAATCTTATTGAATACTTTCTTTTTAAATAAAGTCTTTTGGAATCTAAAAGGGTTTTAAAGGGCTGCATTTGAAATTCGCATCTTGATATAAAGATTGAAGGAGATGGGAGCAGCCGCGTGGGAAAGGGGTGATTACCCCTCCCCGCGGAAAGTCATGGTTACTAAGATATACATATATGATCAAAGTTTTGAGGTTGTGTCATTTCCGAACAATTATTGATAATTTTGTATATTAACAACTTGATGATTTTTAAGTTAAAACAAAACATTTTCGTCTCGGTTTGGTTAGGTTAGCCTTGCGAAAAAAGAAACGCGAGCCGGCCGCGGTAACGGTTGGCGAGCGCGGTGTTTTTAATACGCAAGTACCCGGATTTATATATAACCCCCGAAGAGCTAAAAGAAGTAGATATGATTGAAGGAAGCCAAGAGCAAAACATGACCGCTGCTCTGGGATACCCAGACTTATCAGAGTCACCGGGGCCACGCTTTACAATATTGACAATGATTGTCACTGATTTTTCAGCACAATAATCTACTTTCAGATTGTAGTGGAATGCTACTCGTTCCAGGTTGACAGGAGCACTTCTTCCGAGGTATCGCTCGATTTCATTGCTCGTTTCATTTTCGTGCTCGCTGTAGTTGTGTTTGGTTTGCCCGAACTCGTTCCATTCCAAGCCTGTCTACTTCAGTATTATTCCCTTTAGAACGCAATTTTGCCATAGCGGTTCGCAAGTGAGGTAGCTCATTTGATTGACTTCGACGACTCAACTTGCTCAGCTCGTATTTTCCTTGGCATTTTCAAACAATAACGGTAAATCAATTTCTCACGCACTTACAAACTAATGATAGAAGATTTAAATAACGCTATAATTATGATAGAATGATAGGTAACTTTATAACCTTTCGTCTGACGTTCTACAGACTACTGACATCATCAGAAATAATTTTTTTACGCATTCCACAAAACAGATATTGTGTGTGTGAAATGGCACAATAAAGACTATTTTTTTATTCGCTTTCCAAACAATGACAACCATCATAAATTTCTGAACGAACCAACAATGACTACTTCAAAGTATTAAAATTTAAATACGCGATAATCCGAGAACCAAGTAATGTGTATATATGTTGTCAATTTAAAACCCTTAATTTACCCGACCCGAGTCTACCGTACGGAAGGGACGAACGTCAAAAGTTTGACAGGGAAGTAGGTAGAACAGTTTGTTCATCTGGGAAATTGAAATTGTTGTTTTTACTATCTTCCTCGCAATTTTTCCATATTTTCTTCCTTTCTTCCCTGGACTACGACAAATATTTCAAAACCAATATCAGCTAAATCGGTCCAGCCGTTCTCGAGTTTTAGCGAAACTAACCAGCAGTAGTATATATGTGTGTGTGTATATAGATTACAGATATCATCATCATATATATTAATAAGTGAAAAGAACATTTCAATAGTTGTACATGATCTCATAATTTTATATTTCTTTAATACAATTTAAGAAACGCTTGCGGAGCTGCGGGCACAGCTAGTTATATATATTAATACTAGCTGACCCACGCAACTTCCACTACCGGTTCCAATATAATTAATAAATATTAATAAATTGTATATAATTTATATAATGAATGTGACAACATATTAGTGACAGTTTCGTATAATTCTGCACCTATTTTTCAACTTTGTCGATATGGTATTATTGAAGTGAACTTTCTTTAGAATCGCTGTGGTTTGATACTCGATGAAACGAAAATGCTTCATGATATAAACTGAACTGAGTCGATCTCTAATGGACTAAAAACCTCCACGACAACCAACGCCGCACTATGGATGGTGTCACGAGGTGCGCAAACAGGCTCCGCAACACCCTCCGGCAGCAAGCTGTTTCCCACGCCATACTCGACTGAGGCAGCCCGGTTGTGAGGCAGCCTCCCAGCCCGCAGAACCCGTGCAATGGGAGTCCAGGGTCCCTACCTATCTTATGCCCTACGACCGCCAATCCCCTGAACTTGCCTACACACTACGTAGGTAGGTAAGCCAGAGGTTACCTATCCAGCTCCCCCTATACCCCCCGCCCTACCTATACCCTAACCCTACGAATCCTACCTACCTACAAACCCTAAGCCCGCTCAAACCCCTGGTCTTGCCTACTTACGCGGTAGTCTAGCCTAATCTAACCAACCGAAAATAAAAGAGCAAGCAGGCGAGAAAAGAAAGGAGTGGGTGTAACCATTACACGCGATCGAAGTAAAACGTCCTTGACGTAAAGGCATAAAAATACATCATATGAGAATTTAAAAAGGGATACCTTTTTATTGATTGATCATGTAACACTAGTAATATATACATTTATTATCGTCGACCACTAAACACTTTAAAACAGAATTTTAATTACTATTATACTTTAAATATGATATGATTGGGTTATGGTAACTGATGTATTCGCTAATTTCATCTCTTTTTGTACCATTAATACTACTTACTGTCTTGCCCAGTGAAAAATTATTCATAAATTTTCACATTATACATTTGAGACGTTGTAATGAAATATTGAAGCCAAGCTTTTATATTCCTTTTATTTATCAAACCCTGAACATAGCTCGATCTATGAACCATCTGCTTTTTTATGTGAATGTATTATTATTCAATTTTTTTTTTGCGTACATTTCTGTAGTTTATTTACTTTATAACAAACAGTTGTTAATAATATTTCCTGTGCTATTTGAGTTCGGAATTAGCTGTTAGATGGCACTACAGATAATTAAGCTTTGATTTAATTTGATACTTACTTATATTGAAACCAGATGACAGCACTGTCGCGCGCTACATATGCATGATTAATTCTATTGTATGATTTTTTAAATTCAATGTAATATTTATTTTTTTCAAAAATCGTGTATCGTGTAAAATTAATTGATAATTGTGTCATGAGTTGCGATAAATTTCTTTTTTTTAGTAAAGTTATCTTTACTTAAAATTTGAGAGCCTTACCACCTTATGTAACCGCCTGTTTGTATTTCAAATCTATAATTAATTTCGATTTTCATTTAGGCATAGATTTTTTTGATGTATATACAATAAAAAAAAAGTGGCAAATAACTGAATAGCCATGATGAAAACTTTTGATAATGGAAATATACCCTTTGACAAAAGAACCCGAATAAAGTTCAAACAATCAATGAATTAGTGTCGAATGTCGACCACTGGGCGCCCACTAGTATACATAATAAGTAAAAGATAAAAGTGATAATTCTGATTTATGCTTTGAAGGTATCGAAGAAATCCATAGCGGATATTATTGTAGGCATTTTAAATGGTACAATTCTGTAGTACATTATTCTTATGTTTCTCATAAGGTTTAACACGCGTTGCTAATTTTGTAGTTAAGACTTAATTCGAATACGCCGACTTTTTGTGAATTATTAATATATGAAGAAAGTCTCTAAATTATAGTGGTAACGTAACAAAATCTGCTGTATTATTTCTACATTAAGTAAAATGTGTACTTCTGTTCTGCCGCTAGTTGTCGGTGGTTTGTATTCGTAAAAATGTAACAACTCACCTTTAGATACCCTATAAAGTGGTTCGAGTCCGCAACAAAACTCAGGAGCAACGTAGGCTCGAATGCCCTTATCCACGACGAGACTACATCGACAAGTGACCGCTCCGCTGGTATTTCGCGCCATAGCCTCGTACACACCACCGTCTTCCAAGGAAGTCGGTGCTATTTCCAACGTATGGAAGTGTTCATCTTGATATTTACTATGTCGACCTATAATTGAAATTTTTTTTTGTTATTTTTCAAATTAATTAGGATGTACCTGAAAATAAAATCACTCGACGCGTAAATGGGGATTAACTCGTCAGTAATAAAACTAAACGAAACTTACTGTCATACGTAATCTCTTCGCCGTCCTTATACCAAGTAAGTGTCGGGGAAGGACTCCCTATGACTTGACAGGTAAGTCGGACTGGGTAAGTGGCCTGCACGCGCCTGTCACGAAGTCGCATTGTAAACTGCGGTGGGTATTCGCCCTCAACCTCTGTTGATCTTTCGCTGCAAGATGGTCAAAGATTTAAAGCAAATCATATGATATGTAGGAAAGTCAGTCAATAAATATGATACAATAAAACTGATAAATTGTAATAGGCAAAACCAATATATTTTATTATGAGGCAATATTTTGATAAAAACGTAAAAACTCCATACCAATCAATGTACTAAAATATGATATAATAATTCCATTATTACAAGCGTAAACTCTGGTCGATACACTATTAAACTGAAAGGTACTGTGTAAAAATAATAAAAGAAAAAATGATAATTTAAACTTACCGCTTGAGTTTAGCGTCGGCTTCCCATATCAGTCTGTCCGTGACCACTGCGAGTCTGGCGTATGTCGACGCACGTCCGTTGACATTACTAGCTTCACAACTATAACGACCATCGTCCTCGATATCAACATCCTTTATGGTCAAACGACAGTCAAAGCCGTTGTAAGAGGTTTTCATTCGGTCGTCTTCATCTATGTCATGGCCGTTCTTCATCCAAATTACCTCCGGCACCGGTTTCCCTTTAACACTGCAACTTAAACTGGCCGTCTCGCCAGCTAAAACTTTTAATTGTCCTTGCAAAATTTCCACAAATTCCGGTCTGTTGCCGGCTAAACCGATGCCGATTGGGTTTGAGGTCTGAACGGACTCGCCCCAACCGTATCTGTTGCGCGGAGTCACTCGGAAATGGTATTCCTCGCCCTGTTTCAAATTGAAAACGTCGAAGGAATTCAGTGGAGTAATTCCGAGCTCCACCCAACGGGCGCCACCTTCCTTCCCTATGAGCCAGGATTCCACTTTGTAAGCGAGAACGGCTGCAGTAGCCCCAGGATCTGGTTTCGGCCAAGCTATTGAGACCCAATTGTTCCCGCCGTCGACGACGCTCGGTTCACTTGGGATTCGCTCGGGCACGGCTATAATCAAACATGACATTTATTAGAAACGCGACAATGACCCCTCGATAGATTTTTGATCGATTGCCAATCAGTACTGCCAAACCATTTTACATCGACAGCTGTATGGGTACTGTTCCATTTATTCGAAGGTTGTACTTGTCTATTGTATTTTATCTCATTATTATTACTATTATAAAATACGTTTCGAAATAAACTTACATTTATATTTTATTTCAGTAGTCGTTAATGTACTATCATCTAAAGGATATGTCCAGTCTGATACTAGATTCACAGAAGAAGCCCTTTGCCTCACCTGTACAGAGAAAACTTAACAGTATATAAAATTACCACAGATTTTTCAATGAAATTCAAACAATGGCACGTTTGAAAAATAGTAGTCATTATTCCAATCACTAATTTCTGAAATAAATGATATGGCATTTTTTTTATTAAGTGAATCAATTATTTTATGTGTGACACCAATGTTAACGATAATTCTTCTATATTCAATATAGGTATACATCAATATAGGTATTTTATTATCTAACACTTAGTATTTTATATCTGTATAAAAACTATATTTCAGATTGCAATTTATTACAATATAAACATAAATAAATACTGTACGACCAATCATTATGAAAATTGGCACATTTAAGTAGGTTATCATGAATAATATTTTTATGTTATCTTACTATAGTTTACCACTATGTGATATTAGGCCATATTTTATTATTATTAAATTTAATATTGTAATTTAACGCAGGCAAAGTTGTCGATAGTTGCTATGATTGTATATGAATACATAAAGACGAGGTATTACTGCTGGTGGAATTGCTATTTATATTATGCAAATACTAGTTTATCCAGAAAATGCTTACTATTTTTACAATACACACATACGTTTAATAGAGAATACTTTAAAGTTTCACGATTTTACGACTTAAAAAAAGCAGAATATACAAACTATGTGTTCTTACCACAACTGTAATGAAAGCCCTGTCACAACCGTAAGTATTTCTTACTAGGATACAATAAGTTCCTGCGTCAGATACGACAGATCTTTTCACAGTAAACTTTACGTAATCATCGGATGTCATCTTGCATACACGTTGGTTGTTCGTGATATCTCGAATGCCTTTCATGAACGTCACTATGGAAAAAAGGAAAGTAATGCATGGAGATCTAACTTATTATATATTACACAATTTTGCTACGATAATAGTTTGAAATAGTCTACCACAGCTAAAGCCTACAGAAAAATTGTAAAGCTAAAAGATCTTATCAGACTTCGTAATTATTCATAATAATCATAAACATATAGTGGTACAACAAAATGATCCCAAGGAGGGTTGATCTCAGGCAAGCGGCCGATCATAAAAATCAATCCAAATCATACAACACAACATGGAAAACATGTTGTACTGACTCTACTTAGGTAGGATAAGGGTAAGAAGAAGTAAAATAGTTTGAAATAACATACCAATTAAGATCGCAATTTCTAATAGCGCGGATATATTATTGTAGTTAATGTATTTTTTGTGTAATTTATTTATCCTTCGATATTTGGTTGTTCGTTTGGTACAATAATACAGAAGCAAGTATATTGACATATTGCTATAGTCAAGATTTTAAAACAAAATATTTTAATTCAAGCATTCCCCTTGTTATAATTATTAGAGAACGGATTATATGATTTAAAATATGTGGGGCAATATGAAAAAATATCAAACTATGAAATATCAAACAATTAAAGAATATTTTTATTTATTTCAATTCGAAATTAACATACAATTCGTAAATCATTGAATAACATATCGATAGATTCATTTGTAACAATTTAAAACATTTTGATACCTTTGTAAGCATAAACAATAAGGTTCCAAATGTTCGATACGTCTAGAGACCGTTCAAACAATTAAACGGAATCGTCTGTTGTTGTCTCCTGTAATATTTTTTTTCGAACTGTCTACGCTATTGACCAAGCAAGGTCTTAACAGCTTCACCGGACTACGTCTCCCGTACGTTTTTGTTTTGCTGGCCTCGTAATAATATTATACCCTAATATAACTAAGACAATAGATGCGTAATTGCTAAGTGCACTCTACGACCCATTCAACGTTTAGTTTGATACAATGTAAACTTTAAATTAATAACTAAGAATCTTATCTAATCATCTTATTAAAATAAATTTACCTTTCGGTTTTGGTTCCCCTTGAACTCTAAATGAAATATTAATGTCTTCACCAACGGAAATGAGTATGTCCTTTTCAGGGCGCCCCACGATCCTGGCTGGTTTTCCTCCAAGTTCATTGGGTTTAACTACAGTTATTGCGGCGTTCATATCAATATTACCCTGGGTACCCCATGCTCTGCACGTGTATAGCCCTGTTTCCTTCTCGGTAACATCAGAAAGAGCTAATGTGTAAAGGCCATGTTCCACAAATGTTCTAACATTTCGATGAGTTTCGTTTACACAACGTCCTTCCTGAAGCCATTCAACTCTTGTTGGAGCTCCTCGTATCTCAACTTGCAAACCTATCGTACCACCTTCCGCTACTCGGTAATCTGTTAGAACATTAGTGAAGTGTGGACGTCGTGACTCTAATGCTTTTCTGTTGAGCCTTGTCTTCTCGATAGTTGTTAAATTTGGACTTAAACGACTTTCCTTGCCTGCAAGTAAAATATAAACGAAATTAATTCACATGAATATGAAATAGTTTTTTTTATTTCAACTCACCTGTGAAATTGACGACATGTGATATCTGATCTGACCATACGGAGTTTTCTGCTTTGCAGGTATAATTTCCGCAGTCATCAGGAGATGGATTGCTGATGACCAGCTTACATACTCCATCAGCTAGATAGAGCGCTTGAAAACGATCATTACCGATTATGGGCTTTTCATCTTTAAGCCAAGTAATAGTTGGAAGTGGCTGACCACGAATACGGCATTCCAAAACCAACTCATTTTCAGCTAGATGATAAGTATCTGCAATATATTTAAACATTCAGTTAAAAATAATGCTGGTGTAACTGCATTATATAAAATATTTGATTTATTGCGTACCTCTAATTGAACGAGTGAAAGTAGGTGGAATAGGAGATGACTCAAAACTAGGATACACCTTTAAATTAGCGGAGGTACTGACAGATCCATTCTCATTTTCCACCGTACAAGTATACTCGGCAGAGTCAGTTGGAACGGCATTTAAGACTTCTAATGTAATTAGACCATCGACAAACTTTGTTCTATATTTCAATTTAAATGACAAAGGTGAGCCATTTCTATACCATGTCACTGTTGGATCAGTTGATGATAGAACGCTGCAAGTTAACTTAACACGCGACCCTTCCACTGCCGTTCTGTCTGTCAAATATGTTGAAAAAATAGGCTTACGGTTTAGATCGCGTGAACCAGCTCGTTTCTCTGAGATAACGCTCCTGGCTTCACTTAACGCTTTAGGTCGAATCCTCATCTCAGAATTCCTGTCGTATGACTCATTGCTTCTACTTACATCAGAATATGGTGGCAAGGAAGAACGCAGCTGGGCATCCAGAACTAATTTATGTGATTTATGGATAGTAGTATTTTTAGACAAATTTACAAACTCTACGCGATCTCTACCTTTCTCAAAGTCATAAGCTTTTTCTCTATATCCTGAAGGACGTTCAAATTCCATCGTGTAATCTTTATGTGTGTGATCAACAAATATCATTCTTTCATTGTCATCAGTTTGTCGACGACTTGAGGGGTCATATTGGTATTCTTTTATATAATGACAATTATCAATGATATCTGTAATAT
Source organism: Antheraea pernyi (assembly GCA_015888305.1). NCBI lineage: Eukaryota > Metazoa > Arthropoda > Insecta > Lepidoptera > Saturniidae > Antheraea > Antheraea pernyi. The sequence continues at coordinate 264,323 of MU158846.1, read as the reverse complement.
TTTTATTATCTTGTAAATATTTTAACCTTTCATTCTCACTATAACTTTCCGTTTTGATGTCACCTTTAATGCACAATTCTTCTTTTATAATTTTTTCTCCATCTTTTTGTTTCTGACCTTTGGATTTATTTTTGTTATCGTCTTCTTCTTGTAAAAGCACTCTTTGGTCTCTTTTCTGCGTATCTTTGTACAATTTCTTCCTTTTAAGTTTTATTTCTTTACCCTCCTTACCTAACGCTTGACCCAGAAGTAAGGTTTTCTCTTTTTCATTTATAGTCAAGTTTGACTCGTTTCCTTTAACATTCGTTTCAACTTCTTCTTGAATCTCACGTTTATCCTCCTTTATTTTAACAAGTTGATTATTTTCTTCATATGAAATAATTTGCTTAAGTTTGTCTTTATCTAGTTGCTGTTCGTTCTGTTCTTTTACCGTGGTTTCATTTGAAAGCTGTGCAACTTTAAGTTTGTCTTCTTCTGTTTGGTCATTTTTCTGTTCATTTTTTACAATTTTCACATTTTTAACCTCTTCTCTTACTTGGGCGTATTGCATTGATTCTTCTTGTGACTTTTCTTTAGCTTTTGGTAAAAATACCTCTTTTTCTTGCTCAATTGTCGCAACAATGTCTTTTTGTGCGTTTTCTTTAATTAGCTGTTGACTAACTTGTTCTTTAAGCATGACTTGCTCTTCTTGCATTTCTTGTCCACGTACATAGTTCTTTTCTTCATCTTTCTCTTTCTTTTCTCCTATTTTCATTTTCTCAACTTCTATCGTCGCAGTTACGTTTTTCTCTCGAGCGAATGTCGTGGTTTCTTCTACCATTTTTTTAACTAGTATCTCGGAATTTTCGTCAATATTTGATATGCTTACTTCTTCTTTCCTATTAACATTTTTTTGGATTTTATCTTCGATCGATAGGTTTCGTTGATCCTCTTGCTGAGTTTCTTCAGGCAGCTTTACTTTCCCGAGTTGCTTTTCTCTTTGTTCTTCAAATTTATCTTCATTACTTTGATTTTTCAATTCAGCTTCTTGTTTCTCTTCCTTTTGCTTCTTTTTATCTAATTTATTCATTCCGAGTTTAGGTTCTTTAACCTCTTCTGTATGTTGAGTCTGTGTATATTCTTGAAGATTATTGATAATAAATGTATGCGATTCTTGTTTAGCCTTATCCAAACTTACATTTTCTTCATTGACGTTCGCTTCAGTATCATTTTCTGATTTTTCTATAACTGGTTGACTCCCTTGTATTTGCTGCCGAATTTTCTTAAAAAGTTTGGGTTGTTCTGTCTCCTTCTCTTCTTTTTCTTTAACTTTATCTTTACTATCTTGTCTATTTTGTTCAGCATCACACTTTTCTTTCCTTTCTCTCTGTTTTTCTTTATTTAATTTTATTTCCTCGATCTTTACCCTTTCAGCTTCTTCTTTTTCTTGAGACATACTTACAGTTTCCTGCAAGTTCTCTATGTCTAGACGTTTTTCTTTAATTTTTGTTGAAGAGGTCTCTTCTTGTTTAGTTTTTTCATCGAAATCACTTTCGATAGTTTCTTTAATCAGTAGATTTTCTTCTTCATGTTCCCAAACGTTTTTATAAGTTTTTTGTTTTTCTACTTGCTTGTCCTCTTCTCCCTCAAGATTAGCTTTATGTTCTTGCTCTCTTTGTACTTCTACCTGGTTGTCTTCTTCTTGTTTCTGTTTATTGTTATCTAATTTCTTCTTCTTAGATTTTGCCGTTTTAGTCGCTTCTTTCTCTCGAGCAGTTTCCGTAGGTTCTTCTGACTTGTTTGTAACTAAGTTTTCGGATTCGTCCCTATTATTTAGCAAACACATTTTTTCCTCTTTGGCTTCTATATCAGTAACTTTTTGGATACTTTGTTTAATTGATTCACTTCCTTCTTCGTGTTGTCGAATATTCGCATAAAGTTTTTCTTGTTCCAGTGGCTTATCGTTCTCGTGCTCTTCCACATTATTGGTCACTGTTTCAAGTCTCTGAATTTTATTTTTGTTTTCCAATTCTATATTTATACAAGTTTCTTCTTTTTCTTGTTTAATTTCTCTATTGAGTTTTTCTTGTAGCACTAGCATATCTTTTTGTTCTTTTAGTTCAACTTCGATTTTTCGAACTTGGTTTGCAGCTTCTTGTTTAACTTCTTCATATTTTTGCATATGGACGGTATGCGTTTGTGTTTGTTTTTTGTCCTTTTCCTCTTTGTCAGCTGACTTTTCAGTCTCATTTTTCTTATGTGTACGTAGTGCTTTTTCATCTTTTATATTTTCGACATTTTTATCTGAATCTCCCTCTAACATTCGTAGTCCTGTAGCTTTATCGTTGTTATTGGTTTCATCGATTTCTTTATGTAAGTTCTCTTCGAAGAAGATTTTTTCTTCTTTCTGTTGTAAACCTTCGTTATTATGCTTTATATCGTCCAGTTTATATTCGTTCGTCATTGTCTTACTTTCAATATCATCCTTCACGTTTCCTTCTTTTTCTTGTTTTAAACGAGTCTTACACTTTTGTTTATGTATCTTTTTATTAAAATCGATTTTATCTACCATTTCTTGTTTGTCAGTATTTTTCTGCTGAGAGATTCCTACGATCTCGTCTAGTTTCTCTATCGGTGATTGCTCTGACTCCTTTTGAGTCTTTTTTAAAGAATTCTCTTCATCTTTAGACTTTGCTTCGTTATCTGTTCTAATTTTTTCATCATTATCTTCCTCATTGATTGAAAAAAGATCATCTTCAACTTGCTGCCTTTGTTCAGTAAACTTATTCTGTTCTAGTACTTGTTCTGTCTGTTCCTTTGAAATAGCTTCATCCTCCAGTATATACTGATTAGCTTCTTGTTTATTTTCTTCTCCTTTTTGCAAGAGCGTGTTATCTTCTTCTTTTTGTTCTGTTTTATCACTTTTTTTCTTCACAACTTTAGTTTTATCATCGTTTTTTTGTTCTTTAACGAGAGACGTTGCTTCTTCTAGTTCACATTCGCTTAATTTATTTGATCTATCTTCAGGCTTTTGTAGAAGTATTTCATTATTTTGTTTAAATGTCGCAGAAATATCTTTTTGAATCGTTTCTTTGGTCACTAGATTATCTTCTTCCTGCTGTCGAGTATCTTTATAACCTTGTTCTTGTTCTATATGCTTCTCTATTCCTTTGGTTTCTTTTTTATGGCTGGTTTCTGGTTTTAATTTATCTTCTTTTTGTAAAAGTAGTTCTCGGTTACTTTCATTCGCTATTTCGATCTCCATATTTTTATCTTTTGTGTTTTCCCTAACTTTTACTTTTTCTGCCTCCTTTTGCTTTTGAGTAACGTCTTGTATCTCTTTAGCTAAACCTCCAGATTTAGACGTTTGCTGAAGCATAGATGCTTCATTTTTATCTCTAGCAGTGATTTGTTGACTTTTTTCAGCAATAATTAGATTTTCTTCTTCCTGTTTACATGCTTCCTTATTTAATATGTCATCATCCAACTGAGACTCTGTTTGACTTTTTAACATTTGTTTGTCGTTCTGTAATTTCTGTCCAGCTATTGGCTTTTCTTCCTTCTTCGGGGAATATGTTATTTCATCCGATTTCTCCTTAAATTGAAAGCATGAAGCTTCATTTTCTTGTCTTGTGTCTATTACTTTTTTAAGTGTTTCGTTATCGAAATTTAATAAAATGTCTTCTGTTTGTTTATCGACATCTTCTTTTGTTTTCATTTGCTCTTGGATTATTTCACTAAATTCAATAGATCCTTTATCTTCGTTATTTTTAGTATAATTATCAACTGTTTCAACCTCCTTAATTGGTTTTATTAAAACTGTATTATTTTTGGATGTATATATTTCATCGGCTTTTATTTTCCGTAAACTCAAATATATCAAATCGATAGTTTCAACTATATAAGATGATATAGTCTTAAAAATTGGTATTTTATCTTTTACTTCTAAATTTGGTTGAGATTCTATTCTTAGTAAATGGTTTTCGATGCTGTCTAATGTTTTAGAAAAAATATTGTTACTCTCTGTAGACGATATTAAGCAATTAGAAGAAATTATTGCCTCGTTTAAATTATATTTTAAATCTTGTAGAATTACTTTTGTAAATGCAGCATCACTGGGAATTCTTGCAGTTTTGTCTAGATTTATATAAAATTTGATATCCTCAAAATGATTTAAGACATTACGTAATGACTTCGAAAACTTTTCCCACGTTGGTTTATGGATTTCGTTATCTATGATTGATATACTTTTGACAGATCTAATAGAACGCAAAAAAGAATCTGATGGCTTGCCGTAATTTTCAAACATATATCGCTTCTGTATACTTAACATGGTACTTCGCATGTTTGAAATACTACCATAAACAGAATGTATTGCAGTAACAATAATATCTCTCGTCTCTGGGTTTAAATTAATTTCAGCATCTATATCTTTTTCTAAAGCAAAAATATTATGTTCTATTTGTTCCAAATTTTGTATTATATCTATACCTTTTTCGATTAAGGTGTCTGCATCACTTAAGAAAGTGACTCTAATTTGCTTTATAGTTTCTTTAAGACTATTTAAGCCTGATACGATTTTAGTCAGGTTATCGTTACTCATTGTATCAACGAAAGACGTTATATTAAGCAAATTAATAGTCTGCTCTGTATCGTGTGAACATTTTTGTAAAAGCGTTGTGGTTCTGAGTTCTACGTTAACTGTTTCAGATGATTGTAAATATTCGTTTTCTTTAATATTCTCTACAAGTAACTGTAATGTCGCGCATGCTTCTTTTAATAATTCTGGGGGACAATCTTCGTTTATTTGTAGTTGAACACTTCTTACAGTGCACTCTAAATCTTCAAGAGTTTCATTCACAGTATCATTAACAGAACTATCGAAGTCTTGTTTAAGCTTTATAATAACTATTTGAACTTCATCTAGAATATCCTTTACTACTTCAGTGAATTCTAGGTTTCTGTCTACTGTCAACAAATTAATTTTTTCATTTACTTCATTCAGTAGTGTCTGCAAACGCTTTATGGTATTTTCTTCTTTGATTAGCTGCGAGTCCCCTTCTAGAATAATATAGAAAAAATGAACAATTGGTATAGAACTTACTACGGTAGCAAATCATGGTAAAAGATACTTAACCGCTTCACTTATACTTACCATCAGAAGATATTTTAATAACATCGGGCATACTTGATATGTCAATAAGGTCTAAATCTTCTTGTAAATGAACAATTAATTCCGAAATTTTTTCTATTATCTCAGGATTAATCACTGCTTTTAATTTCTCATAATTTTCTACAACTTGTGTATGTAATTCCGTTAACGCTATTTGCAATTTTTCTATAAATATTAATTTATCTCTTTTCATCTTTTCAATGTCTGCATCTTTCTTTAGAGAATTTCTTTTTGTGTCAGCAGTAATATATTGACTTAGATCTTTCGCAATAAAAATAGAGTGTGATAATTCTTCTATATTAATAACAGCTGATATCTTGTTAATAATTGTTGATATTTCTTCTGAAATAAAATCTTCTATATGTCTCAGAAGACAACATTCTGAAATAAAGGCATATTATGTACCAATAAGGAAATACTAACAACAACACATCGAAAGCGTGATTATTATAGCATCAGCCGTTATGTAAGTATTTTGTGCAGTGTATCATATGAAAGTATTGGTCAGTATGAAGTGGCCTACTTTTAAATGCAAAGCATTTTGACATTGAAATCCTTATTACCGGTTATATGCTCCGAACTACTTGTTTTAGAATCCTCACTATGTAAATTTTTTATTGGATATAAAATATTAATATATTTTACATCTGTGGGTGCAATGACGAGTCTCTTGTCTCTCTCTACCGGTAATATAATATCATCGCAAGGTCGTAATGTATCACAAAGTGTGGAAATCAAATTTTCAACAAATAAGTAAGTCGGATTTAACTTTACTATCGACGCGCTTATATCCTTATGAAAAGGTAATACATTTTCGATCACTACCGCTTGATATACTTCAGCAACAGAAAAAAATTCATACTTTGCATTTATTGTATGAGAAGTATGTTTTTTTTTTAGTTTTGACTTAGTTGATATAATATTTATAGGCGTGTAGTTGTTTAACTGTAGAATTTGTTCTAGAATGATAGGTTCCAGTATTTGTTCACCGATTATTCCTATTGAAGCAGCACTGACTAGAACTCGGGCGTAGTTTTCTTTCGTGGTTAACACTATCGGCTGATATGTTTCATACACAGCAACATTGTTATTCAAACAAATATTTACACTCTTTAATGTATTATTCAGTTGTTTGCGTACTGCACTCTCCATAATTATAGGTTTTATTTCTCTATCAATTGAATCTTGTGTTTTATTTTCTATATTAACTATTCCTATAAATAAACGAGACATATGTGTATTATCGTATGTCAGATTTTCTAAAATCAGTGGGTGTGAAAATTCGCAAATAGCATCAAAACATTTTTTTGTATGTTCAAGTTTAACTACTTGAGTAGAAAACTTATCCTTGTCACCTACGATGGGAGTTGCATATGTAAAGTAATTTGTAATATCATTGATTAAATTTCTACTGCCATGTATGGCATTGATTTCCTCGAGAGCGTTGTTATTTACTAATATAATAGCTGAATTTGATTCAGCATCCACATTTCTTACTATCGATTCCAAATTAGAAATTTCAATTTCCTCAATCGAATCCGTCGGTGGATCTTTATGATGTATAGAAATGTCAAACACATGTTGGTCAACATTCTTTGGATATTGTTTGGTAACAGATTCTTTTGTTATCGAAGCTGTGTTATTTTTAATTAAATTATCTTTTTCGAGATGTTGTCTGAAATCTAGAGCAAACCTTTGTTCTTTACCTTCTCTCTGTTCTAGTTTTACCATTTTAATTTTCATTCCATCGTTCAGATCGTTGGATCTATCAACTAATTTACTATTAACATCTTCTAATATATCACTTTTTGCAATAGTCATACAATTATTGAACGTATTGGATTCTTTTGTTTGAACTTCATTAATAAATGCAAGTTTTCTTTCAATATCTGGATCAGTATGCTCTATTATAGATTTATTTTCCAAAAGAATTGGTTTTATATATGCAATAACTAATCTCTGATCTACGTTTTCAAGTAATAAAGGCTCTTCTTTATCTGAAATTATAGTTACAAACCCATCATTGATTTGCTTTAAATTACCAGTTATAAAAATTTCTTTGATAAATGTCCTATTATAATTAGTTCTGAAGTCTTGTTACAAGATAAAAATGAAATAGATTCATCTAAAACATTATTCACAATTATTAGATTTTCAAAATTCACTGAAAAAGTTTGCATAAATATTGGCAGAATATGATTAGTTAATGATGTTTTTTAAGTCAAATTGTATCACTTTTTGAAATAATAAAAACAAATTGTTTCTCTGTGTATGAATTCCCAAAATTGAAGCACTACGCTTTGCTTCTAGTATATTTGAGAACTTAGCATATAAACTAGTAGCTGCATATTAGAATAATTACAAACAGGTCGTCGATGTTAATATAAATTTAATTTGACAACATAGTGCAAGTATTTTCTTGCAAGTATTGTAACAAAACGTTGGAACTTACTTTTTTCCATTATACTTTCATGTTGTGATTCCATGCAATCTATGATATTTAGTATGTTATTAGTCGTATGTTCCGATATAAATGGTATAATTTCTTGAGTTGAATTATTTTTTTCAATGACAGATTCATTGGCATCCTTTGAGTTAAAAAGCATGGCTTTCAAAGTCTCTTGATGACCAATTTGTTTTTTTATAAGTGTATGTTTGATATCACTCATTTTGTTTTCTCCTATGTATATTAATTTTGTGGTTTCATTTACCAACCCAGTCCGTAATTCCACATCTTCCAATGATATCGGTTCAGATAACTTGGAAATATTCTCTGTCACTTTGCAACTAATTGGATTCGCAGTAACAGATTCTTGCTCATTTATTAGAATATAATTTTGGAGTAGATTTGGTTGATATTGTTTTGTTTGGTCTGGACAAGCATTTACATTTTCACTACCAGAATAACCTGTTTCAATAGCTGTAGCGATATTAAAGTTTTCAGGTGAATTTCTTGGAGTGGTTTCTGAGTACTTTACAGAAACATTACCTTCATTAGTGTGAACAATAATTTGTACCGCCTCAAGAACTAAATCTGATACAAATGTGTCAATATATTTTCTTTGTGTCAGTTCTAGATCTTTATTATTTGTCATAACACCAGAAGCTAAATCGTTAATCGTAATAGCATGCAATATTCCCGAGTTTTCCGTTTCAGTGTCCATTGTATAATGTGTGTTATTTTCTGAAAATCATATCATCACTTGATTCAAATCGTGTTTCTAGATATATAAATTAACACATATCTGAGAGAAGATAACTGTTAATGTTCGTTTAATTTATTGTGTTCATTGTTTACTTATAATAATGTTCATAAGAAATTTTCACAAGTGATTGACAATTTGATCATAATTTTAAACGCTTGGTTTGCAATATACAAATTACCTTTTGTATAGATTATTTGCAAATTATCGGTCAAACATTTTGCTTACACTTGACAATAGTGTCATAAAACTGTCTACCACGTTCAGTTTCTAATTAATTATATCTCACCTCTAGTCACCTTTATTTCTATTACTTATTACGATTTAAGCCGTATTGATAGCAATGTTTACAGTTTTCATACATATGCGTTTCAGATATAAAAACCGTAAATTATACATTATTTTATTTTTACATTGATTTTTAAGGTTTTTATTTGTATACTAATGAAAAGATTAGTACAATATTTTTATATTGTTTGATATTAATAAAGAACAAATATTGTACATCTTTATTTCGCGACTTTCTATCCATAGAATAAAATAAAACTTAACCAATTTACAAAACGTTTTCAACTATTATCAAACATCTCCAAAAAATAAATTATAAAGCTTTTCAAGTTTTCAATTTGTACTATTACTCTGTAATAATGTCCATAGAAAACACAATTTTTTTATTTACTTATAGTAAGATCAAGCATTCAAAGAACCTGGCAAGACTGTCTTGAGTGGTTTATAATACTGACTATAATGGGCGAAATTGTGTACTACTTACACACACTTAAATTCAAGAAAATAAAAGGTTATTTGATAGTTAAAGTTGCTCTACTATTCGTTTTGCGACATTCTCATTATGGGCTAGTAACCGTAAGAACTGATTAATTACAAGGGAAATAGGCTAATGAACTACATCGAATTTATTGATCAAATAATAACTGCACTTTGTGTTTCTGTATTCTAAAGAATGTAATTTATGCGAAAAGTAGAGCAATATGTTTTATATCGTTTATAGATTTTATCTTATCACGATAATCTCAACTGATGTTACGTAACGATATAGCTTTCAATTGCAGCTACCGGAACACACGTATATGCGCTTGCCAAGTTTTCTTTAAACTGAGGGTGGTACAAGCTAACTGAGCGCTATTATTTTTTCGTTGTTTTTTCTTTTGGTTAAGTTTTTCTAGTCGCGACAGTCTAGTGGTTTTACCGGTGGAATATCAACCGGACGTCCGCTGGTTTCAAACCCCGGCGTGTACCGAAGTTGTTTTGGAATTCGCTTATATTTACTAACTTAAATTGGTAACACTATCGGCTGCCGGTGAAGGAAAACATTGTGAGGAAACCTGAACCTGAGAAATGATCTTATAGTATTACTTTTGTGGGAAATCATAGAACTGGATTACATAGAGTTTCTCATACGTTATTGGCTGGTGTGATCACGCCCATACCTTCGTTCGGGAAGAGACCTATGGGCCTACAGTGGATTTCTTATAGGCTGATGATGATGATGGTGAATCATTTATTTTACGCAATGCTCAGTGTTATTACAGAATTGGAATCTATGTATATCAATCGACGTGGTGTTCAAATACGGTACTATTGAGCCTCAATTGCTTCATTCTAATATCTCAACATAAATTAACTACACATACAACACATTCAATGCAAATGAAATCTTGTTTTAAAACAATTCTAATCGGTTATTAAATAGTTTTTTAATAATTCTTATTTATATCCTAATCGCAAGTTTTCTCATTTTAGTTGGCAATTCTTTTACTTGTAGTAATACTAGGGGTATTTCACGTGAAGCAGATTACGAAAAAAAGGGAGGTTCTGGATTTTTTCATATTCAACCTAGTTGGACTTCTAGTAGATATAAAATATAAAATTTATCAGTGTTATTATCTACAAATAATGTCAAACGCCACAAATCAAAAATCAAATTCGAGATATAAATAACCTAATCTATAATATCAGAAATGTTTCTTTTTCAAAATAAATTCGTTTATTTTCACTAGAATTTACGTAGCAGCAACCGCTACGATGTGACACTACGGTACTACTACGGCAAGTTTAACACAATAAGAACTTTTCTATAAACACCTGACAGATAGAATCCTAACTAATATTATAAATCTGAATGTGAGTTCGTTTGTTGTGCATTCATGTCTTAAACTACTTAACCTATTATCGTGAAAATTTGCAAATCCCGATTACAGAATACAATATATAGTACCTATCATGCAGAAAAAAATATTTCCGTGATTACAATAACGCGAGCGAAACCGTGCCCAAAAACTAGTTCGACCTATTGTGAAACGTAATCTTAGTTATACGTAAGATTTGTGTGTCAGATAATTTTAGTATTTATTGGTATTGGATAAGGAATTGGGATTCCTTACTTTACAAACACATTGTGAAACAGGACTTTAAACTTTAAATATTTATGATCTCAGTATCACATACAATTTTTAAACTACATATATAAAATCCTCACTCAACTATATATGTATTCACAAGTTTTTCAGTAAATTTTCAAGTCACTACTTGACAATGTAAAAATTTTTTTCTCATTACGTCCATCATTGACGACTTGAATTTGAACTGCTAAAGTCTCGAAACATTATACTCTCGAAACTTGATATACATACTTGTGTTCTGTGCCCATTACATACAAAAATAAACTGTAGTTGTAGTATATAACTCATGAAAAGGGGTCGCAATCTGGTATCAGCGGGTATACTTCAGAATAAATACTGTATTTACCCATTGACTTTTGACATAAAATATATATCTTATACAAAATAAGACATGACGATGGTCACCACTGTCATTGCGTTAAAAATGAGTTTCAATACTGGAAGACAATAATCACAATTACTATAAAAACCAGAAAAAGCATAGGGAGAAAAACTATGGGTATATAGATTTTCTTACCATTTCGTTCGTTCAGTGTCGGCTCAGCTCTCTCCTTTATTTGTTCCAGTAAACGGTCTTCCAGTTTTACATCTACAAGTTGTTCGAATACAACAGAGAAGTTTTCCAAAGTTGGATTTAAATTTTTCACCGAAGTTTTAGCATCCTCCTCCATATTAGTCGCGGTACTTGTTCTTTCCATAACTTCTGTTCGACCAGTTAATACCAATTCAACAGTAGAATCTTCAATTTTATTTTCTATTTCCGTCATTTCTTTCCTCTTTTTTAGTAGCAAACTTGTATCACTTGTATTGATAATATTATCGTCTGCACATTCAACTACAGGTTTTTGTTCACTTGAATGAGCTTGTGTCTCTTCCAAACTTTCACTTTCTTTCATCCCTTGTACTTCTTTCTGCTCAGTTTCTGTCTTCATAGCCATAAGTTCTATCGTGGCATCTGTAAAAATTTTAACAGCGTCTTCTAATACAACAGGTGTAAATAAATCTGTATTATGGTTTTCTTCTAATTCTTCAACACTATGACACTGTTCTTCATCTGGAGAAGATATATCTTGCAAGTAATCTAATGCTTGGTCATCGACTACTGACAACGCCAATTGTAACTGTTGTGCTAATAAAGCCTGTTGCTCTGTAATTTCTTCAGATTTCGCATTATTTGTGTCGTCTTGTACATCTGGTTTCGATTCAATAATGCTCTCGCACAAATCTTGCACAATGTTAACAGACTCCTTAAGTGATTCCGAATTTAGAACTGCTGACAGCTCTTCAATCACATTAATATTTTCCTCCGACACATACTCGCTTATGTTTTCAACGAGCGAGGAAGTTTTTTTAGTAGGTTCCTCCACTCTCTCTTCACCCTCGCTTTCCATAATATGTTTGTTACTAACTACAGCGACTAAATCAGTTTTGATGCTTTCAGTTATTTCTGTAACACGATGAAGCTTTTCTTTATGGATGGTTGTTATGTCTTGCAAGTTTTCTAATACTTGATCGTCGAGTACTGACAACGCCATTTGCAACTGTAGTGCTAACATATCCTGTTGTTCTGAAACTTCTTCGGAATGTGCACAACTTGTGTCGTCCCGTACATCTGGTTTCGACTCGAGAATACTCTCGCGCAATTCTTGTGCGATCTTAACAGACTCCTTGAGTGATTCCGTATTTAGAACTGCTGACAGCTCTTCAATCACATTAACATTTTCTTCCGATATGTACTCGCTTAGGTTTTCCACGAGCGAGTGAGTTTCTTTAATAGGTTCCTCTACTATCGGTTCACGTTCGCTTTCCATAACATGTATATCACTTACTACAGCGACTAAATCAGTTTTGATGCTTTCAGTTATTTCTGTAACACGATGAAGCTTTTCTTTATCGATGGTTGTTATGTCTTGCAAATTTTCTAAAGCTTGATTGTCGAGTACTGACAACGCACTTTGCAACTGTTGTGCTAACATAGCTTGTTGTTCTGAAACTTCTTCGGAATGTGTACTACTTGTGTCGACTCGTATATCTGGTTTCGACTCGAGAATACTCTCGCGCAATTCTTTCGCAATTTTAACAGACTCCTTGAGTGAATCCGTATTAAGAACTGTTGACAGCTCTTCAATCACATTAACATATTCCTCCAATATGTACTCGCTTATGTTTTCCACGAGCGAGGGAGTTTCTTTAATAGCGTCCTCTACTTTCTGTTCACGCTCGCTTTCCATAACATGTTTATCACTTACTACAGCGACTAAATCAGTTTTGATGCTTTCAGTTATTTCTGTAACACGATGAAGCTTTTCTTTATCGATGGTTGTTATGTCTTGCAAGTTTTCTAATACTTGATCGTCGAGTACTGACAACGCCATTTGCAACTGCTGTGCTAAAATAGCCTGTTGTTCTAAAACTTCTTCAGAATGTGCACTACTTGTGTTGTCTCGTACATCTGGTTTCGACTCGAGAATACTCTCGCGCAATTCTTGTGCGATCTTAACAGACTCCTTGAGTGATTCCGTATTTAGAACTACTGACAGCTCTTCAATCACATTAACATTTTCCTCCGATATGTACTCGCTTATGTTTTCCACGAGCGAGGGAGATTCTCTAATAGGCT
>MU158846.1:165905-247148 GCA_015888305.1 Antheraea pernyi | reverse complement strand
AAGTTTTTTTTTTTTTTTTCGAACTGACTATGCTATTGGCCTGGCAAGGTCTTTACAGCTTCACCGGACTACTAAGGCCGAGCGCTTAGGGCACTCAGCCGATTTTGGTTTTGGGTAACATACACAAGGGTGCACGCACACCTTGGCTTGGGCTGTTACCTGGAAAAAGACGCGTCTGTCCTTGCTAACTATTCTAAGCTATTCATACATATATACAATCGAAATTGCATGATTCACAAATGAATACGTGTATATCGGATTGAAACGAACTAAAACTATTCGATTCAGTTCGATGAGAAAAAAAAACAAAACCCTCCCACCATGTGTATGTATGTGCACGTGTGTGAGAGAGATGATCTCATATGTGTGTTCAAGTGATGTAGGTGAGTCACTGTATCACGATAATAATATCTAGAGGGATCCGCGCGGGGACGACCTAGGCTCGAGATATTATTGAGAACCGCGAAGTGTGCGGGAGCCAATAGGGATCGATTACAAAAGCGTGGGCGCAACACGCATTTTATAAGATTGAATTTAAATTTACTAACGGTGACGGCACCGAAGTCTAAAAATAGACATAACAAAAATTATTATTATTGTTTGACGGTTATTTTTAGGAGAAGATAGACGTAAATACGCGATTTACTCTATCTTATTAGATTAGTCACTGTATCGCGAAAATAATATCAAGAGGGCTCCGCGCGGGGACGACCTAGGCTCGAGATATTATTGAGAACCGCGAAATGTGCGGGAGCTAATAGGGATCGATTACAAAAGCGTGGGCGCAACACGCATTTTATAAGATTGAATTTAAATTTACTAACGGTGACGGCACCGAAGTCTAAAAATAGACATAACAAAAATTATTATTATTGTTTGACGGTTATTTTTAGGAGAACTCTACTTTCTGTTCACGCTCGCTTTCCATAACTTGTTTGTCATTTACTACAGCGACTAAATCAGTTTTGATGCTTTCAGTTATTTCTGTAACACGATTAAGCTTTTCTTTATCGATGGTTGTTATGTCTTGCATGTTTTCTAATACTTGATCGTCGAGTACTGAAAATATCATTTGTAACTGTTGTGCTAACATAGCCTGTTGTTCTAAAACTTCTTCGGAATGTGCACCACTTGTGTCATCTCGTACATCTCGTTCTGACTCGAGAATACTCTCACGCAAATCTTTCGCAATCTTAACAGACTCCTTGAGTGATTCCGTATTTAGAACTGCTGACAGCTCTTCAATCACATTAACATTTTCCTCCGATATGTACTCGCTTATGTTTTCCACGAGCGAGGGAGTTTCTTTAATAGCTTCCTCTACTTTCTGTTCACGCTCGCTTTCCATAACATGTTTATCACTTACTACAGCGACTAAATCAGTTTTGATGCTTTCAGTTATTTCTGTAACACGATGAAGCTTTTCTTTATCGATGGTTGTTATGTCTTGCAAGTTTTCTAATACTTGATCGTCGAGTACTGACAACGCCATTTGCAACTGTTGTGCTAACATAGCCTGTTGTTCTAAAATATCCTCGGGATGTGCACTACTTGTGTCGTCTCGTACATCTCGTTCTGACTCGAGAATACTCTCGCGCAATTCTTTCGCAATCTTAACAGACTCCTTGAGTGATTCCGTATTTAGAACTGCTGACAGCTCTTCAATCACATTAACATTTTCCTCCGATATGTATTCGCTTATGTTTTCCACGAGCGCGGGAGTTTCTTTAATAGTTTCCTCTACTTTCTGTTCACGCTCGCTTTCCATAACTTGTTTGTCATTTACTACAGCGACTAAATCAGTTTTGATGCTTTCAGTTATTTCTGTAACACGATTAAGCTTTTCTTTATCGATGGTTGTTATGTCTTGCAAGTTTTCTAATACGTGATCGTCAAGTACTGACAAAGCTATTTGCAACTGCTGTGCTAAAATAGCCTGTTGTTCTGAAACTTCTTCGGAATGTGTACTACTTATGTCGTCTCCTATAACTGGTTTTGACTCGAGAATACTCTCGCGCAATTCTTGTGCGATCTTAACAGACTCCTTGAGTGATTCCGTATTTAGAACTGCTGACAGCTCTTCAATCACATTAACATTTTCTTCCGATATGTACTCGCTTATGTTTTCCACGAGCGAAGGAGTTTCTCTAATAGGTTCCTCTACTTTCTGTTCACGCTCGCTTTCCATAACATGTTTATCTTTTAAATTTAATTGATCATTTCTTTCAATTTCTTTATCTTTTAATAATGTTTCGTCGGTAAATTTAGTCATTGAAATAAGTGACTCATCTCTTTTACTTTTTAAACCATCATTTCCAGATAATACTTGTAACACTGACTTGGAGTCTTCTTGGTTAATTTCTTTATTTAACTTCGCAGTGGAATTAATATCATCTTCATTACTTATAGTGAGTGTAGTTACATTATCTTTTTTGTAATTTTGTGTAGTAGCTGATAATTGTATACATATTGTTTCATCATCTCCGTTTTCGGAGTTTGATTTTGTAGATACACAGATCGGTTCAGCTTGGGACTGTAGTACTATGTGGACGCCAGTAACTGCTACTAAATCAGCTTGCAGTTGTGCAGTAACTTGAGCTATGCACTGTAGTACCTCTGGACTCAGTTCAGATGCTAACTCTTGTGCATTGTCTAGTAATTGTGACTGTAAAGTAGTTAACGCTAACTGAAGCTTGTTTACTAAAATAGCTTGGTCTTTTTTAACTTTGTCTTTAGTATTTTTATTAGACTCACTCTCTTCTACACCTTTTGTACTTGCAAAGCTTTCTCGCAATCTCTTGGCAATATTTATACTTTCTGTTAAATTTTCTATTTTTATAACAACGGAAATTTCTTCAACAGTTTCAACTAGTTCAATATAACGATCTATGTGTTGAATAAATTGTATTCTTTTCTCTGAAAGGTAATTATATAATTTAATTATAATTTAATATAGTGTTCTAACTTCTAATCTCATGTTTTTTTATTAAAATTGAAATCATTTCATACATGTCACTTTAAACAAACGATGACATTATATACATGAGAAATAATTTCAACCTGGATCAGCTCTCAGCTTTTAAAATCTCAAAAGCTCTAAGAACTTTTCAGTTCCACTTTACTGTAGACGTTTTCAATTTTATAAGAACATTAGTATTATTTCTAATGCTACCTATAAACTATTTTACACATTTTTATAGATTGCTAAGTTCAGTAAATTATATTACAATTATATGTACTCGTTCTTTGAAATACTTTGTAGGTTTTACCATTTAACATCAATCCCATCTAATTTTAAATGACGCTGTGATCTCAGATGGTAAACAAGCTAAACCAAGAAGAGGGCTGGCTCTGAAATACAGCTTCCGTAAAACACCTACATGCTTGGCGACAGATTTTCAATTTGAAGGTCGTAAGGCAGAGTTAGAAGAAGACCTTTTTTTTTTACATGGGGAAATCCTACTGGATACGCCACCCTCCCGGGGGAGAGAGTGGGTTATGTCCGACTCGCACGGACTAAAACCCCATGGGTGCCCGCAACCGCCATAATGGAGGACAAGGGATGACGAGGCACTCCGCATGTCGCCCCGACGGCCGGCCCAGAAAAAAGATCCTGGGCCTCCCGCTAAAGAGAGACAGCCTGGCACGCGTAGACTGTCTCCCAGACGGCCGAACCAGTGCAATGAAAAGACGGGCCCCCCGAACTCCATTCTATTGTTTCCTCACGATGTTTTCCTTTATCGAAAGCGCTGATTTACTTGCAAGTATTCGAACTTACGTCGATCGACGTGATGTCTGAATACGCTATAGAGTAAGCCAGCATCACTTCGACTATACTTCGCTTCGACCCATATAATAAATAACTTATATAAATATATAAAATAAATTTACATCTTCGTTTTCCTGTTCCTTTTTAGTAAAACTATCAGTATCATATAGCGCTCCACGATATAAAAAATACATAGAAATATTTAACATAGGCTAAGTTTCACTAACAAGAATAGATGTAATATCTGAATTGAATAAATTATTATATTAAACTTACCATTTTCTAGTTTATTCTTCTTTTCTGTAGAAGTATTCTTGGAAGATATGATATTTTGAAGAGATTTTGCAATATTTTCAATTGGTTTAATCACATCTTTTATCACCGGCAGCGTTTTTACGTTTTCTACGGATCGAATGCTATCTGTAATGGAATTAATTTCTTTATCGACTTCCATTATTAGAGACATTTCTTCGGTGGCTACAGATGCCAGTTGTGACTCTATTTTTTTTTCTACGCCGTTATAAATAGCAGTAATGGCTTTTGCCATGGAGTCTGTTGTATCCATATCTATAGAAATAGAGTCTTCCTGTACTCCACAAAATATTTGCTGTTGAACATTAAGTAGCTGCTTATGAAATACTTGAAGTGCCTCTCTCATTTCAATTAAAACTACTTTCAAACTATCATCTTGCATTTTAATAGATGCTGTTTGAGGTTCTATTTCGGTATCAAAAAGATTCGCTTGTAGAAAATCAGTACATTCCTTGAGACATTTGATTATTACTAAAACTTTGCTTGTACCTATTGCGTCTTTGTAATTATAATGCTTTTGAATGCATTCCAATATATTACCAAAGATTTCTTTTGGTGTTTCATTACGTACGTTGTTCAGTTCAGCTTCAAGAAATAATGAAAACTGTTCCATGTTTCTTATAAGTATTTCTTCGTCTTTTAATACCGACAAGGAAGGTTCCTTTAGTTCTTCGATAACGTTAAAGTAAGCACTTTCCATAAAAGGTTTTGAAATATTTATAAGTATCATAAATTGTTGCATTAATTTTGCTAAACTTTCATCTACTCTGTTTACATGTATTTCCGAAATCACCAGCACAGCCTTTTCTATACGTGCAATTGATTCTTTGAATAAAACATCTGATTGCGAATCTACAATTTTCATAAGAGACGTTTGAATTATGTGTAGGCAATCACTTGCATGAATAAAAAACGTATCTAAACATTTATTAATATCATCTGGAAGGTTTAGCTTAAAGCGTGTGATCTTAAAATCATTTATTGTGTTATAAAGAAAATTAAATTCTTGTAATAATCTGATCATTTTTTTATGATTCATTGTTTTAGAAGTTAGGTATCTTAATATCTTGAATTCATTCTTACAATTCTTTAAAAAATCTTCAACAATCAATAAATCTGCTGTTGGAGTTACCTGATTTGAATCCTGAACGACGTTCACCGCATTCTCAACAACATTTTCCATATGTATAAGATAGTTTGATTCGATTTCTTCAGCTAATTGTAGTGAAGGCCAGGAGTTTATATCCGAAACATGAGAAAGATCTATAAAATCATAATGTTCTAAAACAGCGATACTGGTTTCGACTTCATTTATAATTTGTAGAAATGTAGCTTCTTGTGCTAACAACTCTGGCGGCTGTGGAGTAAGTTGTAAAAAATCTTCTTTTAGTTGAATAACTTTTTCGTAGAGTTCGGTTATCATATATTTCACTTGATTAATTTTAACACCTTTCATCACATTTGTAGCATCGAGCAGCCCATTAATTGTTTCTTGCAAAGTATTTATTTCTTGTAACGTACATGAGTCAAAAGATATTGCTATAGTATTTCCTATAACTTCTTTAAAATTTTCGCATACTTCTCTTAAATAACTAACTTTATTAGAAACCTCAATTGAGTGTTCAGTCATTTTCATTGCTGGAAAGATGGCTTGCATGCATTTATCTAAGTGATTCTTGAAATCAGATATTCTTTGGAATAAATAATTTATTTTATCTTCTGGCAACTGCAATATATTTTCATAAAAAGGAATGTTATTTATGTCTATGACTGATAAGCTTTGTTGTAGTTCTTGTATTGGTTCAGCTATGGCCGCCAACTTGGAGACGTTAGTCGAATTGAGAAAGTTACTTGAAAGTTGCATCACAATAGGAGGCAAAAAGCCAGCTATGCCTGAATTAAGCTCACTCAATTTAATCCTTACAGATTTAAGATTTGAATATTCACTCATATCTGATAACGAATTTAAAGCATCAATTATTTCAGGATTTTGTAATACGACAACATGTTCATTTAAGGTGTACAGTGCCAAAGCAACAGCGGATTTTGGTAATTCACCTGAAAATGGCTCAAAAGTTTGTTCAATTGTCGGCTCGTATGTTTTTGGTAAAATTAAACGATCGGAAGGTATAGCAGTGGTTTTAGTGGTTTTTTTAGACATATCTTCTTTCGCTTCAACTCCGTTCTGTTCTTGGATGATTACTATAGAACTTTGTAAATTTTGAATTGCTTTTGCAACAGTAATACTTACATCATATGGCGTTAAATCTTCACCATAGTGTGAATTAACGTCGTTTTGTATTATTTCTAGTGTTCTATGTAATTCATACAGCGGGTCGGCAATAACAGACATAGTATTACTGTTTTCTTTTAAGATGCATGTATTATCCAGTAATGTGTGATTTAATATCACAAGATTATCATTTAATTCGTTTATTGAGTTCGCTAGTGTTTCTGGTAAAGATAATTCTGATATATCAGAAATATGTTCTTCCATTACCACGTCTGATGTTTTGCACGATGGCACATTTTCTTTAAATTCTTCTAAAATCGGAAGTATGTTTTCAAGTGTTGGAACTATATTTATTGATAAGGCAGGTAAAGTTTCTAATAATTTTATAGTATTTATAGATGCTATCGTTTTATTTATGTGCTCCAAAATAATGTCTGGATTAGATTTCTTAGCTTCTTGAATATACAGTTCATCTACATACTCTGTGTCAATTTGTAAATTGACTTCGTCGACTCGATTTATAGACTCTTCAATTTCTATAAGCGCAGTAGCAATATTTGTTAATATTGAACTATTCAGTTCAGATTCAAACACGTATTTTGAAAAATGGCCTTGTATAATTCTAAGTGTATTGCTAAGGCTCACTAGGGATAATACATCTTCTGAGTCAATGTTTGCCATATAACCGTTGACTCTACATACTGCATTACAAATTTCCCAAAAGGAATAATATTTTTTTGATTCATTACTTTCTATTACATTTTCTAGAACTTTCGTTAATTTTTTATGTAGAGGCTCCATATGTTTTTTGAGAACAGGCACAACATCTAATCTTGGGAGGTTATTTTCTAATGTTATTAGAATTTGTGCCATCTTTTGTAGCACCTCTAATTTATTGTCATTCTCTAATATATTAAACATTCCAATATTATTTTCTATTGATGATATTTGTGAAGAAATCTCATCAAGGCTCTGTTTTATTGTTACAATTGTATTTTTCAAAGTATCCTCATTGTCAACATTTGTTTCTCTTGACAATAATTCAAATGAACCTCTCAATTTCAAGATTGGTTCCATCACAGATTCTATTATTTGTGTATTGTATTTTTTTAATGTCATTTCTGCTTCCCTGATCGAAAGCGTTTCGATTTGTTCTAACGCTTTTTGTAAGTCTTGGATAGGAACCGAAATATTATTGAGTATTATCTCAGCACGCTTAACTTTCATTTTGTCTGTTATATCACCACTTATGTCACTTTCAGCTATACACAGCAAAGCGGTAAGAGGACTTTTAAGCTCAAATATGGCCCTTTGTGTCTCTTTTAAATGCTTAACCTCAACAGTTAGCTCTTCTAACTCTATTTTGTTAGCTTCAAGGAATATTTTTTTGGTTTCAATTGCCTCTGTTGAAAGCTTAATAACTGTCATTGTTTCATTTGTTAGTAAATCAACTTCTAAAAGTATTTTTTCGTCTGTCAATAAATAATCATATTTAATAACAGAATTTAATTCTGAAAGAACCTTTTGCATTGCTGATCCACAAGTTTCAATAAGAGATATGCAAGTCTTTTTTACTAGAGTTTTATTATCACTTTCTATGTCAATGCATTTTTCTATAATAGTAAGAGATTGATGAAAAGCCTTTAAGGATTTTGGAAGTCTGTTAAATAATGAGCTACTAACTTTTCTAGAATCCATTATTGATTCTTTAATCACATCTGCTATACTATGTATTTCTGAGAGAGGCTCTATCAAGCTGCCAATTATCTCTAAACTTTTTGTCGCTGTAGCTACCGACGACATGAGTTCTGACTTAAGAATAATATCTCTTTCAATTAACTGAATATCATTGATTACCTTAGAAAGATATAAACTGACTGCTGACATTGTTTTTTGAAATTCTTCATCATTTATAGTTGATTTTTTCGTTAATCCGATTCCCGTTTTTGACACATTTTTTTCCTTATCAAACTTACTAAGAGATATTTCACTGCCACTATTGGATTGCTGCGAAGTACAACTACCACGTTGATTTTCTTTGACACCCTGAATAAAGGGCACAGGTTGTAATTCGTTTGTATTATCAGTGTATTTTTGTATTTCTTCTTTATAAAGTATCGTTTTTTTAGGCTCTGATGATTCCAGCATAACTTCAGGTAAAGGTTTAGAATTCTTCGATTTCAATTTTTCTGAACTGTGAGCGCTAGCATAACTCTGAAGATCACTTTCCGAAAGAGCTTGAGTTTCATCGTCTTTTTTTTCTTCTGAGAGCGAAGCATCTCTTGATAAGCTAAAATAATCATCGGCACTCCTTTGCGAGTCAGACTTTTTTCTACTTAATTTCATATGCACATCAGACTTTTCTTCAGTAAGCAAAGCCATTGTTTTTTCTACATAATTTTCGCCAGCAATATCTACTTCTTGATCTAAAGATAGTTGCGGTAGTCCATTTTCGTCTACTATAGATATATCTTCAATATCAGCCTCTGTGCGTAGATCTTCTTCTGGTGAAACAAAATATTCAGGAGAAACATCAATTATTATTGCCTCCATCAATAAATTACCAGATGTTGAAGTTTCTTTAACAAATCTAAGAGGCGGCAATTCAACTACATTATGTTCCGTAATATTTTCTGATAATTGGTCTGCATACATTTCAACAATTTGCAATGCCTCTTCTTCAGTCAAATCGGGAGTCTCGTAAAGTGAAACTGAAACTTCTTTTCCATCAAAAGAGAATGAAATCTCTCCTTTATCATCAAGTGTGATGTCCCCCACTGGAGTGTCATACATTTGAGATGTTCTTTCTTCATGTATTGTACTTAGGGACAAATTTCTTTGAAGTGCTTGGTCATCAATCTTTTTCTTCTCCTTCGCTTTCATGGAGTCTTCAAAACCAAGAAGTGACGCTGAGCTAGCAGCAACTCCCATACAATTTGTAGCTTCACATGTATACGTACCAAGACAACACGTACCATCTTGGCCTGATATAATTCTATGTATATCCCCAGGTTTCAGTTCTTCTCCATCTTTATACCACTTAAGAATGGGTTGAGGAACACCAATTACTTTACATTCAAGGTTCACTGCTCCTTCATCTGACAATATAGCTTGAAGGTTTTCGAGGAATCTTGGTTTTTTGTAATGTCTTGGTATGATTAATTTAAGAAAACAAGATGTAACGCTGTGACCAAACTCATTCATTGCAACACACTTCCACTCCGCTTGATCAAGAAACTCAAGGTTTTGTATGTCAAGGAAAAACACACCACGATCTTCTTTACCAAGATGACAGCGTGGTGACTCGTCTATAGGCTGATCGTCACGATACCATAACACGGCAGGTTCGGGTGGAATTGCAACTGAAATTCAATATAGCTACTGATTATAAACACTAAAAATATTAAGAGTATAAATAGAACATGGAGTATTATTTTAAGTTTTTAACATATTTATTTACCTTTAACCATAAAACGATATTGTTCATCGATTTTCGATTCAACACTTTTTAGTCCTTGAACAAATTTAGGCGCTTGATTTTTAGAAAAGAGCTGTAATTTTTCCTCTTCGTTTAATTGGTTTTGTATGTCTTCAACTGTCAATTCTGCGGAGCTGCTCGCTTGACCCATGCAATTCCTGGCTATACAGCAGTAAGAGCCCAGGGAATTAGTTCCAGTGAGTTGGTATACATCACCCGGTTTTAACTCTTGCCCGTCTTTTAGGGAAACCGACGACTTTACATTCGAAAGAGACTAGACCTTCATCAGTGAGGACCGCTTGTAAATTTTCCATAAAACGTGGTTTTCTGTAGTTTTTGGGTACTGTAAAATGAATGAAATAGTAAAAATTATATCAGTTTTTCATCTGCGAAATATCATACAAATAAGAAAAAATATATTTGCACAGCAAAATGTACACAGTATGCCTGATGATAAGCAGTGCAAAAACCAAAAGAAATGGTGACCATCAAGTGAGCACCGATCCGTCACTAGTTTTCCCTGTCATGCTTTCCTTGCCTCTTCGAATAGTTGCTAGACTTATACTAGCTGAACCCATAACACGATAACTACAAAAAAGTATCACTGGGACAGATCTATCATCATGTGAAAGGTGTTCGCAACACACTTATGTACCCTATCACCACATTTGGTGGTTACCAGATATATATATTGGGTGATTTCGGTGCATGACATGGCAAAGCATGCCACTAAGTTGAGTGTTACATCTTATTGCGTTTATAATATCGTATGTGCGTCGTTTTTTCGATAATTTTTTTCATTGTAGAAATACAATCTAGGAAAAATAATCACACACTATATGATGATAAATTAAATTCAACAGCAACGGTGGTCGAAAGCATTGTGAATAATCATAATACAAGGAAGAAAGTTATATAAATTATATGATGGTATCCACTTCTAGCCAAATTCGGCAATTGATATACGTCTACTGATTATGCTTACCATCCATAGTAACGAAGCAGGTGGAGATGCCGACACGACCACCAATACTAGTCGCGACCGCTTTCCATTCACCCTCATCGCACCACTCGGAACATGATATCTCCAGCATAAAAGCGCCAACACCGTCCTCCAATACGTGATACCTTTTAAAGTACATAATAACTTGGGTTCTACAATATATTAGCATTCGAATATTTCGTGATAAACTTCAACACATAAACATTATGTGACAGAATTAAGATTATAGGTCTGAAGTACTATCATATATATATATAGACTACACTTGGACGTTATATATATATATATATATTTATATATCAGTAAAACACTGGCATATTACTTCACAAACAATGATAAGAATTTCACGGATGCATCGTTTTGCTAAATAACACTCAAGACGGTAACACTCAACATAAAAAAAACATTCAAGACGGCGGTACATTTAGCGTAAAAGAGACCTCATTGTGAAATGCAACTTAAATCAAATAAAAAATAATTGATTTAATTTAGGCTCAGAGAAGGCCCGTATGAACCGGCATAATCTAAATACTAGAAACTCTGATAAATTGGTTGTCCTATGTATCAGACTTAGTAAAATCAATAACAGTTTTTTGGGCAATAGTGTTAGGTTTTACAAAAAAAGTCCCAAAGGATATTAACGATTTGCCGGATTGTGAATTTAAGCACCATGTCAAGCGGGTTTTGGTGTCAATTATAGAGTGGATTAATATGTGACCGATGGTTATGTCTGGAATTGACTCATCTCTGTGTATCCATTAAAAACGTTTTTGCCATGTACCTAATGTGTTGTAAATATTATAAAATATTATATTTGTTAAAAAGATAAACCACATCGAGTTTCTTGCCGGTTCCATGATTGGGTTGTTTTCCGAACTGGTGGTAGTTTTGACGTTCATAAGTGCCTTCTTAGGACCTAAATTGTATAAAGTGGTTTTGATTTGATTTGAACATCAAAACTATCAGAGGTTCGGAAAATAAGCAGTCATCAAGAAAAACTGGCAAGCAACTCGATGTGGCTTTTCTTTTCATCATACATATTTTTACATTGGTTTTAGTGGATGTACAGAGGGGCGTCATTTCCAGACGTCATCATCGTTCACATATTAATCCACCGTATAATATATACTCTTTAAATGTTTAAAAGTGCCGAATATAACTTAAGTTTTTGTTCACCGTAAGTTCATGTGAGGTAAACTCTCTTCACGTCTAATTCAATATTGTTATAATTGATTCCGTTAATAAAAGTCTGTTGTTAGAAGCACAGTTAAATGTGATTATTCGGACCACACGATTTTACTAACAAATGTATTAATATCATTTGATTTGCAAATTCATACCTTTCATTAGACTCGACTTTGCCTTCCTTGTTGTACCAAACTACAGACCGAGGCCACGGCGGTACCACAACCTGACAGCGGAGAGTAAGCGGTTCACAAATCCTCACGAACTGGTCTTCCAACTCTTTGGTGAAAATCGGCGGTGGCTCCGGCGAAATTCCACTGCGATTGACGTATCTTATTATCACAATGACACGAATCACGAATGATAGTTTTAACTAACAGAAAATAAAGCGTCCTACTTTTATCATGCTGATAGAACGGCTACCAAAGAACAGGATTTTATTTTGGCTAATTAATATCCAACCAGCTAATGGTTTCACCGCGTTATTTTCAGGGAGTCGTCGTGGGCGATCATGACAGCGACTCAACAGATATTTATCCATTCATATCCAGATATTTGCCTTTGCTTTCGGACGGTACTATTTATAAATATTGTAAAATAAAGTATATGTAAATTTAACAGAAAAAAAGAAAAAACGTATACAATGTAGAGTAATATCGATGTATTCTAATGAAGTCGTATGAAGGATTTATCGGACGCTTCCATTGACAATGCTGGCTAAACTATATGAGATACATAAAAACATTTAGTACGATATTGTATATACGAATAATGTTTACAGAAAGTGCATAACGATATATGTTCATCTTCTAAGAATAACCCACAGGAGCCATCACCTCTTACATATTATTAAAAATTAATTGGTTATTTGCAACGCTATTTTGACTAATATATTAATAATGTTTACCCAATTAAATACTTCTCTTTGTTGGTTATTTATTATACATCAAAATCGTGCTATAATAGCATATCACTTTAATAAGTATCTTAGGAAATATCACTGATTTAAAATAAAGTGCAATAAAATTAGATTTTTATAATAACTAGTGGGCGCCCAGTGGTCGACATTCGACCATAGTTCATTGATTTTTTAAAGTTTGAACTTAATTAGGGTTCCTGTGTCAAAGGGATTCTATAATCAAAGATTTTCATCGTGGCTACTCAGCTATTTTTCTCTTTTTTTTTCAAATTATATAAACATAAAAAAATCTATGTCTAAATGAAAATTGTAATTAATTATAAATTTGAAACAAAACAGGCGGTTACATAAGGTGGTAAGGCTCTCAAATTGTAAGTAAACATAACTATACGAAAATAAAGAAATTTAAGGCAACTCATGATACAACTTTCAATTAATTTTACACGACACAATGCGTGGTATTTCTGTGTGATATTGATTAAAACGTAGTCTCATTGCTTGGAAAAGTAATGGATACACATTAGAATCAAATGATGAATCCAATACAAAGATGATCTAAGTCATGGATTACTTTCATGAGCAAACAAATTTCCTTTTTTTGATTTTACAACGTATTTTTTGGGTCATTTTTTTATTGAATCATCATTTGAAGTGAGTTCACCATAAAAAATACTAAACATTAAAATATTCACTTTGACTTTGGTAATATTGCTTTACTCTTATGACAACATGAGGCAAAGTGATATAAGGTGAAAGCAGTCTTGTCACCTACGTCCCAACAAAGAGGGTAGATCGTCGGGCTGGACGTTTCGGTGTCCTCCCTCGAGATCGAGACGGTCGTGGCGGCGAAGGCCGGCTCAAGACGGCCGACTTTAAGGTCGGCGAAATAAAGAGGAACTGGAGGGGCCTCGGCGCAGTCCACGTGACGCTCCCAGCGGCGGCGGCCAAGGAGCCTGTCCAGGCCGGAAAGCTCCTGGTCGGGTGGAACGTTGTGCGCGTCCACTTGCTGGACGAGAAGACCCTACGCTGTTTTAAGTGTATAGGCTTGGGGCACACCCGCCCTATGTGTCCCTCCTCGTCCAGCAGGGGGGACGAGTGTTAGCGCTGCAGCGCGGCGGGCCACATAACGGCCGAGTGTAAAGCGGAGGTGGCCCGCTGCGCCGTATGTGAAGACAGGCCCTCAGGGCACGTGATGGGGGGCCGATATTGCAGGCCCCCCACCACCAAGGGTAGGGACCTCCCCATAATGGGAGCTCGCCCAAGGGTAGTGGCCGCCAGGCGGGAGGAAGTTGATATGGACCAATAATGGATCGGTCCATATGCAACTTCCTCCAGGCGAACCTCAACCACTCCGCCGCTGCACAGGACTTACTCGTGCAGTCAGTGGCGGAGTGGGGTATCGGGCTCGCAGTCGCCACGGAGCCCTACTTCGTTCTCTCTCAGCCGCAGTGGGCTGGGGATCGGAACGGCTCCGTGGCGATCGTGGCTGGTAGGGGTTCGGCCCTGGCAGTAAGAGATAATGGAGCCGGGTTCGAGACAGCCGTCTGGGGAGAGTACGCCGTTGTGGGGGCGTACTCCTCCCCTAACAAGCCCCTAAGGAAGTTCGCGGTGTTCCTCGGCTCCCTGCAGGGATATATCAGGCGGCTGTCGCCACTCCCCGTGGTCCTCATGGGCGATCTCAACGCCAAATCGAGGACCTAGGGAGCGGCAGTCACGGACCTGAGGGGTATGGCCATTGACGAGTGGCCAGCCGAATTGGGGCTATTCCTCCTCAACCAGGGGAACGTCCACACGTGCGTGCGATGGAACGGGGGGTCTGTGATAGACGTCTCGTTCGCTACCCCCTCTGTCGTACGCCGTGTCCGGGGGTGAAGGGTGCTTGAGGAGGTTGAGATAACGGAGGAGGAGATGGGGAGGGCAGTCGAGCGTCTCCTCAACCGGCGTAGAGTACCCGGCCCTGATGGGGTCCCGGGTCGGGTGCTCGGCCTCGCCTTGGGCCAATTAGGGGGGTGGCTTCGGGAGCTGTTTGACCAGTGTCTTTCGGTCGGGCAGTTCCCGAAGCCCTGGAAGCTTGGGCGGCACTGCCTCATGGAGGAAGGCGAGGAAACGAAGGGGGGAGCCTCCGGTGCCCAGGGAGGTAGAGGCGGAGAGACGGCGTCTCAGAGGAGATGCCGTCGAAAGGTGGCAGCAGGACCTGGTGGATGAGCGGTTCGGACGGTTTACCATAGACGCCGTCCGCCCGGTCCTGCGGGAGTGGATGACCAGGGAGTAGGGCTCCCTGACGTTCCGACTGGGAGCAGGGAGCCGACCGCCGCCTGCCACGAGTGCGGCGCTGTCGAAGATACAGCGCAGCACATTCTGTCTGAGTGTGCTGCGTAGGGGGTGCAACGCCGCATTCTGGCGGCGGCGGTGGTAACGGACTTATCGCTGCCAAGCGTGGTTTCGGCCATGCTCGGCAGCGAACAGGCTTGGCGAGCGATGGCCTCCTTCTGTGAGGCAGACCCTCAAAGTGGCCCTCTCCGTCAAAGGAGGACAGGCGGGAGGAGGCGGCGCTTTGCCCAACTCCTCCCGCCACCGTAGCCGGACCTGAGGGAAGGGCCAGGGGGCCCATCTCCTCATTACACAGGTCCGGCGGACGAGGTGGGGCAGCCGGTGTATATCCGGTCTGTCCCTCTATAGGTAGGAGCCCGGCGGTCACCTTCCGCACTACAAGGTTGATTAGCTTGATCGATCCCTTGCCGCCCCCACAAAACGGTCTGTCGGTACACCGTGGGGTTTTAGTCCGTGCGACTCGGACATAACCCACCCTCTCCCCCGGGAGGGTGGTGTTTCCATAAGGGATTTAACCACGTTAAAAAAAAAAGTCTTGTCACCTAATAATTTTGACAGTCAATAAGACCAAAGAGAATAATAACTTTCTTGAGGCACGAGATCAGGGGGAGGGAACTCTTCTTGTTTTGTAGTTTTCACGAGCTTTTGATACTATCAACATATATTTACTATTAGCTAAACTACGTTACTATGGATTCCACCAAAATACAATCAAATGGTTTCACAGTTATTTAGCTAATCGCTCACAGTATG
The DNA here is from genome assembly GCA_015888305.1 of Antheraea pernyi. Lineage (NCBI taxonomy): Eukaryota > Metazoa > Arthropoda > Insecta > Lepidoptera > Saturniidae > Antheraea > Antheraea pernyi. Next base: position 231,165 of record MU158846.1, on the reverse strand, counting down.
TTGTAATAAGAAAAGAAAATGGATCTTCGGTTGCTTCCTCCCTCAGTCCTGTCACTCGAGGAGTTCCTCAGGGATCTATTCTTGGACCTTTACTGTACATTATATACAGTGCCGACATTACCCACTGTTTGCATGATTGTAAATACCATGTATGCGGATGATCTACAACTATACATGTCTTTTAAATATGATGAACTCGGGGCATCCGTTCATAAAATTAATGAGGATCTCAGTAGAGTAATATCCTGGTCTGAGCAAAACACACTGGTCCTCAATCCCACCAAATCCAAATTCATGGTATTAAGATGCTTCCTAATAAAATAAATCTTGCTAGATACAAATTAATTATATTATATCCGCCAATACAGCGATAAAGAGTATGAGCAAGAATATAGATAGATACTTATAAGGCCGCATAAAACACCCATGCGAAGACAGGGCTGATCGCTACAACACAAACCTGAAACATCTCCATGGTAATGTAAACGTTGCATAAATATAGGCAAAGGCATCCTTCATAGAAGGGAACTAACCTGGCGGTAGATCTAATGGAGCCCTCCTTATTACTGCGTCCGACCACGTGCACCTTGGAGGAAGAGTACGCCCTGCCCATGCAGTTCACCGCCTCGCATGTATAAGTGCCTAATGACGTCGGATCCTCAGCATTTGCTGTTAATGCAAACACATCGCCCGCTTTTATTTCACGGCTATCCTGAAATATTAGTATACAGTTTTAAAGTTTTCTGGTAAATTAGAGTAGAAACACTATAATACTTAGGAAGCAAATATGTTGAATTTAATTATAATGGTGCAATTTCGAGCGTGGTAAAGCTTTCGTTCTGTAGCGAGTCTAATGGAAAGGTTGTGGCCTCTTTCTTCGAGACGACCTCCCCGTAAAGGAGGGCGAGATGGCTGATATGTACACGGTCATCTCCTGACTAGGTCGGGGCCTGGCGACGGTTAACGCTGGACTACTGCTCGGTTAATGCTCAAGAGATCTCGTGCCGCTCCAAACGAGCGGCGGATATACACCGTGGGGTTTTAGTCGGTAGTCCATGTAGTTGGTAGAGCCACGATGAATTTATTAATGGCTTCAACATGAATAGGTCGGATCGACTGGGGTAGTACCACCCTCTCACGGAAAACCAACGAGAAGTAACGTAAGTTTCGTTCGGTCATTAAGCGCCGGAGGCCCACTCCCTCTTTGTACATCCGCTATAGACGATTGTAACTATAATGTTATGTTACAAGAGTATGTATAGTAAATAGAATTATAAACCAGATCGAGTTTCATGATGCTTCGTTTCAATGGCTAGCGTATTATGCAAACCGGTGGTAGAGTCTTGAAGTTAGTAAATATACCTTCTCAGGGCCTAAATTTAATAAAGTATTATTGATTACGACTTTGAAACTCTTTTACGGTATATGTATGATAATCAGCTGATAACCAGCTAAATACGAAAACCCTGTCGCCTCATATCTTATATCTGGTCCAGCTAAAATTAACAAGGAATTACTATATCCTTTAACCGATATTTTTAAATTATGTAATAAACTGTTTCTAGTACAAGAATATACTACATACACTTATACATATACTTTTCAGTGTGTAGTGAGTTTCTACATAATAGAACAAAAGTACCTTGAACCACCTTAGGACAGGCGTAGGAACACCCACGACTTTACACTCCAATGATACGGTGCCTTGCTCCGTGAGAAGTGCTCGTAGTTCCTCTACAAACTCGGGACGTTTGTAGGCTTTGGGCACTGGTAAGATTTAGGATAGTTTATTATAATTATTCCAACAAGTAACATGAAACGTACTTTTGAAACCGGTGCAATCGATTATCGCAATATATAAGATCTCGATACCAGCATTGACTTTAAAGCGAAGGTTACTCAGTGATAACACGCTCTGACAATATTAGAAATTATGACAAATTGGTCATTCCATGTTTCAGGCTCACTAAAACCTATCACAGTTTTTTAGAAAATAGTATTAGGTTTTATAACATTGTCCCAAAGTATGTTACCGGTCAATTTGAAAAAAAAACCTCACTCTCTTTGCATTTGCCGAAAATGAATATATATATAATATATGTCTGTAACTATGTATGTTCGTAAAAATATGACGAAAAGATATCGTTTCTTGTCGGTTCTTCTCGATGTCTGAGTTGTATTTCGAACTGGTGCTAGTTTTAACGATCATAAGAGCCTTCTCAGGGCCTAAACTGAATAAAGTATTTTTCATTTTGACACCTGAGCTTTCGCGGTTATAATAATTTAGGGTATTTTAATACCCGCTTACCTAATTACCATCATCGATTTTAAAACCAATAACCCAACACCGATAGCCGTACTTAAAATCATAATATTTTATAGACTGCTAGCCATTAGAATAAAAAAAACTAGATCATATTATATATGAATCTGTGAACTATTCCATTCCATGTTCATCTAAAATAATCGATAATATTTACTATTATTCAAATTATCCTTACAGTATATCTATAATTATTGAAAGTTAAATATCAGCAATAAATTTATATTCATTGACTTTACATTTAATCCGGTAAATGTTTCTTTCTCTCTCTAATTTTATTTTCTCTTGTGGCTTTCCACTCTTGACCTCCATAGCAAAGATTCTATTTAGTAGAAATTTCAATAAAGTTAAATACAATAACGACAATTATTGTTCTACACAATACTTTCAGGAATCAGCCGGTGTATATTGCATATACCGTATATATATTGCCAGTGTATGTATTGTGTAGGTGTTTGTGAATCTTCTCTCGACCTTCTAGTCTCTTATTTACAAGATCGTTGTCAGAAAGTTAGCATACATGGGGTAACATCTGCGGGATCTTTTGCGCGAATTGGTGTCCCTCAGGGCTCTATTTTAGGGCCGTTTTTGTTTTTAATATATATAAATGATCTGCCGCTAATGGTTAATAACTGTGCTGACATGGTGCTTTTTGCAGATGATACTTCACTTATATTTAAAGTTAAACGGATAGATTCAGAGGTTGGGCATCTGAATAATACATTAAATGAAATTTGTCATTGGTTTGCGTTAAATAACTTATTGTTAAATACAGATAAAACGAAATGTATGAGATTCACCTTACCAAATGTTAGACAGGTTAATAGTAGAATCAAGATCGAAGGGAATTTGGTAGGGTTAGTTGACAGTGCTGTATTCCTGGGAATCACACTAGATTCTAAATTACAATGGGGCCCTCATATTAAAAAATTAGCTAATAGATTAAGTTCGGCTGCATACGCAATACGTAAAATTCGCCAGCTTACAGATATTGCCACTGCTAGGTTAGTCTACTTCGCTTACTTCCATAGCCTAATGTCTTATGGTATTCTGCTGTGGGGGACGGCTGCTGAGGTAGACACCATATTTTTATTACAAAAACGGGCAGTTCGAGCAATATATAATATGGGACCTCGCGAATCATTAAAAACGAAGTTCCAGGAATTCGGTATCTTAACTCTACCCTCCCAATACATTCTTGATAATTTAATGTATGTCCGTAAAAACTTTGAAAATCTGCATTTTGTAAAAGACCGGCATGATCTAAATACTAGAAACTGTGACAAACTGGTCGTCCCATGTTTCAGACTTAGCAAAACCAGTAATAGTTTCTTAGGTAATAGTGTTAGGTTTTACAATAAAGTCCCAAAACATATTACCGATTTGCCGGACTGTAAATTTAAGCACCATGTCAAGCGGGTTTTAGTGTCGAAAGGCTACTATAGAGTGGATCAATACGTGAACGATGGTGACGTCTGGAATTGACTCCTCTCTGTGCATCCACTAAAAACGGTATTGTAACGTATAATGTATTTGAAATATATATATATATATATGTTAAAAAGATGTACCCAATCGAGTTTCTTGCCGGTTCTTCTCGGTGACTGGGTTGTTTTCCGAACCGGTGGTAGTTTTGACGTTCATAAGCGCCTTATTAGGGCCTAAACTGAATAAAGTATTTTTGATTTGATTTGATTTGATTTGATTGCAGATCTCTCGATGGTCACTATTGTTTTTAGATTGCACTGTGATTACCATCACGTAAGGTGCAATCCATCCAACTAAGGTTCCATACACGTCGTAATGCTCGGATGAAAAAATAAAATTTGTTTTAGACGTCATGATTCATTTAGCAGCCTTGAGTCAGCATTGTACTCGTAAATGCAACAATAAGTAGATATATTCACCAAGCACGTTGAGGTGAGCCGAGCAGCTGGCCCTACCGCCAACGTTCTCCGCGGTACAGGTCCAACGGCCGGCATCGTCTACGCTTACAGTGGCGACGTCCGCGCACCAGAAGTTTCCGTCCCTCGCCAGCGACACCCTTTCCGCCTCTAGAAGCCGTCTTTCGTTGCGATACCATGTCACCTGCAAATTATATGCTGATGATATCAAAACTATATCTCGTTATATACATATAAGTATTCGCCAAATCAAAATAAAGGACAAATCGAAAACTCGCAAAGCGCTATACATATTAAAATAAACATTCGCACACAAAGATATTGATGACATCATACATTATGTGCAGTTTGTGATCACAGAAACGAATAATTTATTTGAGAAATATAAATATTAGTAAACGCAGTCCGTTTCTATTTAAACTCGTTTTTAAGTAATCCCGGCGGAGCAATCGGTCGCGTTCGCGTCTAACTTTACTTGTATAATTTTGTTTGCGTCTAGCTGGTGCTCGCCTCTTCCTTCTCGTTTTATGGGAACCACGTAGTTTATATGCATTAAGAATTAATAAGGAAGCAATAATAAAAAGCAATAGTAAAACAAAATATATATTCTACCGATTTTTATAACATTTTGTAAACGGGAAGAATATCATACTAAAATTGATAGTCTACAAAAAATAACTAGTAAGTCCTTTAGCCTTAAAAAATATACTCAAATTTTAATAAAGTGAGATAAAATAACAATTCGAAAATAACTACTGGAGAAAACATTATAGTTCCGCTGATTTTACCAACTCCTTATAACTCTAAAGTAGCTATTATTATATATACAATTATACATATATAATACTAGCGAGCCCGGCAGACGTTGTCCCGCCCTGATTACAAAAAGATTCTTGACAAATTATATACCAAAACGTTCCTCATAAATTACTTTATCCACTGAAGAAAACCGCATTAAGATCTGTTCAGTAGTTTTTGAGTTTATCGCGAACAGACAGACAGACAGACGCGGTAGGGGACTTTGTTTTATACTATGTAATGATATATATATATATTTATTTAGTAAACCTATATCAGAGACAATAACCTATCTCAAAGACAATAATAACGATTTGTATCAAATTTTCTATTTACTTAAAGGTTAAAAACTTAAGGTTTTGCTTTTTTAAGTTTATCAGTTTAGGTGTTTTCCTTGAGAAAACGTAATTTTACATAAAGCGAAAAATCATTTTTTTATAACTAATTATTGTAGCTTATATAATAAAGCGCCATCTGGTAAATATTATTGCCTATGAAATATAACTTAGTGGTACGTCAAAACGTTAGAAGATGGCACTATACGGCATTATCCGTATATGAATACGTTCGACTTTCATCAGACTGAGGATAGGTCACGTGTGTTCTCCAGTCCACCTTGCAAAGCTTAGAATCAGGGACAACTCGATATGTGAATGTGGGCTAGACGAAGGCACACTAGAACACATCTTTTACAATTGTCAATAATCTAGTATATTCCTTGTATGATATTTTGCCTAACAGCATACCCCGTCCTTCTGATTTTAAATCTTTGCTATTATATGTGTTTTCTCCCTTTGTCTATACTTTGGCCAATTTTATAATTAGTAACAAAATTAAACTTTAACATTACTAACATTCATTATTATGTCAATTTATATTTATTTATTTAAGCATGATTATATATATTGTATTTGTCCTTGGATATATTACACTGACCTAATCTGGAAGAGCAAAATTATACAATTAATACTTAATACCTATAAAGTGACTCTCCCATGACTAACTTGACACTGGCAGAATTCGTATCTACGAGACGCCAATATATAAATGTTGAAGTTGAAGCAACAACGCGGATATTATTTTAAGCAACCGAGCGTAGTTCTATCGCCCAGGAACTTATAACAAAACATGTTTCGTTAAATGGAGAATATGTATTAACTCATACGTATGTAAACATGATGGGATCCGATCCACGCACGTTCACTGAAATTAATAGAATCGACGTACTCATTGAAATATAATTAATAACATTATCGCATGACCGTTGCCGTTGCTGTTATCATTTATTAGCTACGTTGTGTGAAGCACAACTATCCTATATTTTACATTGTGTATCAGAAAGCAGAGAGGAAATATTTTCAAACATCGCTCAAATTAATCAACTGATCCAATTTACAATGAGAACGATGCCTCGATTGTATTTCGTTCGGCGCCATACTTGTTTATATAATAACTACATTGTTGATCTTGTCGGATTATGTTTTCAAAACACAACGCTTGTTAAAAATCTATTTTGTGAAATAATGACGTCCTAAATTAAATCTTGCGGTTAGAACAAACGGGTTCGCGCTTCAAAAATAAATTGAACATTTTGTTTTGTTCAGTAGTCCAATTTTTTTTCATAACCTACTGAATAGTTAATGTGATCGAAACTTCACTTTTTAATATTATAATAATTAATTTAAAGAAACGAGTATTCCAAAATGTCTCATAAAAGATTATGATAATTACATACATATAGCGGACTTTCGTTAGGTTAGGTTCGATTCTAATTGACCCACAACTCAACAGCACCCTTTGATTACAATCATTTAAGCGATCAAACCATTAAATAATATACATTCTGTCGCATTCTGTAGTCAGACACGTTTCACTGTTCTAGTACAAACGCCATAATTACGTATTTTGCAGTAGTGAAGCGTTAGCCGACGGCCAAATATTAATTTTCATACCGATACATTCAGATTGTTTACCAACTATAACCAAGGTTTCGTCAAGCATCCATAGTGCTACCTCTACAGTGGTAGGATTTTCTTTGAGTTCTTTGTGTTCTCGGTGATAAGAAACATCATGACAGAAAATATAGTAAAGTAGTAGAACTATCTTTAATGCCAGCCTAGATAACTAGTCATCACTATTACGACCATACTGACGCCAAACAACTTAAGGTATAACTCCAGTAGCAGCAATTGAGAAAATTCTCCATAGACTTCATGTGTTATCACTTAACAACAAGTGAGACTGTGGTCATATGCTTTACCTACAAAAATATCTGTCTACAAACAAGTCTATAGAGAACAGTACACATTTCAATTTAATCAAAGATATCATAGTGTCAATTTGCCATTTTGAATACGACTAGAAGGCTACTAAGTAAGTAATACTAAACTGACTATCGACTACAGTTAAGGTGTTCAATACTAACTTATATTGCGTTGTATCGGCCCTATATTTGCCAGAAGCATGCATTATCTTTGTATGTTTTTCAATAAGCGTTGCTGTAGCATTTGCCAGTGTAATTATTTTATATTCTTACAAGTATTATTATATTGCAACTTAATATCGTTGTTTTGGTTTTTAAATGTTTAAGACATTTTATAAACATATTAAACATTCCCATATTCTAAATATGTATAAAAAATTGATACAACTGGCAATTTATATTTTTTGGTTATAACTAAAAATTAAACACATATTTGTTTAACAGACAGAATTTTACGAAGATTCGAATTATCATAGGTGTTTGCTAACAGCGCCATCTATTATTTTTTATGTTATTCAATACTGGCAATGTATTGTTAATGCGCTTCTTTTTAATTATTGTTAATGTGGTTTATTCTAAATTGTTATTTATCTATAATTAGAATTATGAACGAATATAAAGTGTAACTATGTACAAAATCGTAGATTAAGTACTTCGTTAATCTACGACTTCCTTAACTTGGGTTGTTGGCAGGTGAAGGAAGGCGATACCTTTATAAGTGCTTGTACGAGGTTGTGCAAGATTCATTATTGTTTTCGAGATCGTGAATTCATTATTCATTATTGTTTCTGAGATCGTGAGACCTATTGTTGCTAAGTGATAATTATTGTTTCTAAGCGTGTTGTCTCTGAGTTTATAGTAAAATTATTATTAAAAAGAACAAGAATCAAAGAAGACGTCGTTTCATTTCATATTATCAGTCGTGTTGTGAAAATACATACAAATGGAGGACGACGTTATCTGTGTGCTCTCCCTAGGCTCTACCTATTTACTCTGACATATATATTCTTTTGGATATTTTATTTCAAGATTTACATTATAAATATATCAATTATATTATGATAGGAACAAGTGGTAAATAACTTTGAAACCAATTGTATTGTTTATACTGAGCAGAAAGAAAAGTTGCGAGTTAACATTACATTATCACATATTCCTATCACATGTTTTAAGTTCCAAATTCGAGATCGATTTCAAAGCTTGTATAAAACAAACAAACGAACGAACGAACAAACAAACAAGAAAACGGGTTATTAAAAACGCCGAAATAAAATAAATAAATGATGTATAAAGTTTCCGTCAAAAACTTAATACATTATTTCAGCTGAGTTGCGAATAAATCATATAAAAAAATATATCTACGGAACTCGTAAATCATGCAAATTCGCACGTTCCCGTTCGCTCACATCCGCAAAATTTGTTTACTAACACAGACATACAACAAAGTAAACGTTTGAATGTGTGACTAAATAGCAGATTATATATAGAACAACGGATGTACGGAGCGAAAATAGAAGAATTATGTCATTGGGCCGATTCGATGGCGCATTCTTTTCGCATCAAGGTTTTGTACTTTCGCCCGGCCATTTAGATATTAATAAGACGAGGGTTTAAGTGTCGTTTAACGCATGTAATTGTAACGGATCAGTTGAATACAAATGGTTATTGGATATCGCTTCGAAGGCGAGAAGGAATGTACGGTGAAGAGGTGACCGTTGATAAATTTATAAATAAATTAAATCCACGAATCATCGGCGCGCTCAGCCAACTGCATTACTCGAGAGTTCTATATGTGTATGTCCCTTTGAAAACAGGGGGCGGCGGCGCGACGCCAGATGTTTTTACGTTTTCTTACGACATTAATGTCAACTAAAATTAAGTCATGTTGTATTGCCCATTCTTTTACACACCAATGCTATGTTTCATAACAATTTGATTCCAAACGAATTACATTCAAATAGAATACATATACTTCATAAACCATTTACCTTTTAGGAATAAGAAACAAAAATCGAATAAGTACAGTCACTTTAGATTTACATTCTTATGTATAAAGAAGATAGATCGTATATTTATAAAATGTGGATAGATAATGTAAAAAGAACTATATATACCGGCATTACCTCTCGCTGTCATAATATAACGATTGTATTGCGTTATTTATTCATTTTTTTGTTTTTTTTTTACTTTTATCTATAGTTTCTGTATTTTTTTTTTGTCTATTTATTTTGCCACCCGGTAGTTATGAAAATAAAATGTCTCCTCAGGTTTGCCTGGAAGAGATCGCTCTAAGCGATAAGGCCGCCTAACTGTACACATATTGTAAACTGATGACTAATTTTGTATATTTTCAACGTGTGTGCAATAAAGAGTTTTATTATTATTATTATCTCGACAACAGCGCTACCTACCAGGTCCAAGCATAGCTGAGAACTACAGGAGTAAAAGATTATATAAATTTCTTCAGGTAACACATTCTTATAAAAAAAAAAAAGTGATGTACACTATTAAAAAGCAAAAAAAGTTATATGTTCGATATATCATTAGGTTACTGTGGAACAATAATTAAGCATATTATTTAAAAAATGTGTTTTCACGACATGGAAGTAAAGGGTTAAGGAATATAAATTTTAAAAAGAAATATTGATCATTTAAGGCAAAGTACAATTTTATAAGTTAAAAGGCATTCTTACTATGCGTGCATTAGTCGCTATTAAATATATTTGTTTATGTAATCCTGTAGTTCCTTATCAAGAATATACTATTCACAAAAGATATCCCCATATATAGTTACATCCTGAAAGATGTTTTCCAGTTCTCTCTCTTTCATATTTTCAACAGAGCATATTCGACCGGGTTTCCAGTAAGTCATAACGATAATTTTATTTTTTTATACTTTATAAGTTTTAGCATTTGACCACAAACTCATTTGATGATATTTGAGGACGTGATCTCAGATGGTAAAGATGCCAGATCTAGAGGGAACTGACTCTCAAGTGCAGCTGCCGGAACACACCGACATATGGTTGGCAACAGAATTTCAACTTCATAGTGGTAGCTAGCCGGCGGACTTAATAAAAAACCCAACCACCATGCAAATGTATTATAACGGTAACGTAGATAATAGGTCTGAATAGTTTTCCGTTTACCAGTAAAATTCTCATCAAAATTGGTTCAAGTGTTTCATAGATTATCCCGAGCCAACATCACACACTGTAATTGCGGTGTCACATGTCTGTACATTAATAATAATTACCCAATTATGTAAAATTGAATATCATAATTACTAGATCAAAATCATTTATTTATCATAATGTTCCGCTTATAAAAGAGTATATATATTTTAATTATAATTAATAATCCTTTAGAAGTCAATAAGACTGGATGTAAATGGCAGTTTTCTCTACATGTCGTAAGAATTATAGTATTTTTTAAATGTTTTTTAGGTTTTAGCGTTGAACCGCAAATCTCACCTATTGTGAAGTGATAAGATGGCCTCACTTGATAACATACTAAGTCGAGAAAGCTGTAGCTACCAGAATACACCTACACGTACAGGTGTATTATTGACAGAGTTTCCACTTAATAGTGCGAAGAAAAAGGCCAAGCACAGGCAAATTGTAGAAAATTAGACATACGGCAATCGACGCTATGTGTGAATACGCTACCATTACACTACCATTATCTTGAAATAATAATTATGAAAAATAATAGAAGAAACTGCAATGTTCTAATGTTTCGCTATTCGCAATAACAAGTTCAATAATCTATGCATCACCGTAACTTCACCTCACCAGCTCGTCACTCGTCAGCGCTCAACACTTTATCTGCTTAATATAATTCTTAAAATTTACCAGAAAACAAAGCAAACCTTAACTTGTGAGCCTAACACTAAGAAGTATTACTTAAATGTGTTAAAACTTATGTTGCCCAAAGTATATCTTATCAGACACACGACTCGTATTAAATAGTTACCTTGCATTCTGTTGAACTGATTATCTCGACCAGGAACCTGGTCCGCGTGCCGACCTTTACGGTGAGGTCCTGCAGACGCCGCAGAAACACTGGCGGGTCATCGCCCGTCGGTGCCTCGTCTGCCGACACCTCTAACCGGACTCGGGCCGTGTCGCTGCCGGCTGCGTTACTCGCCTGTACATTAAGGAATTTACTCGTATACGCATCTCAGATCTGTGGCATTAGGTACGCGACTAGATCGCATTGGAAACGAACACATCCATGGTGGCCTTGGAGTCCGATAGATTGCAGACATGTTGCACGAAAGTCCTCTTCACTGGTACGGCCATATAGGTCGTTGGCCTCCAGACTACGTCGGCAATAGATGTCTTAACATCACCGTACAAGGCCCAAGGTCTGCGGGAGGCCCAAGAAACGCTGGCTGGACGTGGTGAATGCGGACATAAAGAAGAACCACCTCACACAAAAGGATGCTGAAGTAGGAAAACGGACCATGGCACCAGGCCGGAATAATGCTAGGTAGGAGAAGAAGACTTAGCGGAGACGTAAAGAGTGTATGATCAAAGCAACCATCAACCTTATATTATCTATATTCGTGAAACTTTTGATATCTTTCATACAACAATCTTAATCAACTTGATGTAACAATACTATAATATGTTATATAGTCTATATTTTTATACTATGTCAACCATACAATTAAGAAAAATCTAAGAACACCTCATATTTTAAAATCCATTGAAAGTTCCGTTCAAGCTACAACGTCTGCCAAGGAAGTAGACATGCTCGACAAGCATGGCGTTTCCTTTGTACAATACGGTAATTAAGAGCGATCTAAATTATTGTATAAAAGCTTCTTGTAACACAATATAATATGAAACTAGATAAAAATGTAAATATGCAACGTCGCAAACTCACTTGTAACGTGTAGACTCCGGTATCGCCGGCTCGGGCAGCGCTCACCGTCAGCCTGACACCACCAGCATCTTCAGAACTTCTAAACCGGGGGTCCAAAGACGCGCCTGTCCTACTCCTAAAACATAAATTCGTTTACATTAATAACATTAGGGAGTAGTGAGTGAGTCAGTCGGTAGATGTTATCGTACCACGGACCATGATAAGTCATTAATACCAAGACCATATGTCATGTTTTGGGCGGGACGATCCCGTTTTCAGGTTGCCTCTCCCGCTGTATCGAGGGTGAGTAGAAATGTCTGATTTTTGGAAATACTTGACGCTTATTAATACTTATATATATTTGCTTATTTACAGCGGCCGGAACACGCCGACAGCTGCTTGGCGACAGATTTTCAATTTGAGTATGGTAACTTGGTAGATAGTTAGGCAAGCTTAAAAAGTCCTAACATCATGCTGGTTCCATCACGATAGCTCCGACTCAGTCGCCAGGTTGCGGACATACGTCGATCACTGAGGTATCCGAACACGCTACCAAGTGAGGCATCGAGGCGTACGTTTGTTTGTTATGCTTTCACGCCGTAACTATTCAATTGATCTTCATTAAATGTTGCACACACGTTCTTAGGTGGACACAGAAGAACATAGCTTAATTTGCATCTATAAAAACTAGTGTTTCCCAGATATAAGTCAAATCTATGTTAACGCTAGCGAAGTCGTGGACAAAATCTAGTTTTTAATACATCGTTGTCAAGTCCTTGTATTTGAATAAATAATAGATACAATAGGTTTATACAAATTACAAATATCGCAAGCGTCGTTCTCTGACTACAAAAAATAGACACGTAACTCGTAAATATTGTAGGTGGCAGAGCCACGCTGTAGTTAGTACTAGTTTCAACATGAATGGGTCGGCTCGCCCGGGGTAGTACCACCCGACCCACAGACGTGAGGTAACAGTGCTTGCATTATTGCGTTCCGTTCGGTCAGTGAGAACGCCAGAAGCCCACCTTCCTTCCCCCATTCCCTTCCCTTTCCCCCTTTCCTTACCCCTCCCCTCACCCCATACACAGGCTGGTAATGCGCTTACAACTCCCCTGGTGTTGCTAGTGTCTATAGACGGTGGTGATCACTTAACATCAGGTTACCCACCTGTTCGTTTGCCGCTTTTTGGTATAAAAAAAAGAATATATTATAATTTATAAATATATTAAATTACATATTATTTTGTACAATTAGAGAATATTTTAGAAATTATGGATAATACTTTTTTACATGACAAAACCACACATAAAGGTATCATCAATACAGGTATATAGATATACTTATATACACAAATATATATTACATATACATATATATAAAATGGTGTGGAAATAAAAAAAATGTCAATCTAAACAACAACGCTACACCGATTCGAACTGTAACTAAGAACCACCCAGGTGACCCGATAATTACTGCCAGTCCATTAGGAAGAGAACAATTATGAGCACATTGAATCTGAATTTTATATATAAAGATAATAAAACAATAAATGAAAGAGCAAAAGACTACTCCTCATGGTACCTAAGTCTACAGACTAACTGGTCTAGATATCCAGGCAGTGGCAAATTTTAGACATTGTTAACATTGTTAGACCACACGTTTAGACATTGTTAGAATTGTGCACCTGAGCATCCTGCTAGCACACAATGAGACAATGGAACGCATCTGATATAGAGTTACAATTAGGTTAGCGGAACGCAATGTGTTAATTCACTCTGTTACATTCAATGAGAAAAACTCGTGGCTATGATTGTAAATAATATAAAACGAGTTGCAATCGCGACTTTTTTATTTATTTACATTACTATTTGTGGTATTAAACAGTTAAGATATAAAAAACTGAACATTGACTGTGGCGCCATCTAGTAGCAAATTATAGCAAAATGAACAGTACAAACTCATTTCTTTGAAAAAACCTTTACAAACAAAAATTTACTTTACTTTACTAAATTTAACTTTAGGAAAATGGAGAGATTCAACGCCGCGATTGGTTGATTTATTCACATTAATAAGAAATAAACTCAGTTTAGAAAAATGTCTTATTTAGTTTCAAAAGTTATATTAAAGTTAATAAAATTGGATACTGGATACACTACGTTGTAATATGAATATTTATATTGTAAACTAGACACGCCAGCGGTTACTTACGAGCTTTTATTATTTATTGCTAGAATTATTTATTCTAATCAATTTATAACAAAATAGATAGTGCGAAAATATTGTCTAATTTCAATTAGAATTATCTACACACACCAATTTTCACAGCTGCAATGCCTCCTATAGAGAAGTGGATGGCAATATACAAAAACGTGTTCTAGCTTATTAAAGTCATCTACACAGACATTCGTTTTTATATATACATAGCACATTCGAAATGAAATTCAATAGCAATTGTTAATAATATAGAATTTACAAGTAAATTAATATAGCTGGATTCAATCTATATATATATATATATATAAGAGATTTCCATGTATATAGTCATTCATCACGAAATCGCTGGAACCATTAGAGCTAAAGATTTGAAATTTGGTAGGAATATTCTTTTTACCGAGTAGAGGTCAGCTAAGAACGGATTTTACGAAATTCAACCGCCAAGAGGGGTTGCGGGGGCGTTAATTTAAAAAAAAACACATTTTAAAACTACAGCTCTTATAGGTATGAAGCTTAGTCAGGATATTCTTTTTGACATATTTGAATTTACTAAAAAATAATTTTATCATATTCCACCCCCAGAGGGCAGTGCGGGGGCGTTGAAAATTTAAAAAAATATATCTTCCAATAAAAAAAAAATTATCTTCCAATCTATAGCTTTTATAACTCTGAAACTTGACCAAAATATTTCTTTTGACATGTTTGAATTTACTAAGAACTAATTTTATGATATGCAATTCCAAGAGGGCTATGCGGGGGCGTTAAAAATTAAAATAAAATTGTATCTGTTAATCTGTAGATTAAAACTTAGAAACTTGACCAGAATATTTATTTTGGTATGTTTGAATTTACTAAAAACTAATTTTATCATATTTTACTCCCAGAGGGCTGTGCGAGGGCGTTAAAAATTTTAAAAAAAAGTGTGAGGGTGGTACATAGTAGATTAAAGTTCCAGGTATGTTGCTGATGATAAATCCCATCTCATTCGATATACTATTCGTATTCACATATCTAATGTACACGTTACATGTTACAGTATATGGCGTAATGTAAGATTGTAAGTAGGTGTGTAAATTAAAGAAATGCTTTTTCAAAAACATTTGTAACTATGATACCATAGTTATTTAATACATTTTAAAAAACGCGTGCGGAGCCGCGGGGGACTTCTAGTATATTATAAAGAGAAACTAGATGAGAGCCCGGTTTCGTACGCGTGGCTTTTATTTTTGACTCATAAGGCTTCTCTATGTACAACTATAATAATATGTAAATAATATGGAGGATTATTTTATTGACTACTACCGGGCACGGCGGACGTTATCCCGCCGTCATAATAAAAAGAAACTTCACTTTACTTACTGGTGAAACCCGCATAAAAATCCGTTCAGTAGTTTTTGAGTTTATCACGAACAGACAGACCGACAGAGGTGGCAGAGGACTTTGTTTATAATATGTAGTGATTTGCGTTACTATTTTGAATAATACAGTATTAACCCTTACATAATAAAAAACGGGACTTAATAAAATCCTGTTAAACAGTTTAACGTTTTTATTAACGTGGGGAAATCCCTTATGGATACGCCACCCTCCCGGGGGAGAGGGTGGGTTATGTCCGAGTCGCACGGACTAAAACCCCACGGTGTATGTCTGCCGCTATAGTTGGGGCGGCACGAGATCTCTATAGACTTCATCGTGCCGCCCCAGCGGTTGGCCCAGTAGCGAAAGCACCGCCGCCGGGCCCCGTCTTGTTAGGAGACAGCCGGGTACACACCGGCCGTCTCCTCCTTCCGCCGGACCTGTGCAATGGGAAGATGGGTCCCCCGACCCATCCTCCCCGGTCATATACGGCGGTTAAGAAACGGATGGGGGAGCCTCTAGCTCCCAGAGAAATAGAGGAAAGAAGAAGAGAGAAGAGGGATGAAGTGGTGGAAAGGTGGAGGCGGGACCTGGCGGACGCGCGGTACGGTCGATACACGATCGACGCCGTCCGCCCGGTCCTGCCGGATTGGCTTAAGAGAGGATGGGGCTCCCTGACGTTCCGACTGGTGCAGGTCCTGACCGGACATGGTTGTTTCGGTTGGTACCTGTACCGGATAGCACGCAGGGAGCCGACTGCCGTATGTCATCAGTGCGGCGTTGACCCGGACACCGCGCAGCACACTCTGTCTGAGTGTGCTGCTTGGGAGGAGCAACGTCGCACTCTGGCTGCGGCGGTAGGGCAAGATCTGTCACTGCCGAGCGTGGTTGCGGCCATACTCGGCAGTGAGGAAGTGTGGAACCATTTACGTCTCGCTGGAAACATGCGTTCGTAATTGAGGATTACATCGGATGGATGTGAGCCAACTTCAACGCGACGGGGCTGGCGGCCTATCGGTATATAGTCGTACGGGACCTGGAAATCAAATTTTACCGTAACTCTGCCCTAACAATTATATTATTGATAATCTATTGTACGCAAAAACTTAGATAACTGGATTTTGTAAAAGATTAACATAAAATTTTATACTAGAAACAGTGAATTGGTAACAGGCTCACTAATTCTAATTTTTTAGTTAATAGTGTTAGGTTTTATAACAAAGTCCCAAAACACATTACCGATTTGCCGGATAGTTAGTTCAAGCACCATGTCAAGTGAGTTTTAATGTCTAATGGCTATAACTATAAGGTGGATCAATATGCATCCACCAAAAACGAATCTATGTCTGTAGCTAATCATGAAAAGATAAACTAGGTCGAGTTTCTTGCCGGTTCTTCTCGATGACTGGGTTGATTTCCGAACCGGTGGTAGCTTTGACGTTCATAAGCGCCTTCTCAGGATGTAAATGGAATAAAATATTTTTGATTTCGATTTTCGAATTAGAGAAAAATGTTTTATTTGTAACACGTCTGAATACAGTATCTATTTCTAATTAAATACATATCTTAACTAAGGCGATAAATGCGAAAATTCTTACTACAATTCGTATAAATGCGAAAATGAGCTTCTTTGTTACGCTTTCACGCCATAACTAATTAACTGCTCGTCTTGAAATTTTGCAGACACGTTGTCAGCCGTAAGGAAAAGGATACTAATCTTTTTTTTTTCTCGGGCTGACTACGCTATTTACCTGGCAAGGTCTTTACAGCTTCACCGGACTACCTATGGTATCTTTTATTCATAAATATGTTACAAAGGCATATTTTAAATTTACATTGACGCGAGCAAAACAGCGAACGAAAGCTAGTACCGTCTAATGCGCCCGACCACGAGGGTCACTGCCTCAGTGGCCAGGCGCAATAGCTCTTTTGTTTCCCCCCTCGGGCTACGACTAGGGTGTCATCAGCGTAGCAAATGAGGCGCGCTCCAGAGGGGAGCGCGCCGCGAAGCACCCAGTCGTAGCCCATGTTCCACAGGAGCGGACCCAAGGCCGACCCCTGTGGAACCCCGCACACCGTATTTCGTCGAGCCCTCTGACCTCTGGCGTCCACGAAGGCGATCTCTCTCTCCTCCAGGTACGCCTCCAACAGCCGCCGCAAGTACGGGGGCACTCCGAAAAAGCGGAGCGCCTCCCGTATGATACTATGCGGCAGACTGTTAAAGGCGTTGGCGATGTCCAAGGACACCGCCAATATTCTTTCGCCCTGAGAGGTCGCCTCCGTGGAGACCTGTTTTAGGAGGGTCAGGGCGTCTAGCGTGGAACGCCCTGACCGGAAGCCGAACTGCGCGCTCGACAGGTTCGGCCCCACTTCCTCAAGATGCCGGACGACCCGGGAGGCAACGATCCTCTCGAGCGCCTTCCCGGTGTCGTCCAGCAACACAAGAGGCCGGTACGCGGACGCGTAGCCCGGGGGGCGGCCTTCCTTCGCCATCAGGCAAAGCTGCCTCGTCTTCCAGGGCTTCGGAAACTGTCCAACCACAAGACAGCGGTCAAAGAGCTCCCGAAGCCACCCCCCTAGATGGCCCAACGCGATGGCCAGCACCCTACCTGGGACCCCGTCAGCGCCGGGTGCTTTTCGCCCGACAGTGCGGAAGCGCTTAATCGCCCTTCCCATCTCCTCCTCCGTAACTGGGGGAGGGCCGATCAGCGCCTCATCCTCGGGGTCCCTATTGGAGCGTCTCCGGCGGCTGCGCCCGTACAGCCGCCGGGCCGCGGAACAGGCCACACAAAGTTCAGCGATTTCGTGCGACCACCAGTACCATGCCCTCCCCGGGCGGTGTACGCTCCGCGGCATCGACGAGTCGCAAACCTCCGTGAGAGCATCACGAAGGCAGGCTGCAGACGTGTCGATATCGCTGTCCGGCGGGGACAGCGACCAGGCCTGGACGATGGCCGCCTCTTCCGCTAGCTCCCGGTTGAGGCGGCTCATCGCCCACCGGGGGAACATAGCGCCCCCCCGGGGTAAATAGTTTAACCTGAGGTACATTTTAAAGTCACTTAATTTTTTTTGTTAGGTAAGGGTTTAAGATAAGCCAAAAACCATTCACGTGTTCCAATAAATACATAAAAATATTATCTAAATCTGCTAATCAGTTTATAAGCAATTAAGAACATACGTACATCACATAACACATACAACAAGACAATACGTTTCTATCATTTTTAGAAATGTCTGTCTGTCTGTTTGTTTGTGTGAACACGCATCACAATAAAACCACACAAGAAAATCATAAAGCATATCCTCGAGAGTAATTTACTCTTTGATTCATGGAAATTGGTCCGCTCTATCAAAGCTTTTGAAATTTTCATGACGGCTCGAGCCAAGTACGAGACAAGAGTAATATTATAAAGCTGGAAGGTTTGTTTGTTTAGTTGGTTGAACGCGCTAATGCAGGAACTACTGGTCCGATTTGAAAACATCTTTCAGTGTTACATAGATAAAGGCTATAGGCTAATGAATAGTGTTTCAAACTCGTTATTTTTTTTCCTTTTGAGATGTTCCGCTACCTGTTAGCGTTAGTCCAAAGTAACTATTCCACGCAGGCGAAGTCGCGGGCAGACGCTAGTAAGCATTATGTGATTTACAGTACGCTTAGAATCCAAACGATAGTATAAATCGTTGAAAGATTGTTCCCAATGAGAATGTATACATTCTTATGTAACGGATGATGAATGGAATAAGACGCTGCTTTCTAAACCATATTTATGTATATTTGTAGTTTGTACGTCGACGCTGAAAATAAAACATTACGATGAATCCGCGAGATCGTTACCGTTGGTATTTTCATAGCGGGACCGGGGCAATTTATAATCGCTTTTAAATTTATTATTTATCGTTCTGGAGTCAACCAAAAGCAAATTTCTTAGTAACTCTCTCTCACGTTATTATTATATTAGAGTATTATAGTTATTCCACATGCGGTAACAAAATCGCGAGTATAATATATCTATTTAATACATCTATCTCATATATTAATATATACCTCTGTTTTAATCTGCCATCGTTCCCCGTAACATATACGTTTATTCGAGATCCTGGTTATTGTTTACTTTAAGCATCGAATTCGAGATAATTTTTTTAAGTAACTGATACCCGCAGCTTCGTTCACGCAGTGATAAAAGTAGTATAAATAGGTTGTCTTTTATTTCATAATTACTATTTAGAGAATGTTTGGTACATTCACATATGCCCGGTTCAGTTGCAACACGTGACGTCACGCACGTTGAACCTCGAAGATTCACAGAGACCGCGTTACAACCTTTTTACAATATTTCTTCTAATTCGATTTACATTGTAATGTATTTTGTTTATTTTCCATTTTGGTCCAAGTACTACAAAAAGTGTCACAAATGAACTCAAGATGTTGGTATTCGTAATTATTTGATAGTTTTATTTTTTCATATAACATCCTCAGATAATGAAATTTTCAAGTGTGACGACGACGCAGTGACGTCACACAAAACTTATAGCTACCTAATCTAAATTTATCTCCCGCTTCGTGAACAACTGTCGACGGCCAAAACGATAGCCTAATTATTCAGTGGTGATTTTGTATCGGAAATAGATCGGATATCCTGTGCGATTTCATTGAATTATCAACTTCAACCGATGGTTTCGTTTCTATTACTACTTCATCATATTAAACTTCAAATATAAGACATGGTTTTAACATTTAAACTATGTGTAAGCCTAAATTTCAAGATTATTCCCAGAATTTAGTGTATTTATTGAAGTGAAAAACGTCTTTAGGCTTTTTGGCAGGAGATAGAATTATAATTTCACGTCATGACATGCTAGTAAGCATGACCGGCCGTATTGTGCTTGCGCGTAGTATAGGGGCCTGTGTACATTTAATATTGATATATTGTGTTGAGAATGTGCAGCATATAATATGTTCGATTGATCAATAAACAGTATAAAATGTATATAATTATTGTTCGGAGTGCCAGTACATGCGAAAATAATTAATTTCAATATACATATTATGAAATTTAAGTAATTCACATGTGATTAATTTTAAACTTCAAAATAGAACACAGTTAATATTTTATTGAGTTATCACTTCTATCGGCAGTTCTTATAACTGCCTCAATGATTAGCTACGATTTCACGCTACAGATAACAAATTATAATGATAATTTATAATCCACCCTTTTTTTACATCGAGTAAGATCCTACGCGGTACACCCAGAGGCTCGGTATATAAAAATATATATTTCATTTGTACATTTTTTATTTACACTACACGAACCGTTTTGAAGTTGGGTTGAAGGAACTAAAGCTTAGTGTAAATAATTTAAAATGACAAATGTATGTGTGATGAAAGGAGGGTAGATAAAAAGGAAAAGGTGTTTCCTGTAGTTTATGAAAAATGAATGCCCTTATAACTCAAGAGAGAGATCTACAAAACTATTATAATACCTACCGCACCGTATGAAATTGAGTGCCTGACTACGATGTAAGCGGATGAAAGAAGATTATACGTGGCAGAGAAGTAAATGTTAAAATGAATGTGTGGTGGATAACATTGGCTATAAATACATCAGAGAGAGTTTCAAAATAGCACTAGGGACGGAGAAGGTGAGGAGTAACAGGTAAGTACGAAGGAGTACATCACGAGGAGAGATGAAAATCATATAATCATTATATTCATTCATTTATTTGTTCATAAGACAACAACGGTCCAATATAAACATATAAACAATTTACTAAACTACTTAATCTATTATTATTATTAGAAATTAAATATAATACTCTGTTACGTTAATCGAGGTTGTAACTAAAATGAAATTATACAAGCACCGATATCCATTGCTTCAGATAAAGACTATCGTATGTGTCTACAAGTGCTTTCATTATTTTGTCGGGACTGTCGCATAGTCTGCCTCCGATGAATACCGATCTCTTACGCATGATCGCATAAAAATTATCAACACGATCCTATGCAGTAATCTCAGAAGGATGAAAGAATGAACTTATCAAAAAGATGTTGAGTACAAAGGTAGTAGAATTTTGTGAGTAGAGGAAGATCGATGAAGATATTGATACAACAGCTGCCAATGATGAGTGGAAGAGGAAAATATGTTGTGGCGACCCTACACTTACAGAGGATAAAGGTAAAACAATGATGATAAATTAGTTGTTCATTCCTTCCCTAAGTATTCCTCCAACAATAAAATACCTATAATTATTATAGTCGATTCAAATTTGGCTTCCTTACAACTTTATTTTTTTAAGAAAAACAAAAATAGTAAATCGTGTAATAAATTCCTTTTGTTTATTTAAATTAAATTAAAAAAAAACTTAGGTTTTTTTTTCTTATTTATAAGCAATCTTTATCGTTGTATTGTTTTTTTACTCTATAATTTCAATGTCATTAACCTGAAATAGATTGTAAAGGATTAAGCATGTTTACCAACATTTTAGATTGAGATAACAATATAGAAAAGTGTTTAATTCCTTGTTTGTTTATATATTTTAATTTTTGCTTATTTATTTCTATAACAATAAAATTGTTATATATATAACCTTGTTTTTTTAATAATTTGGTAATGCACGTCACCGGTACGTCTCTGACGCGATCGCAGTTGGCCGCGAAATGCGGCCCGCCGCATCTTACGCACGCCAGCTTTCGATGGCAGTGGCAAGAGCTATGCCGGAACTTCTGACATCGATGACACTGGGCGGGGCCAGTCTTACCCCGCCAGGCTTCTATTCTGATATCAGGCATCGTCCGACCTGCTGTTCCATTAGCCATTATCAAAGTATTTAAAATTTAAATATGTATTTGATATAATTAAAGCCATTTGATTGAAAGGCGTTACTTTGCGGAAATCTATCATTAAATATTATAGTGGACGCTACTTTGCACTTGCGATTGGAATTGATTGAACACTACTACGTCTAAACGTGTTTCGCTCCTTCACGGAGCATCTTCAGATCGATGTTGACTCTTGCGGGCGAGGCACTACCACAACACACGTTTAAACGTAGTAGTGTTCAATCAATTCCAAGCGGAAGTGCAAAGTAGCGTCCACTATAATATTTAATAATAAAAGCCATCATTTTTTCAGAAATGGCCACATTTAAATGCCTATTTTATTTAATGGTTTCGGAGTCTGTCATTCCTAAGGGTCTGTGAGTCGTGTATCACCCGATAACCTGCTCACTGTACAATGAATATGATTAATTTAGAAACTCTATCATTTAGAGGTTAAAGACCCCACCTCTAAATACAAAGCAAGGTATATATACAAACTAACTCGAGGTACACATATCCTACCGCTAGGAGGAAACTCTCGTTAATACTAAGGTTGCGTTTGGAGAACACATTAATATAGGGATGCCTTAATGGGGCTACATTTGTCGAGGTTACAGAAAAATACGGCAATAATTTCCGAAACCCCAGCGACAAGCATACGAGAGAAGTCCAAGAGCCCGTGCACTGTCCTTTTGTTGAGTAAACTAAGGTTTGGTTGCTGGTTTAAGGTGCTGCCGAACTAGACTAGCGCTATATATTCACAAAAGAAAGTCCATTTCAGCTGATACTATTACAGCCAAACAGTAGAGATTTGTATTTAGTTATATAAAATTATACGCCCAAATTACAAAAAAAATACAAATACCACGATGAAGGTGAATAAATAACCAGTTTAACATGATTCAAACGCGAGAACGTCAAATTACGGAGCAAGAAAGATCATATAAAAAGCTATTGTGCAACATTCAACGCTGAATAGAATAACGCATTTAGATAGTTTACGATCTTTATCCGTTCTCAAAAAGTTCCGCTACAAGTCGATAGAACGGACAGCTGTATGCGAATGGTATGTGCATTTCTTTAGAACTTTTTTCCATAGTTCATTCGTTTCTTTAACCATTCTATCTATAAGAGAGGTTCAACAACCATCTCCGGACTATTTAATTTTTTTGTTTTGAGCGCGTACAAACATTGAGTATGAGTAAAGATGGTGAAACTTTTCCTCGTTTAGCTACCTACCATAGTTTTCTCTCTCAAAGTACATACAAAGTACTTAAGTTGATCTGACCAAACTCATAATGATATCGTGATACAGACCCAACAGGTAGCAGTCAGTAATCCGAGTTATTACAAAAATGCCTTTAGACGTTCTAAATTATCAGTTGTAAGGCGTTATGCAAAAAGTAATAAATTATAAAATCGACTGCAACATTTTCAAATCCATACATTAATCGCCAGTGTCGGTACTGGCGACCCAGATACTCCCGTCATACGTATATTTTGGGAATAGTTAATAATAATTACATTATATCCCGAGTGAGAACAATGTATTATGCGCGACAGCAACGTACAATATGACATCGCGAATGGTCAGAACAGTAAGTATAAATGCTGCAGTTGAATATTAAGTTTTTTTCGGCCTGACTACATTATTAGCATGACGGGCGGTTCACAGCTTCACCGGACTACTAAGACGAGAGATTAAAACACTTCGCCGCTTTCCAAAAAACTCAAGGGTGCCAGAGTGGTCAAACCTCGGCCTGGGCTATTGCCTCGGATGATACACCGCAAATCTGTCTACACTAAACTAAGCTAGCATTTATTCATACATATAATGTACATTCATACATATAAAGAATACGTGAGACACACATGTCTCCTGGTATATGAGCCTCACTAATTCAAACGTGTTTTTAATGTCAGTGAACTTTTTTTTTTTTAACGTGGGTAAATCCCTTATGGATACGCCACCCTCCCGGGGGAGAGGGTGGGTGAACTAACCCAGTTCGAAAATAAGGGACAAAAATAAAAACCCTCCTTCCACCATGTATTTGTTTACGTATGTGGGAGTGATCCGTGACTCCAGGAGGGGGAGCGCGGTACTCTATCATGTGTGATTATAAAACTATAGCAGAACTATCAAATTGAGTGAACTTTTTTTTTTTTAACGTGGGTAAATCCCTTATGGATACGCCACCCTCCCGGGGGAGAGGGTGGGTGAACTAACCCAGTTCGAAAATAAGGGACAAAAATAAAAACCCTTCCACCATGTATATGTTTACGTATGTGGGAGTGATCCGTGACTCCGGGAGGGGGAACTATCAAATTTTTAGCGGCACACGCTTGACCACGATGAGCAAGGTTTAGGCATTCACATATTTGTAATTGAACCGGCCGACATAATAAACCGTTCGCAAATATTATTATTTCATCGACAATAATTTCCGGCAGTATAAGCAATAGCCAATAACAGCAATGTTTTGTAAATATTTAATAACTATTATTATGTTAATTAAACAAGTTTATAGCAAGAATAACTCAACGGTAACGCGGACAAACCTCACCTCAAAATACTGCATCTAAGTTTGCATGCATGTTTGCGTAGATTCATAATCTATTTAACCGGATGCAGTATTAATACAGGTTTAAGTCCGTATTTCAGAGTTAAACCCTTTCATAGGCTTCAAGGATTATTGTCTCTTTGCGAATTGTCATTAACGATGTAAGCTGTAGGCGATCTCTCTAAAGACAAGCACGTTGTCCTCAACTCGCCTCATCGACTCCACTATAATACCAATAGCGGATTAGTCAGTAGGTTACGTTACAATTATACATTTCATCTGGTTGCGTTTAACTTCCTCGCTTATATCAACCTTTTACTAGGGAAAACTTATTAGGGCGCGTCGTGCGGTAGGCATTGTTGGCTGGAGATAAATTTATAATTTCGCGTCATGACATGCTACGTAAGCATGACCGGACGTTTTGCGCTCGCACGGCTTGCGACAGACTAGCGACGCGCAGTATAGAGACCTGTACACATGTAATATTCATATTTTGCAGCTCATCATACGTTTGATTGATTAATAGACTTTATAAAAATGTATATAATTACTGGTCCGAGCGCGAATATATATGAAAACCACACTAATGTTAATAATTTCAATAAACAAATTCTGAAATTTAAATATTGTCATTTACATTATTTAAAAGAAAACACATTTATTTCATTGTTTTAAGTTTTCACTTCTGCCGGCAGTCCTTATGAGTGCCTCGACTTTTTTTAAATACTTTATAGGTTTTAACGTTTGCCCACGATCTCATCTGATGTTACATGACGACGTGATCTCAGATGGTAAGCACTCTAAACCTAGAGAGAACCGGCTCTTCAGTGCAGCTGCCGGAACACACCGACAGACGCTTGGTGATAGATTTTCAACTTGAGAGTCTCGATAGCGGGCGCCGGACTTAAAAGAATGCCCAAACACCATGCTATGGTTTGATCAGGATGTTTCCCTTCGAACCCACGTCCGTCGACGCTGCGTCCGAACACGCTATCAACTAACCCATCATCACTTCAACCTGCTGTACACTACACTTTTTACTGGTTTCAGCATGAATGGGTCGGACTTGACTATGTCGGTATTGACTTTTCATGAGGACAAAATAATAACACAGGTTGCTGAATGTTCGCAACTGTTTCCACCCTTGTATAAAATGCACAGCATTTCAAATTATAGATAAAATCACTTAATATATGTTAAGGCTAATTATACAAACAAACATGAACTCTTAACAGCCAAATAACATTTCTGTCTACTTCTGTTGACCTTGTACTAGTTCATTCATATATTGAGGTCATTGTATTAAAGATTATTTTCGGTTTTTTTCTTTAACAAGCTCCCTTAACTTTACGATATTCTGTGTGAACTGACAATTATGATGAATATGAATTTTCAAAATAATATTGGAATGATTGGAATAGATTATACGATTAGGTACTCTAATTCATTTCCAACAACTACTTCAGTTATATTTCCAGAAACTTAGAGAAACTATGGAAACTCTCACACACCGACAGAAACTTTAAACTTTCTAAAAGGAATATTCAAAGAAGTTCATTTTGAATTACTTTTTCGGGCTTCAATGCAATATATAATATTTTATTGAAATTAAAATATATTCATATATTTTATTAATTATAGAAATACACAAATCACACAATTTTTTAGTTTTTTTTTGGTTCGCATATTAATTTTCAAAAACGTTTAAATTCAATATAGATTTCAGGCGCCTTCTGTGACTCAGTGAATAAATCGATAAAATAATAAAACAATATTAAACGTATATTTATCAATTACTAAACAAGAAAACATGGAATTTAATGTCTTCCAGTTTAATTCAATCTCCAATTTGCTTCATGTCATTTTTTAAATCCTCACGGAGCAGATTACGTTTATCAAACGACGCCAAAGTAAAATTTATATTACTCTATCATTCATTATATTTAACACAGAACAGCGACATGAACGTGAGAAAATTATATACGAACCATTTATTAAAATCAATCTCAAAGTTCTCATCTCACAGACGGGATGAGGGAAAGCTCGGATGCAGGACTTAAGTTGGTGTAAACTAGCACTTACTTCTCTTAGATGGTACAAGCCATCACAAAGGATTTTCCACTTAAACATGTTTTGGAGTTTAGAATAACATTTTAAGATCCTCGTATAAAATTGTATATCAATATTTTATTTTAGACAAGCTTATACCCTTTCACGTCGTTTACGTCGTCTTGCGCGAGGACACCACACCGCTTACCCCGCTTCTCCGCGGCAAGAAAATATACATTACAGAACGTCTAATGCTTACAAAAATAATAGTTATTACACTTTAACAATCTTATAATAAATGAAGTTATCACGGTAATTCTTTTTTTAGATCAGAGCCAAATGCCTAAGAAATAAAATTTAAATAATTGATCGTTATTTATATAGTAGCTACTTCTCGCGGTATGTGCGCACGACGGCAGACCTCTATCAAGTTATGAATATTTAAATTAAATAAAAGATAATCAATTAGGATGTTTACATTTTAGAACATCTTGAAAGACGAATGGAAGAACTCTGATCAATTGAAATTCATCCAATCATTGAATAATCGATTGATGATATATACCAATAATACGATACCTGGAGCGTTCAGTGACAGTACATAAGGACGTCGCGCCCCTCAACGGAGATTCGTTCACCACGAACTTTCCTAGATAATTTTCAGTGAAAGAAAACATCGTGTTGGAACCACAGAACCATAGTAAGTTATTCCCTACGGTTGAGTACGGTTGAACGAGACACGTCGATAATTGATGGATAAATGACATATATTGAATGGACGTCCTCATAAAAGAAGCGATCTGTATTCTTGTATCTGGTATTTTAGTAGATTACAATTTTGTTTTTGTAATGTTTGAGTACATAGAGTAATAATAAGGGCCTGTTTCCACTCCGACCTGTTTATTTTTTATCGTACGTGGCTTTCATTTCGATGCGTTATTATCGTAAAGAGTTATTGTATTTTGTAATCAAAATGTTTGCAACCAATGTAAAAAACGTACAAAATTAATATTTTCTATATAAATGTATAATTAGGTAAAATATAAATACGTTAATAAATGTAGTTCTACAGTGATTTCTCGTGTAAAAAGTTGTGTAACAAAACAATCGACTGACAGTGAACAACAAAGCGGCTACTAAGGTTACTTAATATTGTACATAGGAAACCAAACAGAAAGTTCTGTAACTTGTATCAAGAGGTAAACAACAATCGTCCCGAGTCGGTGGCGCATTTATTGATGTTTAAGATCTCAAAATAGAAATACAAAACCCTTAAAACCCAACTAACCCTTCAACTAAAATGTTGAAACACCAAACATAAATTATATGACAATAATAAAGAAAATAGTGGCCAAAAATATATAATATATAGGTAGCGGGGTCATAAATCTTACGTAACGTTACTGGTCGATCACAACACTGCACTGTCACGGAACTATTCATACCTGGTGTAGATGGAGGAGCTGGACCTGATGGGTGTAGGTCTGACCGCGGCGTCACCCTTGCAACAGTTGCTGCCCATCTCGGGAACACATCCCGGACCGACTCCGGTGCGCGGACGACTGAC
This sequence comes from Antheraea pernyi, assembly GCA_015888305.1. Taxonomy (NCBI): domain Eukaryota; kingdom Metazoa; phylum Arthropoda; class Insecta; order Lepidoptera; family Saturniidae; genus Antheraea; species Antheraea pernyi. The sequence goes on along the minus strand of MU158846.1, from coordinate 202,432 downwards.
AACTGCGCAAGCGCCGGATATTTTCGTATGAAGGCGACACCAGCGCTCAGATTTAAGTAAACGATAGCGTAATCGGTATGTACGACTTTTTTCTCTTTACATTTAATTTTTTTATATTTTTTAAAGTACTTTGGTCCAAACTGAACTAGAACTTTATGTACAACTGATAGCGCATATAAATATCTTGGCATCGACACTCACAAATACAGCCAAGATTTACTAAAAGCTACCTTGTTATCAAACACTGTAAGTTTAAATTGCTATATTATAACTTGAAGTTTGATCCATACGTAATCCATTAATAATTGTCCCACTTCTTCAATAACACCGCTTGTCCTACAATCCGGTGTATTTGCTTATTCTCTAATGAAAGCAATGTACAAACTACTAGTTCCACTTAACGTTGATACGACAATACACTATGCAATATACATAGCAGTCCTGATTCTAGTAATTGTTAATAGACACACGGAAAACTGTGTCTCGGCTGCATCAGACCATACAGCCAGTTAAATGACTTCAACAGTTATTTATATTCAGTGATCTAAGAAATACAAGAAAGTGCTATAACATAAAGTAACTTTTTTCCTCGACACAGCTCAAGTTCATTGTAGAGACTATTTGTCATCGCTAAATCATCATCGTGGCTTTAGTGATATTTTGCTTCAGACAAGCATCACTCTTTTCAGGAAACTCATATATATGTAGCTTTAAAGTTTTAAAATCCGTAAATTTTATAAACGCATTGATTGTATCAATTTCACATTTTTTAGTTATTTAATCCCCACTGAGACAATCTATTTTATTTACTTATAATAACTATATATACACATATATATATATATATATATATATAGCTATTAACCCTATCTATTAATTCAATAAGAACATAAAATTTACCGCCGATATATAATATATTAATTGGTTTTTGTTAAATAAAACAAAATTATAATCGAAATTAAATTAATAGACCAAATATAACATATAAGTGTAAAATGAATATTCACCATATCCGCTTTTCGACACTGAACACTATAAAATTAATCTTTGACAATCATTTTTAACGTCAGGTGCATGAATATAGAGAAAGCAAATGGTTTATTATGAATTACGCATTATGAACGTATAAAAAGCTTTAAATATCGCCCCAGACAGCCGATTCTGCCCTCCCTCCCCGACTCCAACCCCCTGCTCAGGGGTATGCGTCTAGAACAAGAGTGCCAAAATTTTGGGGCGGCTTTGTGGCTGTTAGGCACTATGAAAAATTTTGCTCTATGTATTTTTTTCTGCAGACTCTTGGTATGCCTTATAACTGTAAGCAAGAGCTAATATTATTATTTTACTTACCTATTTTAGATCGGTATTTTAACTGTAATTATTGCCTTTATGGCATCTCTTCAGCTCAGCTCAAATAGAGATTTAGGTCCTTGCAAAGACTCCTGTGAACAAATCTAAATAGCAGTTCCCATATTTCCGGCCGCATTCATTTACACATCCTTCTTACACCTTTTGGCAGAGGGAAGCAGGGACTGCCTAATCGGCACTACGTCTATTCCTCCGACAGGCGTTATCCCCTCCTAAGGGACCCGACTGCCAAGGAGGGGTGGGTGGCTCATTACACCTCCGAGATATCATCATTTTATATTGCTTGCATTTTCTTGTTATTTCCAATTACGTCGTGGTATTCAAGAAGACGCAACAGCGATTACAGACTCGCACGCCCTAAGTTTATCTACAGTTCTTCTTACTATTAAATGTAGTCTACCCAAATCACCTGATTCCTTGAAAAACCTATGCTTAACTGGACATAATTATAAGAACAACTAGATATCATTCAAATTAAATACGATATATAGACGATAAAAAATTAAGATCCAATTCATGGGTATTGTAACGAAACTTATAAGGATAAACACCGAAAAATAAATCAAATATCAGAATGTCATAAAGAACAATGCATGTAGTCAAAACAGAATCCGTCAGTATAGCCCTAAACGACAATGACCTATCTGAAGTTAATTCGGAACTACGTTTCTGTTCAAAATTAGTAATTAATTGTGGCTGACCCGCGCCGCTACCACATGACTTCTTAAACACGTTTTCATATATTTTGCTCACAGACTAGAAATAAAAATGTTCAATTATCGCTCAGTGATTGCGCGTTCGGACACTGCATACATCGATATAGGTTTTGCTAAAGAAATACATTAAGATGGAATCATAATGGTGGTGGTGGTAGTGATGGTGATAAAGTTTTATAGTATGTCCGCTTCGTTCGATAGTTAGCTATCACACTCAAATTGAAAGTTACACTCGAAGCTCCTTCAACTGTAGTACACCAGTTAACATTAGCTGAAATTGTAGTTAAAGGAAATGTCGTAAAAAAGTCCTGTGACGCAGTAAATTGATTCAGTCTTAAATTTAGCATCAGTGAAAATTGAATCCGGTACAACGGTGAATAAAATGTATAGTTATACTCATAGTATTTAAGAAATTATAATATATAAGTAACTTAATAGTTAACTTATACTCTTGTGAAATAAATAATAAACATGAAGTTCACGTGAAACGAGCTAGATGGCGTCGTAATTAATAGAGTACATAGCTATAATAACTAGTTGTAATGCTATTAATCCGCTAGATGGCGATCGAAAACCGAACCCGTAAACATTCCTTGAATCCATGTTTATTTTTGGTACATAAAATGTAAACTTGACGCATGACGGACACCCGCGACCCGCCGCGCCACCAGTTACACGGTTTTCATTTACAAAATTACTTTTTCACTAATATTACAATGTTGAATCGTACGCGTACAGAATACGAGAGATGCATTGTGTTCCAATTGAAAAATCGGCTTTAAGTTCACATTCACAACATCATTAACTAATTAATTAAAACACATTCTGTATAATTTCATAAACATAGGTATGCATATTTTCCTACTATGTTGTAGAAAATACAAAATAAGTAGTGAGATTATGTTATGATGTGTTACGTCATATGTATATATGACACTAGATTTGCCTGCGGCTCTACACACGTTTTTTTTTTAATATTTCATAACTCATAATATGAGTTTAAGCTTATTATCTACACATACTGATATAGTATATAAATAGAGCTTAACATGCGGACCGGTACCCTATGCGCTACACAAAGCGTATTGTCAATGCGTCGAAACACAAGGTAATTAAATATCATCATCAATCATTCCAGTAAGTTAATATCGATCTAACTGCAACTATCATCACGCCTCTTAGGGCGAGCAAAAAGATAACATACCTCTCTACTCTTGCAATTTCAATTATTATTATTTTTTCGTACTGACTACGCTATTGGCCTGACGACGGTCCTTCACAGTTTCATCGGAATACAATTGCAAATACATTTAATTCTTGTAATCATGACTAGTTTATATAGCTGCGCACATAGCGCAATGGTTAAGCGTACACTTCTGCGTTACCTCCACGCTGTGTATTGTGGGTTCGAATCCCGCGCAGAACAGTTATTTGTGTGACCCACAAAATATTTATCTCAGCTTCGATATACTTTAACCAAAAGCACTGATTCTAAACAGTAATGGTTTAATATTTAGAGATATCACGCCACCTGCTGGCCTGTACACGAATTAAAATATTCCTTGTGGCACTTATTTGTCACATTGTCAGTGTATCAAATTAACAAAAGAAAGAAGTCGCTAATATGTGTGATTGTGTTGGGAAAAGATATATGTCGAATAGAGAATTAAACTCTACTACAAATAATACCATAATGTATATATTTCAAGCTCACTGCACATAATAAATACATACATAAAATAAAATATTTGCATATCTGAGATTGATAGCACCAACAAAAGCTTAGCACACTTTATAGGTCATTATTAGCATTAGTAGCGTTGCACAACAACCCCTGGATACTTTAACCGATCGTAATCAAAATTTATAAGTATTGAAGTAAAAATAATATTTGCAAAATATCCATTTCGCTACAATGCAACTATTTATTACAACGAATACCAACAGCAACAAAGCTAAGTCATATACAATATACGTAATATAAACATATATATAATACTAGGGATCGCCCGCGCCTTCATCTACATTTGAACTTTATAAATCATGACAGCATAGATAAATTATTTTCGCGTAACTCCAGTTGTTTATCCAGAGTACGTCGAGATACCTCTCAAATGGCAGGTTTTTTCCAACTTACTTGAGATGAATCACTACATTTTGGCCTATTTAAACAATCAAAAATGCTTTATTTAGTTTAGGCCCTGAGAAGGTGAGAAGGCCCTTATGAACGTCAAAGCTATACCGCTGGTTCAGATAAAACCCCAGTCATCAAGAAGAACCAGTAAGAAACTTTATCCGGTTTATCTTTTCATGATACAGGATACATTTTTTACAAAACATAGTTACATTCGTTTTTAGTTGATGCAGCTCTGTGCTCCTCTCTAGGGGCATCATTTCCAGACGTTACCATCGTTCACTTATTGTTCCATCTTCAAGCCTTTAGACATTAATTAACACCCGCTCGCTTGACATAATGCTTGAACTTAGTATCCGACAATCGGTAATGTGCTTTGGGGTTTTGTTGTAAAACCTAACATTATTACCTATAAAACTGTTTTTGGTCTTAGTGAGCAATATATTTAAGAGTATTGGCCTATATGTAATCTACATCTATACTAATATATAAAGCTGAAGAGTTTGTTTGTATGGTTGAACGCGCTAATCTCAGGAACTACTGGTCCGATTTCAAAAATTATTTCGGTTTTAGATAGCTCACTCTATATATCGTCACGCTAAGTTCAATATGAGCGGAGCGCCAATAAAGAATGTTTCAAAATAGGGCTATGTTTTCCTTTTAGCTGCGTGTTAGCGTTAGTGTTATATACGTTGCCATGGTAACATTGTAACTTTCTTTCGCAAACATCTTTAAAGTTTATTTTGTATTTCTATTCAAAATGCTTATTCTACGTTTGTTTGTTTCCAATTTTTTATTTGTAATCTATTACGTATTATAAAAACAAAGTGTGTGTATGTGAAATTAAAATAACAACTTTTTGGTGAATGGATATGCAAAACAAGATTTTTTTTATCTTTTCTTTATTTTTTTATTATTATATTTTGTCTGTCTGTTTGTTCCGAGTTATGTCCAAAACGGCTGAACCTATATTAACAGGAATTTTATTGGCAGATATCCGAAATTATGGCGGGTGACATACTCTATTTTATTTGTTGAACTGTTACCCGTGCATTCGTCCGTGTGAAATTTATCAAAAATATGTTGTTTTTTATAAACAAGTGCGCTTTACTGGACTTCAAGAATAAATATACATAATTGAAAGTCATATGTATGTATGTAATTTAAATTATATTATCTTTTTGGTCAATTTGTCGGTCATTTTGTTTTATTTACCTCGCTTGCATCTACATAACTCAGTGATTATAGCAACGTATAAGAATAACTTAACTATATCCACAATGTGGGCATATTATGTTTAGTTTAGTTTAAAGGAAGACCAACAGCACTAATTACAAGAATTACTATGGATGATGGTGATACTACGGACTGAGGGTGATATATTGTAGGTTAAATTTCCAGGTATGTTGCTAATGATAATTCCCATCCCCTTTGGTACCCTGTTATTATTTACATATCTAACGTACACGTTACATGTTACAGTAGATAGCGAGCGTGTCGTTCTAACAAATGTTTTTAAAAAGCATTTCTGTAATGTAACCTACTCATAATTTTGCAATTCTTTAATACATTTTAAAACAGCGCGTGCTGAGCTGCGGGTACCATCTAGTCCTGATATATAAGTTATAATAATGTGGAGTTTTATTCTTATTAAATATGTTTATAGGTTTTAGCGTGAACAAGTAACAAACGTTCATTCATCCTCACAAACTTTCTCGTTTATAACATTAACGGGATAATCAAAATAAAACCTACACCTATACTATAATAAAACTGTAACAAGGCCAAATCTGTACATAATTATTTTTTTTTAAATTATAATTGGAGCAGATCTTGTTATCGTTATCGTTGTTATAGAAGCCAAAAATAATCCTTTTACAATTTTTGTCTTTATGTCTGGCCTTTTGAACACGTATCACTCTGAAAGTACTAAACCAATTTTGATGAAACTTGACACTTTGATAACTAATATTACAAGGTTACATTTAGAATACTTTTTGTCCCATAAAACGCATACGACATACGAATACGAATACGAATCTACAGATTTTGGTAAATTTTCTTTGTGCTATATAGCAGACAGATTAGCTAAAATTTTAAGCTATATTGGAACGAAGTTCCTTATTACGCGTTTAACACTTTGAGTGGATTCCCATCCTAGATCCTAGACCGAAAAAAGTGTATCAAGACTTTGGCGACACCTTAGCATAAGAGCTAGCAACGTTAGAAAAACAAAAATTTTAGAAAAACTGGTTCTTATAATGTCATTATTTATGCTCTTCCAAACAAGGATACCTGGATGCCGGTAAACGTTGTGTTTATTAATGCGCATCACACCTATACAGGTAAAAATATTGATTTTTAAATAATTTTAGAAAACTTTTTTTTCCATAAAACTTTTGTTTTAAACATTATTAAAAACACAATGTGCACCGTTAACACCGTTAACAATGAAAAACAACGATAAACGCAAAAAGGTTATCTTAGCCATCTTGGCTACATACGTCTATAACAGGCGCTGTCACAATTATCGCTATCTTTATCATACAGCCAGCGTTGCGCTAAACTATAGCTAAAGCTAAGTTACTCTATAAATATTATTTTTAAATTACCCTCTTTTATATCTAAATAAAATAATATTAAAACTATAGCTATCTTAGCATGGTTTGAACATTATTTTTTTATTTACAAAAAATAGCATCGTCCACATTTATTGTTAATAACAAAAATGTCTGGCAATAAGAATTCCATGTTTTAATAGCGTGTCAAAGTTAGAGAAAAAAAACATTCTACGATTATTTAAAAATCAATATTTTTTTCCGTAATGGTGCGCAAAGACACCCGCTAATTCTTCCAAAAGAATCACGCATGACTGACCTTATAATACATGGTGAGCACTTACTTTTATTGCATGCAAAATTATTACTTTCTAGCTTAAATCAAAACTAGCTTAAATCAAAACATGGCTAGTAAAATGGTATCAGACATGTTAAAAAGATAATCTACAAGTGTTTAATTTGTTTTAGAATGAAGGTTAATTATGCTAAGCAACTTATGGGCGCTTTGCCACCTCAAAGAGTAACTGCCTGTAGGCCATATCAGAGAGTTGGTATAGATTTTGCTGGGCCCATTCTAATTAAAAATTCTCGTGTTAGACGAGCTTTAGAAACAATGCGACATGTTTGTGTATTCATTTGTTTTGTTACAAAAGCCATTCATTTGAAGATTTCATCCAATTTGACAACGGATGGCTTCTTAGCATGTTTGAAACACTTTATAGCGAGAAGAGGCTTACCCACCGATATACATTGTGATAATGCAGGATGCTTTAAGGGGGCAAACAATGAGCTCGCTAAATTATACAAGTTAAAGGCTTCACAAGAGCATCAAAGGCAGGTACAAAATTATAGCGCTCAAGAAGGCATACAATTCCATTTTGTGCCAAGTTATTCCCCTGCATTTGCTGGACTTGCTGAAGCGGGTGTTAAAAGCATGAAATTTCACCTTAAACGTATAGTGCAAAACTATGTCTTTACCTATGAACAAGTAAAGACTATTTTAACGCAAATAGAAGATATTCTTAATTCGAGGCCCCTTTTACCCGTTACGGCCTCTGAAATTAACGATTTCAGCTATATACCTCCAGGACACTTTCTGATCGGAACTGGCTTTATTTCATATCCTGAAGAAAATATAGTTAATACTCCTAGTAATTTATTAAAATTTTGGAATATTTGTACTAAAATTAAACAACATTTTTGGAATGTTTGGCATAGACAATATTTAAATATTTTACAAACTCGTTCTAAATGGCGTGATAGTCTTCCTAACGTTAAGGAAGGCTTATTAGTCTTACTAAAAGAACCTAACTCGTCACTTCTTTCTTGGCCTATGGCTAGAATTGTAAAGGTATTTCCAGGAGCCGATAAAAGGGTTCGTGTTGTAGAAGTGATGGCACCTAATAAGAAAATTTATAAGCGTTCTATTGCAAACATTTGTATACTACCTTTAGATTAGATTAAGTTTGTTTAATATAAGTGTTTAATAAAACATTTAACATTAGGTTAAGTTTGAATATTGTATTGTTTGATTCCAAACTGTAAGTGTATTTTAATTTTATTAGTGTTTTGTTACCTTTCTGGGCTCAAATAGTCTATTTATATTTTGTTTATGGAAACACATTAGTATAAAGACTTTGTTCCCGAGTCGCCAGCATGTTGCCAACACCAACAATTAATTATCATTTGTAATAATATTTGTAATAATATTAATCTTGTAACACTACAGTTTTTTTCTAGAACGTGTGCGATTGTGTGTAATTAAGAATAAATAGTAAAAAGTGCATAAAGTGTCTCATTTAGCAAGCTAAAACCAGCAACGATTGCTACAATATCCACAAATAAACGCAACATTTACCGGCAGCCAGGTAGTTCGCACGTTGTTCGTAAGAAGTTGACGCGTCGTGCTCATATCTTTTTCATATTTTTTTTTTCTTCAATACAATGGAGTGTGAAAAAATTATAATACAAGTTGAAGATAGTTTTGTTAAAGTAAGTGGTAGAAATGATTATTTAATTTTATTTTTAAGTATTGTGGATATGCAGAGTCTACGTGCCGTAGGTTAGGTATCGTGAGAAAGAAAAAGAGAGAGAGAGAGTATATATAATATATACGTAGATATAATTTGAGCCCCTTGATAGTTTAAATTCAAAACGATAGGTGTGGCTGCATTCAGGATTTAGGTTTAATAAATTTTTTCGAGTTTAAAAATACAATTGCAACCGTTGATGACCGATTTGGTGCAGACGAAGTTGCACGGGTCAGCTAGTGTATAGATAAAATTGAATGATATGTGGTGTGTTTCGACTAACCTCTGAAACGGTTGTACCAATTTTAACTGGATTTTACTAAAAGGTAGAATGAATCCTAAATCCTTTTAGAGTATTATTTATCTCGCATATATCACTTTTCCATAATTATTCTTAATATTGATAATTATACGGATTAATTAGTAAAGTAGTCAAAGGCTACAATTAAATCACATAAAACGCTTAGTTCCAAGGTATCATTAAAATAAATATTCGAGGTGACCAGTCACAAGCTATAGTTTAATAATAATAAGTATTTCTTATAGTTTTTCTCCAATTTTTTTAAAGTCATCCTCCGGAAAAAGGCCTGGACGCTATGCGTAGCGTCGTTGCGTTGTAGACGCGTCAGTTAACTATTAGCAGAGAATTTTCCATACTTTAGCCTATTCAACCCATTTCATCCTGACAGTGAATAAAAATATTCTAAACAAATCTGAATGCACCAAAGTAAGTAACTGACTTATAAATAGCAAAATAGAAATAAAATAAATAGTGAAATAGAAAGAAAAACAGGTACATTTATTCAGCACATACATGTGTATGTTACACATCAATATTTAATGGGTTGGTTCGCCCGGGGTAGTACCACCCTCTCATAGAAAACCTACGTGAAGTAACAGTGCTTGCATTGTTGCGTTTCGTTCGATCAGTGAGAGCGTCGGAGGCCCATCTCCCCTCCCTCCCCTCTCCCTCTCCCTCCTCTAACCTTTCCTCCAAAGGATGGCAAAACGCACTTGCGACCCCTCTGGTGTTGTTAGTGTCCATGGACGGTGGTGATCACTTAACATCAGGTGACCCACGTGTTCGTTTAGCACCTATGATAAAAAAACACATATCTACAAGCATATACACAAAATATTTGAGGTGATATACGTGTTGCATGGAGTGAAAGAACTCTTTGTCTTAGCATAAGCTGCAGGTTTGCAATTGTGCAAGTGTTGCAGCGCTGATTTTCAGACGAGGCCCGATGTATTATAAACACATGGACGAAATTTCAAACCCACGGACGAACTTACACTACAATTTCAAATCAATATACCTATATGCATGACAATAGTAATGTAAACCAGTATTGCCTATATAAAATCCATAAAACATCCATAAATCCATTTACGAAGATACGTATTACATTTCAGGCACTACGTATCAAACTACTACGCATTAGCTCAAAGAAGCTGAAATCAATTAGTTCAATTAGAAAATGCTAAGTCTCATGCAACGCTAGCCATGTAAATAATGTTATTGGTAAGACTCCAGACTACAGTGAGATTTCTATCAAGTATATAGTGATTGCAATCGTGCGTGGCACACTAATACCGGTTGTTCATGAAGGCCAAATCTGCTCAACCAATCAAATTCAATTGTTATTTTATGATACTATCTGAATGTTTCGAATTTAGTTTGCTTTCGTCAGTCGGAACGATCCACTCGGATGTTGGTTTTAACAAATCTAAAGACTGCAACATATAGCTTTATTTGTGATTTTGCACACGCGTCTTTTATTGCAGTGTTTATATTATAAGTATCATATGTAATATTCGAATATAGTTATAGACTGGTGAAAGTACGAGATCTTATTTCGAAGAAAAGAATCCCTGAAATTTTTATGTTTACCTATCTACCAAAAAATTCGTTTCGACTAAGGAAGTTTGAATAGGTTTGCCCTTGTTATTAATGTAATTATATGGAGGTACGGTGGTCTACTCGACCTTTGGTAACTGCGGCATATCGATTTGAATTTTGAAACCGAGTAAAATAAAACGACACGTTCTGTATCCCCTCACCTGCTTATAGATAGTATAAACTTTTATTTGACATTTTTATTATGAAAAATCCAAATGGAAATGGCACCTTTACTGTAAAGATGAAATTCAAGAACAGAACAACTACCATAAAAGATTTATATCTGCAAAAACTTTTAACATAACTTTAAGCTTCAATCCGTTTACTATGAAACATTTATTGAAGTCAACTGTCTACCATTTTAGTTAGCTCGTGAGACAGAGCTAATCAGAAAATGACAAATACTAGCGATTACATACGTAATGTAGCGTACAATCTGTGGATCAGCTTTATATGTCTTAAAATATATAAAATAAAAAATATAAAAGAACACACAATTTATGTATTATATAATTGTGTATTATACACAACATGTGTCAATAGTCCCTTGATAAGCCACTCCATACTGCCTTAACTGCATGAAGCTGTCTATGTTATGTTCATTTAATTTTATTACTATACATGAAGCACTATAATACCACTCACACCCTCTCTCTCTTTTTGTTATACTTACAGTTTATGTATTCGTACAAATAAAATTTAGGTGTGAACTTAAAAATAACTGTAGACAATGTACAACTAGAGCCAGTTACTGTATCTGTCTAGAGCGCAATGTATGGCGGCGTAACAGAACGAGACAGCTATAGTTTAGTTTTGTTTATATACAACGTTGAATGGCATGGAGGGAAAACTATTTATTGTAATAACATCAAATACTGTAACTTTTGCAAATGAATTTTGAGTTTAGGTGCAAATAATTTTTTAAAAGCATCGACGGGTGCGCCATTTCCTGAAATCCAGATTTCATTCTAAAACGATTGCACATAAAACTAACTGTGAAAATTCTCACAAAATAAAAAGGTAAATTACCGTTGAGTACCCTAATATAATATATATTTACTTAATATTGTAATTAACACGAACAAACTCGCTTGTAGTATACATTACATCAGACAGGGCAAAGGCAACGAAATAAACAGCCTGATAACAAAATAAGACGTTTCGAAGCTGTCGTTTTAAAAGCACTCTATTTATAATGTAATAACAGAAATCGTTCTCTAATCACATCGCAGTATAATATATTGGTAACTGAATTTTAAACCAAGCCCTGTTTCAAGCATTCAAGTATATATTACTTTAGATATTTCATAAATGCCAGTAAATGTCTATATAAATGATAATAAAAACTAATCAATTTCAGTCAAATTTCGCAAAATAATTGAAAATATCAGAAAAAGATGATGATGAGATCTTATGACTACACAATTCATATACTAAAATGTTCACTGTATACATTCGTTTTCCAACCGTAACGTACAGTACGTTGCAGATGTGACAGATGTCGTTTCATAATGTAAAGTATATAGTCTTATAATGCTTCACTAAACAATATACAGGTCCAGTCAAATAGAGGAAACCTTAAATGTAATCCTTAGGCGATAGTTTAGTAAAGCAAGAAAACGAATGCGCATACATGTGTTTGTATAGAGGTAACACGATGCTGCGATGCGCGTGTCCCCGCCGGCTACTCCACCACTTCCTGATGCTTTATTTATAATTTGACACGTGAAAAATAAACAACGCCGTACACCGGGCGTATAGTGCACTTTGCACGCTATTAAACTGACTAAAAGGTATATATTGATTATGGTTTAAAGCTAAGACTCACCATGTGTAGAGGAAGGGCGCTGTGCCCGAGGGCGGTGGCAGTAGGAGGGTGGCTTCAGCGCCGGGCGCCGCTCTGACGATCTGGATGCCACCGGCGAGGAAGCGCGGGGGCTCCATAGGACTCCAGTGCTGTCGGACCGCGCGCGACTCGGCGTGTGCGCTTCGCTACTGCCGCCCGTCGGCTTTCTAAAAATAATACAGAAAAATGTAACGCGCGCGCGGCAGCGAATTTCATACGAGTCGTTTTGCCAATTCCACTGGATAGCTTTGGATTTTACCGCGGGTCAGCTGATCGAGCTCGTTCCCCATTTATTATTTATATTTCTCTTCCATGTCCACTCACTCTGATATCAGCCAATACAGAAAGCTTGGACATATTTTAACGCGAGTCAACTGATCGAGCTCGTTCCCCATTTATTATTTATATTTCTCTTCCATGTCACTCACTCTGATATCAGCCAATACAGAAAGCTTGGACATATTTTAACGCGAGTCAGCTGATCGAGCTCGTTCCCCATTTATTATTTATATTCCTCGTCCATGTCACTCACTCTGATATCAGCCAATACTGAAAGCGTGGACATATTTTACCGCGGGTCAGCTGATCGAGCTCGTTCCCCATTTATTATTTATATTTCTCTTCTAAGTCACTCACTCTGATATCAGCCAATACAGAAAGCTTGGACATATTTTAACGCGAGTCAGCTGATCGAGCTCGTTCCCCATTTATTATTTATATTCCTCTTCCATGTCACTCACTCTGATATCAGCCAATACTGAAAGCGTGGAAATATTTTACCGCGGGTCAGCTGATCGAGCTCGTTCCCCATTTATTATTTATAATAGGTTTTTACCTATGAAATTGTCAAAATATGAAATATTTAAATATGAATATGAAAAATCAAAATTATTTTTGTTTCGCTAAGAATTCTAATTACAAATTAATTTTATTTTAAAAAACATGGAATTCTTTTTCCAAATGTAGTTATTTGTTTATTGATTAGTGTTACATTTTCATCGCATTTCAATCTTTTTTGTCATCATGGATACGTTAAAAGTTCGAGTAGTTATGGAATATGAGTACCGTCGTGGCAGCAACGCGGCACAAGCGGTACGCAACATCAACGACGTTTACCGTAAACGTAGCTACGTAGCTCCGTAGCTAACACTACAAACCAACGCACCACCTATTTTGATTTGCTCGTTTCCGTTCTGGGAATTTCGATCTGAAAAATTAACCTCGGAGTCGTCCGAAGACTTGGTCGACAATGACGAATTAAAGGCGATTGTGGAAGCTGATGATACACAATTGACGGCTGAATTAGCAGCCGCTTTCGACGTTAGCGTCAAAACAATATTGGTCCATTTGCGCCAAATTGGCAAGGTAAAATAGCTTGACAAATGGGTGCCCCATGAACTCAATGATCGCCAGCGCGAAGTACGCGTCGAGACGTGCCTTGCACTGCTCAATAGACACACAAATGAAGGAATTTTGAACCGCATTGTTACCTGCGATGAAAAATGGATTCTGTTTGATAACCGCTGTTTGATAACAAGCGCTCAGCAAGTTGGTTGGATCCTGGTTCAGCACCTAAACAATGCCCTAAACGAAAACTTACCACCAGAAAAGTGATGGTCACTATTTGGTGGTCTAGCGCCGGTGTAATTCATCACAGCTTCTTACCAAACGAGGTGAGCATTACTGCAGATGTGTACTGTGAATAACTGAACACAATGATGGAGAAGCTGGCACATCTCCAACCAGCATTGGTCAATCGCTCGTCTCCGCTGCTTTTGCACGACAATGCGCGACTTCATACTACACAGCAGACAGTCTCCAAGTTGCAAGAACTGAGGTTGGAAGTTCTCCGTCATCCGCCCTACTCGATAGACCTTGCGCCTACAGACTACTAGTTTTTCCAGAATTTGGATAACTCCTTGGCGGGAAAAAAATTCAATACCCGAGAGACAGCATAAAATACCTTTGAAGAATTTGTTGCCTCCCGCCCAGCTGATTTCTTTAAGAAGGGCATCAGTAAACTGCCACTGCGTTGGCAAAGATGCATTGATTGCATGGGTGATTACTTCCATTAATACAAATAAAAAATACATGAAAAAAATGTTTTCATACAAAACGGCAATTTCATAGGTAAAGACCTAATATTTCTCTTCCATGTCACTCACTCTGATATCAGCCAATACAGAAAGCGTGGACATATTTTCATACTATTTAATTTAATTTGAATTCTTTACTACGGCATATACTACTCGAAGCTATTGATGACTAAGCGGTTTTTTTTTTTCGAACTGATTACGCTATTGATCAAGCAATGTCTTAACAGCTTCACCGGACTACTAAGGCGAGCGCTTAAGGCACTCAGCCGATTTTATTTTGACAACTAGCTCAAGGGTGCGCGGCACACCTCGGCTTTGGCTGTTGCCTGATACATGCAATTCGCGACCTATGTAAGCTTTTTTTTCTTTTTTTTTCCCCCTCTTACCTTCCGCTTTGGTTGGAGCGACACGAGATCTCATTGGACTTCATCGTGTCGCCCCAAGCGGATGGCCCAGCGTCTAACAAGCGCCGCCAGGCCTCCTTCATGGAAGGAAACGGCTATGTGATTACCGGCCGTCTCCTCCATCCGCCGGAGCCTGTGCAAGGGGAAGATGGGTCCTCCCGACCGGCCCATCTTCCCTAGGCCCGACTACGATAGCGGGAGGAGGCGATCGAACTGCCACCTCCTCCTGCCGGTCCTCCTCGCGGACCCTCTCAGCCTCCTCCTTCTGCGAGACGACTTCCTCGCAGAAGGAAGCCACAATATTCCATCATTGTCATTGCCGAGCATGGCCGCAACCACGCAACCAGCGACACCGTCCGGTAACCTCGTATCACCCTCAGCGTCACGGTGCGCTACGCATCTCGCAGCGCACGTACATTGGAGGCGACGAGGGGGTCCGCCCACAACGGTGCTCCATAGGCGGCCATGGACTGCACAACCCCCATGTAGAGCCGCCGGCAGGCGGCACCCGGTCCCCCCGTGTTGGGAAGGAGTCGTCCGAGCGCCGCCGCCGCCCCGACAATGCGCGGTCCGAGCCCCTTGAAGTGGGGCTCGAACCGCCAGCGTCCGTCCAGGGTGAGGCCCAGATACTTCATCTGGGTCCCCACCCTGATTCGGACACCCTCCACATAAATGTGGGCCCCCGGAGGTGGCCCCCGTCGGGGCCCATGAAACATTAGGGCCTCGGTCTTATTGAGGGCCACCTCGAGGCCCAGCCTTCGTATGCGCCCGACCACGAGGGTAACGGCCTCTGTGGCCAGGTGCACCAAATCATTTATTTCCCCCCTCCCAGGCTACGACTAGGGTGTCATCCGCGTAGCAAATGAGGTGCGCTTCATAGCTAATACCCCACCAAACCATCACTGAAATCGGATAGTGCCCACGTAGCACTCTGTCGCCTAATTGGAAAGCTTCCTTAGAGCTTTGAGCATAAATACGGTCATTTTGTTTGTTAAAATGTTGCTCAGTGGTAAAAAAAATCTCATCCGTAAAATTTTTAACCTCCATTTGCGTACCCCTTCAGTAGTTGTTTCGATTTTACCAGCCTATTCTTTTTTAAATTATCAGTTAAGAAATGACCAATACGTCTCTTATAGGATGCAAGTCCTAAATCATCTTTTAAAACACGCAACATGGTTCTAGGTGCTATCTTTATCTCCCGAGATAAAATCTTTTGCTTTCGGACAGGATTTCTTCGAACTTTTTCCCTTACTGCTTTGACCACCTTTTTCGTACGAATACTACGTGGACGGCCAGATCTTTTTCTGTCACAAACAGAGGAGGTTTCATTGTACCTATTGTGCCCTGTACACAAACATTTTACTAATACCAAGCGTATGGAGAGTTTTAAATATTGCACTTGGCTCCATACCTACTTTGTGTAATGAAATCACAACGATCCGGTTATCTTTATCACCCCATTCCATTTTAATATCGCAAAATATTGTACAATGTATTGGCGCCAAAATGAGAAAATTTCAATGAATAACCTATACTAATATTATAAAGAGGTAAAGTTTGTGACGTTGTAAGGGGTAATCTCAGGAACTACCGATTTGGATAATTCTTTCAGTGTTATATAGCTCATTTATCAGGTTATAGGCTATATATCATCACGCTAAGACCCATAGCAGCAGAGCAGCAGAGCAGCAATGAAGTATGTTGCAAAATCGGGCTATTTATTCCTTTTCAGAGCTTCCGCTGCGTTTTAGCGCAAAATAACCATTGCACGCTTACGTATTACTGCCCAACGAAGTGGGCACGGGTCGGCTATTTTATATAAAAATGACAGATTCCAAATTCAAATGTAATATTTTGTTTATTTTTAATTGTAACAGTATTTATGGCCAGACTAAGTATAGAGTGGATCAATATGTGAACGATGGTGACGTCTGGTATTGACTCCTCTCTGTGCATCCACTAAAAACGGTATTGTAACGTATAATGTATTCGAAATTACTGTTTTGAAAGAACTGTTTTGGTTCATGATAGCTTAGCGGGAACTACTCTTTACTGTATCTGGTAAATTAACTCACAGTTAAGCTAAACACTGGTGAAACACACCATAAAAAACACGCTATTTAAAAAAAAAATGAGCGGATTATATGTGATTATTTGCCAAAAAGGTTTTTATTGTGCTACAGTTTCAGCTGTCATGTCTTCTAGTGGAATAGCTTCGGGCCAGCGTGAGAAGCGATCTACCACGGTTAAGCAGTAGCGGTATCCATGTGATAAAGCAAGTGGGCCGATTAAATCGACGTGGACATGTTCGAAGCGTGAAGATGGCGGTGTAAACGTGTGTATCGGTGATCGTGTATGTTTCGATACTTTATCACCAATACCAGTGTCAATTAAAAATAATCACTACAGACAGAGGAAGGCAATTCGAATCACACGTGTTCAAACAGCTTGCCAAATTAACCGGATCTAACCACCTAACAACCATTGCTTATCACCCTGCTGCAAACGGCTTAGTGGAGAGATTTCACCGCCATTTAAAAACAGCAATAATGTGTCACAATAACGAAAACTGGTATGAGGTACTTCCACTCGTACTGCTAGGTATACGCATTGCCTGGAAAGAAGATATATCTTCAACCTCCGCAGAACTGGTTCTAGGCAGGTCTTGGCGTCTAGGACGGCCGTTGCCTCTGTTGCCCTGAACCTCCGCCTCTCATATCCTGAGAGGCCATCCCGAGTCTGCCGAGCACATCACGTGTACCGGCAGCGTCCGCACCCGTGAATAGCGCGTCCCTCCGACCCGCACGGGCCTCTCAGGTTCCGAGGGCCCTTAAGCCTGCGCCACAACCCCGTTCGAGTCCCCAGGCGGCTAAGCTGATCCCGCACTGTCCTTTTCAATGTCCAGTATTGACTATATGGGTCAATTACTGATTTTCCATGAATACTCCGAGATCTCGGCGTTCGAGATCCTAAATTATCCATTACAGCTCTCGCTAGGTTTCCCGCCATCGCGGCTACGCTACAAAGACTCGCACGCGCTGCCGTTCAAAAATAAATAATTCATATAAGATAGAGTAAATTTATGTGTATTTACGTCTATCTTCCCCTAAAATGACCGAATAATAATAATTTTGTTATTTCTATTTTTGGGTTCCGGCACCGACGCCGTTCAATCGATCTTTTAATATGCGTGTTTGCGCCCACGCACGCGTAGCCCTCCCTCCCTCGAAGGAAGGTCCCCTCTTTCTTCCTTGCACACATCGCTGCTCTTCAGTAATATCTTGAGCCAAGGTCGTCCCCAGATGGAGCCCCCGAGATGTTACTATCGCGATACAGTGACTCACCTACATCACTTGTACTCACTCATGAGATCACCTCTCACACACGTGCCCATATATACACATGGTGGAAGGGTTTTGTTTTTTTCCTTTATCGAACTGAAACGAATATTTTAGTTCGTTCCATTTCCGATATACATGTATGCGCTTGTGAATCATGCAATTTGTCTTGTATGGTTTGTTGGGTTTCTCAGGTTATTTTTTATCTGTTTTTTGTCATGACCGAAACCACACTCGGCAGCGACAAAGTCCCCCCTAAATTCCCCACCGCCGCAGCCAGAATGCGGCGTTGCCCCTCCCATGCGGTGTCCTCATCAGCGCCGAACTCATGACATGCGGCGGTCGTCTCCTTGCGTGCTCTATGGTGCAGGTACCATCCGAAGCAACCATGCCTGGTGAGTACCTGCATCATCCGGAACGTCAGGGAGCCCGATTTTCGTCCCATCCACTGCCGCAGGACCATGTCCACTGTATAACGCCCATAGCGCACGTCCGCCAGGTCCTGCATCCACCTCCTGACCGTCACTCCCCTGAGCTCCCGCCTCTTGACTTCAACATCCCTGAGAGCCGGAGGCTCTCCACTGTACACGGCGGCGAGGACACCCGCCTCCGGCTCTCAGGGTAGGGAGCCGGCGAGCGTGAAAGCCGCCGCCGAGGACACCATGCGGTAAGCCCGAACCGCCCTCAGTGCCACCGTGCGCTGCGCTTTGCGTAGCGCACGCACGTTGTCGGCACCGAGGGCGTCGGCCCACACTGGTGCCCCGTAGGCGACCATCGCCCGCACGACTCCCATATGGAGTCGGCGACATCCAGCACTCGGCCCCCCTATGTTGGGGAGCAGCCGGCCGAGTGCCGCCGCCGCCCCAACAATTCGCGGTCCGAGCCCCGCAAAATGGGACTCGAACCGCCACCGCCCGTCCAGGGTGAGGCCCAGGTACTTCATTTGGGTCCCCTAAACTTTAAAAAAACTTAAAAAAAAAAAAAAAACTTGTTTTCCGAACCAGTGGTAGTTTTGACGTTCAAAAGCGCTGGCCTAAACTGAATAAAGTATTTATGATTTGACTTGAAAAAAAATGTAGTATTAAATCGATTATTTCAATATTTAATGCTAGCAGACGCCCGCCGCTCGGGTCAGTTTAGCTGTATCAGATCTGGGCCGCGTTTTACGTTTTCATAGTACTAAGGTTATTACAAGTTAATCTCAACAACCCTTTTGCCGAATTTAAGGTAACTGTGTTAAATTTTATCATTACTGCCTAGCCCCTACAAAAAATCATAATGATATCATATATAATAAATGCTCTGGAAAATTCTGTCACAAAAAAATCTCCTTAAAATCAGTTGAACTGTTTCGGCCATTACGCTCAGAACAAATAGCATACACTTAAATCTTGTATGTATTGTAGCAATTTGAAAGGATTTCAAAATAAAATAGTACATCATAAAGGAATCTTTATTGAATGTAATGTGAGGACACATCGAGCCGTGTCTCGCAACGGCATTACAGTAAATTTAATTCATTATACAATATATTACTGAAGAGAGTATCCTTAGTTAATTAAATCATGACATTTAGAATGCTATAACATCTAATACATCGATTTTCTTATCACATACATTTAACATTTATTTTATTATTACTGTAAATAAATGAAAAATAATAATTATTATAAATATACATACATACAACTGATATACAATTACAAACACAATAACAGAGTAACTAACAAACTACCTTTGTACATAATCAGAACAAGAAATAGTTAAAAGCTGCATAATAATAATTAAACATGTCATAATCTAGACACGATTCTAGTTCATTTGAACGTTTTATAGCTCACGGAACAGAATTGTGGAGAAATACGAGAAAAGGACTTTTCTATTATAAATTAGTCATACAAAACTAAAACTAACAAAGTAGGCATGAGATATAATGTGGCAATTGGAAAAAAATATTGACAAATTATTATTATTTACGGTTAATATTTTACTGTACCATTTGAATTCAAACCAAGTAAAATCGACGAAAATACTACTAGAATATATTAATTTAAATTTTACTATTTCACTTTGTCGCTTTTGGTTTTAAAAACGTCATGAATTGTAGGGCTACCGTACCACAAGACTAACTATTTACCGCTGCTCCTCTTTAAACAGCAAGAACAATTCCGATAAGCAACACGTGAACTGAATCTGTAACCCATGAATTAACGTTATTGTGGATTGTATGAGGATATATGAAACGTGGATACACATTAAAATATTATTTAAACACAAAATAACCGAATATAAATCTAAAACTGAGGCACAACAGTACCGGAATACTACACAGTGAAGCTGCAAAAATCACTGAATACATAAATATGACGTCCCAAACTGTAGTTACAATAATTATATGTTTAACTGTTGATCTCGTGGAGGTCATTATTCTAAATTATAATTAAATATCAAAGATTACTACACATATACAGATCTTATCACTTAATATACATACTTTACATTAAAAAAATCTGGTGCGAGTGTTCGTAATACTTGTCCTACTAGACGGCTTTGATGATTATATGTTTACACTTATGAGGTCATCTGGATTGTTCTAAGTTGTACTTGGAGTCGGTAGGTTCCAATTTTTCAAGCAAATGTTTTAATTATTTGACAAACAATAGTCATAGAATCTGAAAATTATTAGGTCTGTGGTAGAACGGCAGAGTATCAGGCCCAGTGACATAATTTTTAGAGGAATTGATTGAATTATATATAATTGCTTGAATATAATTAAATAACTAATAATTAACACATACGCAAAGCTCTTTTATTATATGGTAGAATACTGTATAAAAATCGTAAAAAATATACATATAATGAAGTTTTTTCTCGGTACACAACCCAACTACAATTACGTGTATTATATGTTAGGCCATAATATATCACGGATCCATAAATAAAATAATATCTAATAATCCAGTAATTAATATAAATCTTATAATCATAGTAGTTTGTAATCACGAATACGTCACACTTTGACGTACTCTTTAATGCACATTTTGATAATACTAAAAAAATGGCGACGCTTAATATTCTTATTGACCGAGTTTGATAACTTAAAAATCGATAATACAGTTATTGTAAGTGGTTATTTGATTCGTAATTAGAATTCAGATACAAGGAATAGAGAGGAAGCCTATTTAGTAAAATGTGGGAATTAAAAAGTATATATTGAAAAAGTACATTTTGATTATCAAAATGTTTATTATTTTTTCTTTTCAGATGTTGACGTAATCACAAACACAATCCCGACTAGTTTGTTATTACTAACTCCGAGCGAGGACTTCAATATATAAGTAAAGTCTAAGGAGACATGAATTCAGCTTACAGATTATACATAAGTCGTACCACTCTATGTGCAATGTAACTTGTACAATAATTAATTAAAGTGTAGTGCAAGTCATCCCTGGTACATCTGTTCAAATATATTATTTTAAGCATATTAAAATAAAGCGATTTCCCTAATATATCATTAATATAAATTATATACCTTTTTTAAATACAATATTAATATAATTTCGAGAGGAAATTAATAACTTGGATAATTTGGTTACATTCGCCTATTAAAAATTAACCGATGTTCTAGATTAGGCAGTATTGTTTTTTTTTTTACTTTAAAATTACTAAAACCTAGCCAATGTTTTTATTTTAAAAAAATTAAAAAATCGTATCCCGAACCCCAAGTTCCTGTTATGCAATGTTTAAAACCTGGTTATCTATACATATATCAAATGATTTCACATGCGGTCAAATTATCTCCCAATAATGAAAACCTTTAATAGAAATGAAACAATAACATAAAAATAACTAAAATAATGGACGCGCTATAATTTAGATACATAATATTTAATATATTTATAAATCAAATTAGTTAAACGGTTTAAAAAGTAATTATTTGATGTTGGTAATTATTGAGGAGGGAACTGTATACATACACAAGCATTGATGAGCAGCGGTTAGTGTGTATAGTTTAGCTTAACTCAGATAGGTCGCGAATTGCATGAATCAGGCCTTAAGCCTTAAGCGCTCGCCTTAGTAGTCCGGTGAAGTTGTTAAGACCAGTTCACGTCAGGCCAATAGCGTTGTAATTAGTTGAAAAGAAATAGTGTAGTGAGTGGAGGCTGCGGGAGACGCTATTTTGTAATAATTATGAAGGTTGTAAGACGATTATTTATAAATTGTTCATATTCATTCATCTACATTACTTATTACACCTATGACACGTTTCTTAGTTTTTTGTTATTTTCATTATTTAGTTAAAATCAAACGATCTTAGCGTTTGATATTTTTTTCTTTTAAAATCCTTATAACTAGACACCGTATTGATAATATTATGAATGCATAGTTTATATTATTATATTATCGGAAACATTACCTATATATATATATATATATATATATATTTATATATAAAACCTACGTTGTAAACGCCGGTTTTTTAAATATTATGGATTAATTGAAAAAAAGACGCGTAATGCAATCGATGGAATGCGGATAAATAAAAACAAACTACTTTCTTTGCATACAATTACCTTTTCAAAAACCATTTAGTATTCTTAATTACTTAACCCACTTGACAGTAAGTGGTCCCCGCTTATAGATAAAGCCATATAATTGCCGACACACTTAATCTTACTACTTTACCTAGCCTTAAACGTTCTAATGTATCGTTACTCAAACTAGTCTCTTTTTCATTTATAATCATATTATATCAAAAGAAAAACATATTATTTTTCAGACGTCTTAAAAATAAATATCGACATATATATTCATAATAGATAGATTTATTGTAATTGTAATATGAAAGCGCATATAGCTTAGTGATTTTATTGAAGCGAACATTTATTTAGACGATGAGTTTCACAAATAATTTGCAATGTATTTAAACTGAAACGAACAAGTTAATGTTTTTGTAAGAACAGCTTACATGTTCATAAGTGGTGTGTGAACATAATGAATTATCCGTTGATGAATCGATCCATTCGAATAATTTCAACTATTGGGATGATTCAAGCAAATTGTACTATACGAATAATTCAAACCATTTTAATGATTTTAACTAATTGAATATTTATCGAATCTAAATAATTATTAATATACAAATTTGATTCGAGACGATTCGTCTGTCAATCAGAGGAGTTTTAACAGCTGGTTTGAATATTTGTAATAAATAAGAGAATTCATTGTTTATCTTAGAAAATTGTTTAATATAAGTGCTTGTAGAAAAAGAAATTGGGAGTTGTTGTATTATTATTTGAATAATTATTTGTTATTTTGAAAGTATTTGAATAGTTGTAATAATGTGTTCGAGCATAATTTGCAGAGTTGCAATATGAATCGAGTTAGCGGTATAGCTGGGTATGGTGATGGTATGGTGATGGTAGGGAGTGGTAGAGAGTGATCTAGTTGTTGAGCCAGTCCCAGGAGTCGTCGTGGTTGTTCTTCTTGATGGTGATGTTCTTGATGTCGGGGGGAGGGCTGGAGACCCCCACCTGGGAGAGGTCGCGCGTGTCGAGGTTGTTCCGCGCCGCCACGGACTCCTGCCACGGCTGCTTCTGCTCGTTCCTGCAACACGCACAGACAACATCACCTCGCCGCGCTCCTCTCCACATTACTCCTTACCTATACCAACATACTGCGTCCACTTCCATCACGGATATATAATTGTTACATATACAATTATAAGGTTACTTCCTGTTTAATTTTAACAAAGAGTATCAATCCATTATTTATAAAACAATACTATAATTATTAGTTATTTCGAACATAAAAGAACTCTAAATTAAATAATGAATAAATTATGAAATGTACATTACTTTCAACAAATTTGTAGGCATGTTACTTTTATATACTTAAATTAATTGTTGTTGATTATTTTTAATAATATTGTATTGTCATGGATGAAAATTTAGCTCACGAATTGAGGAGACGCTCGTGTTAGCGAACAACGAATGAGCAAAGGTAATGTATTTACGACATACTACAGACTGTGAAGAATTAAAAAGTTTATGATGGGCAACAATTGTGATGGGCAACAATTGAATACTTTTGTATGGGAGTAAAGACTTAATAAAGTTGACCTATATAAATAGACAAATAATGTATTGTTTCAAATTGTCGTTAGCAGTTCCTATTAGTGAGCATTGAGTAGTTACATTGCAATACATACATACAATACGTAAGTAGTTACCATTATTGCAATAAATCAGACTGTTCCCCACCCCGTTGTTTCCCTGGCGACAAGGCGAATTTACTTGTCTAATGGATAATAAAGCATATAAAACTGTACCAAAATATAATACATATTGGTAAATGTTGGATCATTCAGGACTACAACGATTCGAGACCGCGGTACATCATGTGATTCGTTTGCAAAGACAAGAGGTCGATGAATTTCTGGCAAAGTACTTAGATAGTTTCAAACACTTCGTTATTATATGCAATTTTGGAACAAATTTAATCAAAATTACCTGAGTGCCAAACGGAGGGTTTGGGGAACATATAGGTCCACGGTAAAAGAGATCGTTCAAATCTTATTGAGCTACAAGTGGATAGACAATGTTTTAAATTTGAAACGGACACAGGAAGTAGGACTTCTACCATTAGGTCGGATTTATATCGACAGAATCTCAGTACAAAATAATCTACAGGTACGTAGTTATGTTGATTCAGAAATAGAATTACTCGGTTATATTAAAGTGAATTTGATTCTGGGAAACGTATAGGTCGCGGGTCGTAAGTTATATGTAATTCGGAACGGGAAACGACCATTGTTGAGAAGAGTGCCCACTCCCTGCGCGTTCTTAATATAAGTAATATATCTATCGAGTTGATAGGCGACATATTAGTGAGGCAACCGGTCTCACGAGTTTCCGGAAACGTTCACGGATTAGTTGGGTAGTTGTAAAAAAAGTATTGAACTAGACGTGAGTAATGACAAGCGGGTGTATGTAGGTCGAGCGAGAGAGCATTATCCATCGTGTCGGGTCTTGCGAACACGGTACGGCTATAGCACCCAGATTATAAAATAAGTATTAGCCGTAATGCGAGTGCGTGTGTGTATGACCGACCAGTGCGAGTGCGGCTCGGAGGTGGAGCTCCGCATGGCTCCGTAGCCCTGCGAGTGGTACGCGCCGGAGTTACTGGCGCGCCGCGGCTCCGTCGCGCCGCCGAGCGAGCTCCAGCCGCCGCGGTTGTTCACCTACCGACAGATATACGCATCAACCGCACAACATACTCTTTACCTCTACATTCAACCTCAACATCCATAGCTATTGTGAAACTTTTCCATTTAATACTTCACACCGGCGGTGACAACCTTTTTCCTAAATAAGTGCGCAACGAAATATTGTTAAAGCGCAATGGACACATTATTAATAAAAACGTAAAGCACCATTGGATTTCTTTAGATAGAAATCAAACCTACAGTATATATTGCATGAAATGGTATTTTTAAATTAGCATTTTGAAAATGCTAGAGCAGGCTCAATACAGATCAACCGTGTGCACACTCGAGTCCGCAGGGAAGAGTCTGGCCAACACGGCTTTACACAGTTTAGCGCTTGATCACAATCGAGTTTCATATTTAATGACGAAATTTTTTTTATATCATAATCGCCTAACGAACAGGTGTGTCACCTGACGTTAAGTGATCACCACCGTCCATAAACACTAGCCACACCAGGGGAGTCGCAAGTGCGTTGCCAGCATGTGCTTCGGGAAGGGGGGAGAGCCCAGGAGAAGAGGAGGTGGGTATCAAGCGCTCTAACTGACTGAACGAAACACAACAATGCGTGCACTGTTAGTTACGTGGATGTGTCTGTGTGTCGGGTGGCAGTACCCCGGACGAGACGGCCCAATCATGCTGAAACCAGTAATAACTTCAGCGTGGCTTTACCACCTACAAAACCTACTATGTAATATCATACCTTCTCTGTGACAGTGGACGCCATCTCGGAGACCTTCTGCGATGCGATGCCGCCGTACCGCACCGCGCTCTCTGTCGCGGAGCGCGCCGCGCGGCTCACCGACGACGCTAGCGCGGACCAGCCCTGTCACATCGCGCATCGCATTACACTTTAATATATACTAATATATAAAACTCAACAATTTGTTTCTATCATTGAACGCGCTAGTCTCGGGAACTACAGGTCCGATTTAACCTTTCGGTTTTGAAAAGTTCATTTATCGAAGAAGGCTTTAGACTATATACCATCACGCTGAGACCAATAGGAGCGGAGCGCCAATGAATAATATTTCAAAATCGGCCAATTTTTTCCTTTTGAGAGCTGATTTCGCTGCGCGTTAGTGTTAATATTATATACGTTGTCATGGTAACGTGGTAAGTTTCTATCGCAAACATTTTCAAAGTTTGTTTTGTGTGCCTATTCAAAAATTTATTCTACATTCGTTTTCATTCCAATTTTTTTTTAGTTGTAATCTATTACGTATTATAAAAATAAAGTGTGTGTACGTAAAATTAAAATAACAACTTTTAGGTGAATGCATATGGCTACAATAACAAAGAAAAAAAATGTTATATCCCGTCAGTATTTTTATATTATTATACTAGCTGTACCCGCAGCTCCACACGTGTTATTTTAAATTGTATTTAAGAAATATAAAATTATGAGAACATGTACAATTATAGAAATGCTCTTTAAAAAAATTGTACGACACGTATTTAAAGTACAACACGCACGCCACTTACAATAACATGTAACGTATACATTAGATATATAAGTACTAACAGTGTCTGAAATGAGATTTAACATCTATCAGGAACATAGTTGGAACCTTAACCCACCATATAACTACCTCAATGCTCACTTACACTGCATAAAGAACTAATGAAACAATGACTTAAAGATAGATAATGATATAATATGCCCATATTTTAATTTTTAGTTTTAGTTTCAGTTATTAATAATTATAATGTCGAATTGTAAACAATAAGCTGGTAATTATTTATCTATTTAAAAATAAAGAATGAGTTGAAATCTTGCTAAATTTCATGCGGACGAAGATGCTGGTAACAGCTAGTCTAAAATAAAATAACCTCAATTACTTTTTATAAGGTCCGCTATCTACCAGTGAAAGTCCCGTGAAAATAGATCTAACCGTTTTGGAGAAAGCACTGTGGACGATGCCACGGTTAACAGCTAGTGTAAACTAAAATTGCTTGAATTATTTTTTATAAGGTCAGCTATCTGCCAGTGAAAGTCTCGTGAAGATCGGTCGAACCGTTTTGGAGATAACACTGCAGGTGAAGCCACGGTTAACTGCTAGTATAAATTAAAATTGCTTGAATTACTTTTTATAAGATCAGCTATCTGCCAGTGAAAGTTATGTGAAGATCGATCGAACCGTTTTGGAGATAGCACTGCGGGAGACGCCACGGTTAACAGCTAGTCTAAATTAAAATAGACTAAATTACTTGATGTCCTCTATCTGCTGGTGAAAGTTACGTGAAAATCGGTCCAATCGTTTTGGAGATAGCATTACAGACGAAGCCACGGTTAATACCTAGTCTAATTTAGCCTAAGTAACCCGCTGTAATTTCAGCTATCTGCCAGTGAAATTTCCGTCAAAATCGGTCCAGCCGTTTCGGAGATTACCCGGAACAAACAGACAGACAGACAAACTTTTTTTAAATTGCATTTTTGTATCAGAAGCGTGTATACTTTCGTACCCAATCAGTAAAAAAAAATATTTTGATATTACATACAGACACTTCATTTTTATTGTATGTATATAGATATTAAAGATAATGAATTTTATTTTACTTGTATCCGGCGTGCGTTGATTTGTACGTAGCCAGACACTAATAGAATTAAAACGTAACTGAGCACTTAGAAATGTATCTATTTCTTCACTTCTGCCTTTGAAATAATAGAACAGTGTCATCAGCCAAGTTAATCATTTTCCCCTTTTATATTTCTTACTGACACGAATCGTTTAAGTACATTATGAATAGTATAGGTCCGATGATACTACCCTGTGGGATGCCATATGTGACTGGAACTGGCGCACTAACAATATCTCCCATTTTAACAGACTGAGTTCTGTCTGCAAGCTAATCTTCAAAGAGAATGAATTGTATTTATTTATTTACACGTGGATATAGCAACAGTCAACAAGGATAATACAATAACAATAATAAACATAGTAAACTAAACTGAAGACCTAAAACACTTTATCACATAGAAACTTAACTTACACTATTAATAATAATTAAAAAAAATATATTAATAGTAAATACTGCGAAACATTAAACTTAGAGAAAAAAAAAATTAGAATAAGAATAAACGAAAAAGTGAAAATGAACTCATTTATGAAAACTAAAATTAACATATTGGAAAAAGACAAGATAGCAAACATAATTGAAAATATTGAAATATGATATACTTACTAGCTGCAGTTGAAATGGTCATGGATATAAAATGTATTCCACGGATCCCTAAATGCTCGTTTTCGTAAGAGTAGAGGAATCGAAACCGTATCGGAAGCCTGTGCAAGATCGAGAAAGATACCATACGATACTCATCCTTCTATTTCTATATCCCGTCGATCGAATACAATATAAAGCAAGTCCAACGTGTTTTATAACATTTTATAAGATCATTGAACACAGAGTAAGAATTCATAACTAAAGCCAGTGTTATAAATATGTTACGAGGGATATAACAATCAAATAAATTACAATATAAGGGACCTATACAAAAGTATTGTGGTTTGCCGTTAAAAAAATACAATAAGCACTTCAGACAAATTTACTTAAAGTATAACCAAAATTTGACTAGCTGTTACTCGTGATTTTGTCTGCAATAAAATATCGATTTTCACAAGACTTTTACTGGCAGATGACTGAAGTAATAAGGACTATACGAGATACTCCAATATTTCTGTCAAATATAGGCCAAGATAAATAGGATATTAACTTATTATAAGTATTTGCGACATATAGCAAACTATAAAAACGCTTAATATAGAAAGCAAACAATTACTTTTTGTATGGTTTGCAAGTACTTAATTATACTGACAGTATGCGCATATTATACCTATACAACAACATACATTTTGATTAATCTCTTATATATTGTAACTGAGTACTGAATGGATAATGGGTTCAAATTGCCAATATGTTTCTGACGATAAATTCCATCCAGAATACTGTTAGTATTTACATATTTAATATACATGGTACATACATAGTGGGTGACGTGTATGTCCTACCTACAAATGTTTTTGAAATGCAAAGTTTTACATTTCTTTGGCGCAATTTAAAAAGCACGTGCAACGCCGCGTGTGTCAAGCTAATTACAAATAATCAACTATGTCCTAATACGTGTTGCCAATCAACATTTTCTTACTTGGATAATAAAGAGTTCAAAATCACACCAAATGTCCAATAATATTACGAATTAGTAATTGAAATTATGGTAGTTCAGTAATAAAAATAATATAGGTGAAATTAGGAATTTCAATTTGATACAAATGAAAATGTAATTTGATTATACAGCAAAATTGTTACTCCAAGCACAAGTAAAATATGAGAACTATGTTAGTGATTGACTTTCCCCTGCGCTTTACATTCACAAGAACTTGAGACGTTACATTCAGAAAATAAAATGCAATTGGTGAACGTTAACAAAATGCTAAGAAGACATGTTACTGGATATCTTTTCCAAGGCCATGGGGTCCAATTCTCAAATAATAAAAGAGCGTTTTTCATATAGAATAACAATGTAACAATGTCCTTAACGGAATTCCAGAATATGTAATGTTTTCTATAATTTTGTAAAATATTGTGCCGAACATTAATAGGGAGACAAATTTAATTCTGTGAGCTATTATGATTAGGTTAATTTTGTGTAATTTGTTTTGTTGTTGAAATAAATAAATGAAGAAGGAGGATGTATGCAAATAGACAGCAAGGTCGTACCGTGGCGAGCGTAGCAATTGTATTATCGACCACTTCATTGCCGCTGTGTATTGGAGTTATCGGCGTCGAGTGCGACTGCTTGCCAGTGTTCCCGAACCCGGTGTACCGGCTGCTGCCGTACTCGCTACTGCACATCAAATCAACAACATCATTTAACACTACGTTCAAGTACAGGAATACATTTTTTACGCGCAACTCACTGATAGCTGATGTTGTTCTCGGAACCGCTGCTCTGAAACATGCCGTCTCCTGACGAATAGAATTCGCGATCTTGCGACTCCGTAGGCTTCTCTATCGACTCCGGCTTGTAATCCGAGGGGCTCCAAGATCGCCCTTCAGCCAGAGCAGCAATCTGAAAACATAATATGCAGGTATTAAATCAAATGTATCTATTTGTCAATATTGAGCACCGAGACATACAACTAGCAATAATATTTATTTCCCAAAGTTCGCACTCTATGGATTCGTCTCTTTTTCTTGATAGAGTAAAATCTCTCTCTCTCTCGGAATCCTATGTCTCCAAACTGTCGGGGCAGAGGGCAAACACAATGCTTCTCCATCTCGATCTGTCGATGGCTTGACGCTTCACCTCACTCCAAGCAAGCCCAATTTTCGCACACTCTGCAAGCACAGATCTTCGCCAGGTTTGTCTAGGTCGACCACATTTACGCCTGCCTTGGGGATTCCAGTCCAATGCCTGATTAGGAATATGGCTGTTGTCCCTTCGGAAAGTGTGGCCGATCTACAGGCTCCAAAACCGAAGCGTATCAAGTAATTTACTCTGTATTTAACCATTGAATTGTGTGGACTTAGAATATCCTATAGAAATTTATATCAAAATTTTAATACATCACGTATTTCTTATATTATATTATTTTTCATAATATTCCTCATTTATTGTACGTAAGCGAAATTATCAAAAACGCTAAATGAAAAGTTCTAACAAACAATAGGTACTCTATTTTACGCTGAAACATCCACAAGACATATTTAAACGAAAATTTACTTATTATCGTATCCAGGTCCGATTACCGTTAATCGTTGTACCATTTACTCTTTTTAAAATTACACTATATTTATGACAAATTTATGACAAAATGTAACCCTTGTGAATTAGTAGAAGCGGCCTAGAACGCCAGAGTCCACAACTCGCCTTGCCAGAACTGGAACATTCAGTCACCAAATAGTTCAAGAAACCATCCCAAGTAAAATACTAATTATCAAACATGAGCGCAGATCTCTCATACAAGCTAGCCCAATATAATAAGCTCAAGCAACAAAATGTTTTCATCTTCGTTCCTGATTTATATTGTCGGATTTTCTGTAAATCCGAGTTCCACAGTTGGCAATCCAAGATGCTATTATGCTAACAGCTCTACCTCTTCATGTTTTTTTGCCAAAGAAGCAGTACTTGCTCTGATAATAACTTGCATGATTGTCTGCTGTCTGAATGAATACATGCTATTTTAGTAATACGCAGCGTCTCAGGTATACCAACCTATTAATGGTCTACCCTGATTTGAGATGTCAGAGCTTTTCTGAAATTTCTAATACGTGGTTATATACTGCAATGAACATTTAATATGAAATGAACTGTAATATGATCCGGTGTTATTTCATATGTATTTAATGTCCTTTTGTTAGAAAGGTCTTTTTCAGCTATATTTCATAATGAAACAAAAGACTACAACGACGGTACAGTCTTTGCTGTATCTGACTTACAGCCTTTTCTGCGGCCATTTTGAGAAGAGCAATACGATAAATAACGATTATTTCTTACCTTTTGCCTGTACATAGAAGCTGCCTTAGTGCTGTACTTTTGCGAAATGGTCATCCCAGCTTTATAATCGGGTTGCGCTTCCAAGAACTCTCTTGCTTTAGCGTTCCCGCCGACCTGTAACAAAGATATCATTTTATCAGTAAATCATGAAACAATTAACTCTTCCAACCAATACGTGTAGTTCAAATATATGACGGCCACTACAACTGTATCAGATTTGTTGTCGACAACCATTGAACCTGATCGTGAAGCGCGAAACTTCATCTATACAAAAACCAATTTCAATAATAAAACGGACAACATCACTACAATCTAGTATAACGACATATCTATATCTATATTAATATATAAAGCGGAAGAGTTTGTTTGTTTGGTTGAACGCAATGATCTCAGGAACTACCAAACCGATTTGAGAAAATCTTTCGGTTTTAAATAGCTCATTTATCGAGGAAGGCTATATATTATCACGCTAAGACCAATAGAAACAGAGCACCAATGGAAAATGTTTCAATATCGGGCACTTTTTTCCTTTTGAGAGATTTCGTTAGTAGTAGTTATAATATTCGTCCAATAGGACAGGCGAAGGAATTAATCCATACTGCCAATTCTGAAGTTGTCAATATAGGTTTCTTATATATCTTTTAATCAATTTTCTTCCATGAACAAGTTACAATAAAGGCATAAGTGCCAAATCGTCTATATAATATGTCGTACATTATTTTATCCATCATTATTATCTTCTTAATCATAAAACAAAATTGTTCAAATAAAGATTTCGTTAGCGTTAGTATTATATACGAGTACGTTGCCATGGTAACGTGGTAAGTTTATATTGCAAACATTTCGAAGTTTATTTTGTTTTCCTATGCAAAAATTTTGTACTACTTTTATTTCTAATTTTTTATTTGTTCTCTATTACGTATTATAAAAATAAAGTTTGTGTATGTACAATTAAAATAACATCTTTTTGATGAATGGATATGGCTACAAATGACCAAAAAAAAACTTTATTTATACTTTGTCTATATTTTTATATTATTATATTTTGTCTGTTTCTTTGTTTGTTCTGGGTAATCTCCAAAACGACTGGACCTATTTTAACGGGAATTTTACTTTTTACTGTCAGATAGCCGAAATTATAGCGGTTGACATATTCTATTTTATTTGTCCGCGGTTTCGTCCGCATGGCTATTTCCAAAATGGCTGGACCGATTTTCACGGGGTATTCACTGGTAGATAGCAGACCTCATAAAAAGTAATTTAGATTTTTTAATCACCTTCGGCTGCAGTGGAATATCCGTAATGCTTGAACTAATTTTCACGGGACTTTCACTGGCAGATAACTCATCTTATAAGAAGTAACTTAGACTATTTTATTTTGTTACTCAAGACTTCATCCGCAATATGCTACTATCTCCTAATTGGTTGGACCGACTTCCACGGGGCTTTTACGGACAGATAACAAGCGGGCTCGGAAGACGTTGTCCCGCCCCGATAATAAAATGAAAACCTTGACAAAGTATACCTAAACCGTCCCCATGAATCATCATTCTATCTACTGGTGAAAATGGCATGAAAATGGTCGTTTTTGACTTTATCGTGAATAGATAAACTGACAGAGGACTTTCTTTTTAACCGACTTCGAAAAAGGAGGAGGTTACTATGTTCGATTGTATGTATTTTTTTTATGTATGTTAACCGATATTTTCGTCAATTGTGAACCGATTTTAATGGTTCTTTTTTTATTTGAATTGGTACACTATGTAGTGATTAACTGCTACCTGTGCATTCGTCCGTGTGAAATTGATCAAAAATATGTTACAACCGCGTGAGACGTGTACCTTACTGGACTCTAAGAATAAATATACATAATTGAAAGTCATATATCTGTATGTAATATGAATTATATCATCTTTTTAGTCAATTTGGCGGCTATATTGTTTTATTTACCGCGTTTGCTTCTACATAACTCTGTGATTATAGCAACGTATAAGAATAAGTTAAGTATATCGACAATACGGACATATGATATCTATATAATAAAGGATTTAAGATATATTGTTCCATAATGTATAGCTTATAATTTGCATTACTTTCTTATATAGTGTTAGTGAGCACTGAGTTTGGTATATAGTAGGTTGAAGTTCCAGGTATGTTGCTGATGATAAACCCCATCCCATTCGATATACTATTTGCATTCTTATATCTAATGTACACGTTACATATAACAGTTGACGTGCGTGTCGTAGTTACAAATGTTTTTGAAAAAGCTTTTCTGTAATGTACACACCCACTCACAATTTTACATTTCTTTAATACATTTTTTAAAAAGCGCGTGCGGAGCCGCGGGTAGCAGCTAGTTAAATTATAAAACTACATGGGTCGTTGAAACATAGATGTGAAAAAGCTCTCATAATAACGTAATTCAAATCAATAGTGAGTCAAGTGCGGACACGCCGTCGCGTTTCTATCAAATAAAATTGATCTGTACTAGATATAACTGAGTTCAAAAGAAGTGTTTACTATTAAACGGTTTATGAATACCAATAGCAACTGTGAGTAACAATAATTATACAAATAATAGTGATTAAATGAACTAAATTTAGTTGAAAACAAATCATTACACTTGGAAAGTTTTAGTACTACCCCGGTTGGAATACAACAGAAGAGTACAAAACGTCGTGTAAATACGCGTAAGCGCCACAATATACACGGCACTTAAGACCTTTTTCACTCTTATATTGTAGCGTGATTTCATAGGAATACTTGGAAATTAAAAGTACTACAATCTCCGCCTAGTCCAAGCAAGTCACCTGCAACCCTAAATGATGTCCGTAGCATTGTGAAGAAGGTTATTCAAGAAGAAATAGAATCACTTATAGATAAAATAAAGACGAACGGTAACTTATTGAACAACGAATTGAAGCTATACGAGAAGAAATAGCAGAAATAAGAGAATCAGTTGCGTTCATGAGCAATCAGCATGAAGAAATTTTGAAAGAAAACAAAAAAATTAAAAAAGAAGTAAATGATTTGCTGAGTCAAAATAAAAATCTAAAAGACACTATTAAGGATATAAACTCACGTATGATTAATTTGGAGCAAAATGCCAGGTCTAATAATATTGAAATTCAATGCGTGCCTCAAAAGAAGAACGAAAATTTATTTGATATTGTAACTGAGCTGGGTAAAGTAATAAAATGTGACATCAAAGAAGAAAATATCTCACATTGTGTTCGTACGCCAAAGTTCAACAGTGATAGCACTCGACCAAAGTCAATAGTTGTTCAATTCGCTACTGCCAAGCAACGCGATCGCTACTTAGCAGCAGCGATAAATTTTAATAGGCTTAAACCCTTAAAGGAAAAATTAAATACCTCCCATATCAATCTAGGCGGCGACTCACCAATATTCATTACTGAGCACCTGTGTCCAGCTAACAAAGCCTTGCATGCTGCTGCGCGGTTAAAAGCAAAAGAAAAAGGATTTAAGTATGTTTGGATCAGGAGTGGCCGAATTCACATGAGAAAAAATGATGACTCTGAACATAAAATCATCAAAGACATGGATTCACTCAGCAAAATAGTTTAAACTTAGTTATAGTTCTTAGTCATACACAAACAAAAATTCTGTACCTTACGAATTTATTATCAAAATACTCGTGGTCTCCGTACGAAAACGGAAGAATTTTATCTAAATTTAGTTACTAGCAATTATGATATTATCGCATTAACTGAAACCTGGTTAAATGACAACATAGTAGATAGTGAGCTTTTTGATCATAGATACAACATATTTAGACGTGACAGATCCTTGAAACAAACAAAAAAACGGAATGGTGGGGGTGTACTGATTGCGATTTCTAAAAAATATAATGCTGTAAGAATGTCTTCTTGGGAAAGTGATTGTGAGGATATGTGGGTATTAATAGAAACAAATTTAAAATCCAACTTTAAGTTTTTAATATGCATTGTCTATTTACCACCACCAGTCCAGTTAATAACATTAAAACATTATATAAACAATTGTAATTCAGTCTCAGAAAAAACATAACTATTCATCATTAATATTAGGCGATTTAAACTTAGGTTTAATAAACTGGAACAGAATCAATGACTCAACAAATTGTTTTAGTCATTCAAATGTTAATCAATGTCTAATTGATTTTACCAACATCAACAATCTCAAGCAGTGTAATTCTATTGTTAACAATTACGGCAAAATTTTAGATTTAGTATTAACTGATTTACCGTCATGTGTTGTAACAGAAGCAACTAACACTTTGAGCAAAATAGATTTACACCATCCTCCACTCGAGATATTCCTTCATATGCATTGTGATCCTACACTAATTTATAATAACATAAGAAG